>QANU01003382.1:2902-14829 GCA_003254905.1 Nissolia schottii
CGTATGCAGGATATTGCTTTTATCATTGTGTTTTACTCTCGTTTTAATCTATTTTAAATTCATCAAACAAAACCCCCCGATTTACTTAACTATTAATTGGTTCTAAATTGCTTCTTTGGGAAACGACCTAGGTTAACCCCCTTTACTACGTTTTTGGGGTTTCTTGGTTTATAAATTATTATTTGATCGCGCACTGAAATCTAACGACGTTTTGGTGAGTGTCAAGCTTTTAGATTAAAAGTGTCTGTAGAAATAATTCTGCTCGTTTTCTTAAAATTCTGCAGACACTAGAATAGATCCTTTTTGTCCTCTGAGTGCAATCGCGTGTCTAAGGTATCTGTAAAATACACAGTTACGAAAAAAGATTCACAAATACCTTACATTGACTTAGTTTCTTACTTAGAAAAATTAGGAGATCACAAGGATGTGATCAGAATATTTTTAGAATAACCATACGCAAAGTACCAGGACCGAAAACGATAAAACTGATAAAAATTAATCTGCTGGAGGCCCTTCAATTCTTGGCCACAAATTCGGCCAAGAGAGAAGAGAATATACGGCCAAGAATGAGCCATGTAGCGTGGCAATGTGTCATGGTAATCATGACATTAATGACTAAGCATGGTGATTAAGCATACTTAGTCACCATATGACGTCATGGATGATGCCATCAAAAGGGCAAAATGGTAAATTTGGCCAAGGGAATTTTGGGAAGAAGAATTTCGTGGGTTTTCTTATAAATAGGGCCACGGGCTCTTCAAATTCAAGAAGACATAAGCTTGCCAAAACTCTGCCAGTTTGCACACTCCGCCGTTACTCTGCCAAACTGTAGATACAATAGTTTTCTGTTGATCCAAACCCTAAACTCGCCATAATCTCCTCTCTAGAAATCATTCCTTACTCTCTTAAGCAAAGCCCTTCATCCATAACCTTAAAGAATTCTTCTAGTAGCAAGAACCACAAGTTACCAGACTCTCGAAGTTTCTGCATGCTTGTGACAAATCTAGTCTCCAAGTGGGTAAACCGACTTATCCACTGTCTATGTGGTTTTTGCTAGATGATATATGATGTTAGGATGCCTTTTATGTGATTTTGATTTATATATGTATTGTTGGAATTTGTCTGAATTTGCTGGTGCTGGCTGTGATTCTGTCAGAAGTTAGGAAAGCCTAAGCTGAAATTAGGGCTATGGCACGATTTTGAAGGGATATGTAGGCTGAGATTTTTATCATGAAAAACTAATGTTATTTTTGGAATCTACACGAAAAATTAAGTGGGGATGTCAAGTTTTATGATTTTTGGAGTCCCCGATGAATTTCTCAGTAAACAGCCAGAAAACGGTGTTTTAAGGAAATAAGGGCAAAACGGAAATTTTGTGTCTTGGGCTGAAAAAATGGGTTGTTTTTCAGAAAATATGGGTTTGGAACTATCAAAAACCTTGAGGGCAAGTCTTAAGTCCATCGGATTTTTGAGAACAAAAATTCCAAAGAAAACAGGGTGTTTACGAGGGTGAAATGGTAATTTTGGAAAAATGGGCAAAACTGGAATTTTGTGCAGTGGAATTCAGAATTTGGGTTTTTAGACATGAAAAACGATCCTAGGGCTACCAAAAACCTTGGGGTAAGGTCTTGGACCTCTCCAATTTATGGTTGCTAATCTCTGACAGAAACTAGACGCTTGTTTTGTTAATTGTGGATTTACCTTTGTTTATGTTCATGAAAATGTTGAGCATAAAGATATGTTCTCTATATGTGTTAAAAATGATGATAGATGTTAGAAGAAACTCTCTTGAAATTGTATATGCGAAACCATGCAGAACATGGAAAATTGCAAGACTTGGAGCTGAATTTCGCCAGGTGTGCGCTGAGCGGCCTGGGGCTTGCGCTGAGCGGCCTAGGGCTTGGGCTGAGCGGCCTGATTGAAGATTCAAAGTTACATAACTTAACGAAAAGCTTTCTAGACCACTTGCAATCATCTACGGGCTGCTGAATGTTGTTAAGAATCAGTTTGAAATAATTATGAGTTATATGATATAATACATGTTAGATGTTTATAATGATAGAAGATTATATGATGATTGTTTGATATGATGAAATAAATGATAAATACGATGATACTACTGTGTATATGAACTATTGCATCAAAGATCGAACTGTGCACATGATGATGATGAGAAAAAACCCCCTCTAAAAAGGGCCTAGGCTCAGTTTTTGGGGAAGGTCTTAGTTCGGGTCGAGTCCCAAGTCCGACCCCAATGCCATCCCAGGATGGTAACCTCAGTCGTGGTTGGCGATTTACTCATGGTCCAGACCATTCAGGTTCAGCACTACCTGGTCGCCACGATGCGGGCTGTAAGCGTGGTTATAGCTGTGTGGCCACCGCTATAAGGGACGAGGACGAATATACTTATAAGGCCTGCCATGTAGAGCATATGTATAAGTGGATGCCAGCTAAAGCTTATACCAGATTCCAAAAAATGAGATTCTTGCAGTAGTGTAGTTATGTGAATTGCATGACAGTATATGAGTTAGGAATGAGACTAGCAGACAGATGATGTAGATAATAAAGAATAGGTTCCCCGATCACCTAGTAACATAGATAAAGCTGCTCAGGTCTAGCTTGGATATTAATAACTAGTAGGACCATAGTATAATTGTGACACCTAGAGACCCCTGAGAGGCGGAATCATAATTGAGCATGAAATGGGTTACGACGATTAAGGTTTCCCTCTGAGAACGTAGTGTTCTCATCCCTCACTCCTTTATGGTTCTAGGCGAGTACAACGAGGATGTAGCGGACGTCAGAGCAGTGCAAGCAATACAAGGACGAGCAGCACTAAAGAAAATGGACATAGGAATAGGGAAATCAGAGCTACGATAGAGATATCGCACTAGTCCTTAGTTAGTAGGCTATATGTTTGTACTACTATGTAATTGTACGTAACATCTAGGGTTAGTTAAGTTTTTAATCCTTGTAATATGAAAAAGTTTGGTTTTAGTCCCTCATTGTCAGTTTTAGTCCCTGTAAAATATGAAAATTTGATTTTGGTCCCTGTTGACGGTGGAAAAGTGACAGTGCTGACGTGTCACTTGACGTCGCTGAAGGGGCGTCACACGTGGACCCTCCACGTGGCGAAGCCCATTTTTTGGGTCCAACCCAAACCCAGAACTCGACCCGTCTAAAAACAAAATTAAAACCCCAAATCCCCAAATCAATCTACAGCAATTCGAAGGCCAAGACGACCTCCCATTCCCCCCACCGCCTCGTCTCCCACACGCCACCGTCGCCGCCGCACAAGCCGCCGTCGCCATTGGGGGCTGCTCTCTTCTCTCTACTTGTGGGCTCGCGTGCGTGCTAGCTGTATTCTTCTCGCGTGGCTATGGTGGTCGCCGTCGTTGTGCTCACGTGGCTGTCGTGCTCGCGTGGCTCCGTCGTCTCTGTCGTCTGCCGGCCACCACGCTCCACTGAGACCCACCGAGACCCACAAAGGTCAACCTTCTCCGTCATTTCTTGTATGTATCATTATGTTGCTCACTATCCACCGAATATTGCCCCCTCCAATATGAATAGGGTTGTGGGGACCGACACTTGGTGACAAAATCAGCAAACATAGTGTTGTGGGTCCTCTTCACTAGGACCGACATGTGGGGACCAAACACAGGGTGTAGTGTCAGAGGCAAAGGTGGTTACTTTTTTTTTTTAAATTGTTTACAGTATATAATAATGCTTGTGGGACATATTGGTTGTGCTTACGACGGTTTAGAATAATGCTTGCAATTTTTGAAATGGTTTTGTGTTTAGAATAATGATTGTATTTAAAAGGGCATTGCTTGTGCCTACAATTTTAAAGTTCCGAATGTGGACTAAGACATATTATTCTCATAATGCATCTTGATATATCCAAGCAACGTAGGCCTAATAATGACAAAGTGTTCATTTTATCTATTATGGTCAAGCCTAAGTAAAAGTTGTGATGTTTCTGAATATGAGCCATTTATATTATTTCAGGATGAGTTTTTCTGTAGTTTTTCACCATGAGGGCAACATCGATAAAGGGCCACCAGTAAAATATATTCATGGATTGGTAGAAGCCGTGCACGACATTAATATTGATCAATGGTCTTATTTTGAGTCCCTGAGTGAAGTTAGAAGGCTTGGATATAGCAATGATGTGCTACTATGGTGGAGAGTTTCGGGTCCTGGTACTCATACGTTGGCATCTATCATAGATGACACATGCAATGGGGATGGGCAACTATGCCATAAAACATAAATGTGAAGTTGATGTGGCGGACAGTGCAAATCTAATGATGGAGAGCAACTACATGTTTAAGTAAACAATTGCACTATTTTGAGTTGGTAGGAAGTAGTTTTGAGGGGAACATCATTTTTTTGTGTATTCAGGATGGGTTAGGATCATGTGTGTTTTGGCAACCAATATGGTGTTAGGTGAACAATTGCACTATTTTGAGTTGGTAGGTAGTTAGTATGCAAGGAAGAACATTTTTTGTGTATGTGGAACCTCATGATATATACAATGATGTATTGGCTATTATGTAATTACCCATCATTTGTGTATGTGGAACCTCATGATATATATAATATGTATTGTCTATTATGTAATTATGAGCAGTACATATCATGTTATTTTTGTTTGACATAACATCAATACGGGAGTTTGACATAACATCAATACGGGAGCAGGGATCATGAGTGATGGAAAGCCAGTCAACAGATTGTAGTCACAAAATAGACAAAGATGAATGCATTTTATATTAATTTCAATCACATTACACAGGGAAAATCCAAACACAAAACAAAGTGAAAATCCCCTGCTCTGATCATATTACAAATACAAACACTGTTAATACATAACATATACAGTGTTAATTCACGACATTGCAATAGTATATCCACATGCAATGCAAAGTTTACTAACCCCAAAACAAATAGCCAGGTCTCCCCCACTTTTCTCGTAAACTACCATCTTTTCAAGCTTCAAAATCCTTCTTTTAGTGTCTTCATCGACAACCACAGTTCTTCCAGCATACTCTGTCTCTGACTCATCAATCCATCCAAAAAATCCACATGTTTTATTGTTGTCAATCCAATTCGGGCACCTCCAAAACTTTCTACCAGCATGTTTTGAATTGATCCCAGCTGTGAACACCACCAACTTATCTCCACATCCACATAGCCTGGTTCATGTAAATGAGTTTGAAACAGACCCATGGCTTGTCATGGTTCAGCTATGTCAACTCCAAAGGCCAGGATTCTCAATCAGAGCAAATTGCTTATTCCTACATAAATGAATACCTCAAACTTGCATTCATATAACTTACAAAGCATGGTCATGTTTCCAACACTCAATAATACAACATACTAATCTTAGTTAATGTCAACAGAATACCATTTAGGTGAGTGCTAGCCACTAAACCCAAAAACTAATAGTTCAAGACATAACCAAAAACAAACATTCAAGAGGCACACATATCAAACATTCAAGAGGCACACATATTAAGTCAAAGCTAATAGTTAAAGATATAGTTCAACTCCAAAACGAAGTATTTTCTTTCACGTTGCACTTTACCGTCGCATCAACCCAAACCCCCACTACACACAGAGATTCCCTATTCTTTAAAATCAGATTATCAAAACACAGCCCACACCAAATATACAAAAACTTCATCCCCTATAACCCTTTTCCTTCACCAAACAGAAAAATCCAACTCAGAACAAAGTTTCTCAACAACCTACCAATTCTTAAACCCAACAAAAACAAATCACCTCCCCTATATAACTCAAAATCAAACACCCATGAACTATCACCAAAATTTAGTAGCTTTGCATTTTTTTAACTTTCCATTTTATAACATCAGTTGTGATGACTTAACATTCTAAAATTTGCAAACTGATTTTCTTTAAGTTATAATTAATTTGCATAATTTCAAGGTATCTATGCATCAGGGCTAGCAAGATAAGTTTTTAATCTACCATGTGCATTAAAGAAAAAACGTGGCATCTATTAATTTATCAATCTGTTTGATCAATTTGTCTAAACAATATGAAATGTTCAATCATGAAATCATCAATTTGTCTAAACAATATGAAATGCCCAAAATCAATTTGACTTCAATATGAAATTTATTTCCTCATTAGCAATCATGTTAAGTTAAACAACACAAATCCAAGTAAGAAACAATACACAAATCCAAGTAAGAAATTCTACACCTTCCCAATAACCATGCTAACTTTAATTTCTACATTAACATAAATCCAAGTGAGAAACAAATGCTCAGGAGGCAATATTGGAGGGGGCAATATTCGGTGGACAGTGAGCAACATAATGATACATACAAGAAACAACGAAGAAGGTTGACCTTTGTGGGTCTCGGTGGGTCTCGGCGGATCGTGGTGGCCGGCAGACGACGGAGACGACAGAGCCACGCGAGCACGACAGCCACGCTAGCACGACGACGGCGAGCACGAGAACCATGCTAAAACACAAAGGTGAGCACGCACGTGAGCCCACGAGCAGAGAGAAGAGAGCAGCCCTTGTGGCGACGACGACTTGTGCGGCGGCGACGACGGCGTGTGGGAGACGATACGTGTGGGGGGAAGGGGAGGGCATGGTTGTGGCCTTCGAATTGCTGCAGATTGATTTGGGGATTTTGGGTTTTAATTTTTTTTTTAAACGGGTCGGGTTCTGGGTTTGGGTTGGACTCAAAAAAATGGGCTCCGCCTTGTGAAGGGTCTACGTGTGACGCACCATCAATGACGTCAAGTGTCACGTCAGCACCGTCACTCTTCCACCATTAACAGGGACCAAAATCAAATTTTCATATTTTACAGGGACTAAAACTGATAATGAGGGACTAAAACCAAACTTTTTCATATTACAGGGACTAAAAACTTAATTAACCGTAACATCTATAATATTACATGTGTAACTATTTGTGAATACATGACATGGACCTTTGATTGCTATGAATGTTGAATATACCTAATTAATATTAGTTAAGTATGCTACGTGACCACTCACAACATATGTTCTGTCGAGAACCAGGCTCATATTTTATACTATGATACATATAAAGAAAAGTTGAAATTTGGTCCATATTTCTGGGTAACTGTATTTTTAAACTCATAAGCGGGATTAAGTATTATCCCAACCAAAAGAGAGAGCAACCTAGTCGGCAGGTTTGCGACTTAGGCATGGACTAGCTAGCTAGGGTGTTTCATTTGGTATCAGAGCAGTTTAATCCTTTGGAGCCTGAGGACTGAGCTTATCTATGCTTCCGAGCATCTTTCCTTATAAATTTCCAGTGTATGAGTATAGTATACACCTTCATGTATAAGGCCCAAGTGCATGATGGGTTCGTTGGTACCAGAACACTGATTTGTCATTGTTCCTTGTGCATGTTCAAAATAAAATCACCATGCACTAAGTCTTGTCTTTCAAGGCAAGAAGTAGTGTGGCTTAATGCACTCTATCACTTTGCTTTCATTCGACTGTTGCAGTTGCAGGAACATAGAGCATAGCTAACTCTGTGTCTTGTTAAGTGTATTCAGGGCTTGATAGCTAGTGCAGAGTGAACTCTGTAATCCAGTATTCCCGAGAAACTCAGCCTTCTGCTAAGTGTCTCTTTGCAAGTTAATTCCCATTAATGGGCAGAAAAGGAAACTCCTCATCAAGGACCATTCTTGTTCTTTTCCTTGATTAAAATTTTTTCCCTATGTCATATGCTTCCCACCCCCATAGGAATCCTTTGGGAAGGACCCCAAATTCCTATATCTTCTCAAATTGGTTTCCCTATGAATTAATGGAATTCCTGGGAAAAAATCCTCAGATCAAGATCAAATATTCTACTTTTTGGAAGAAGTAGACTCGAAGATAGAACTTTCCTTTCATCTTGATACATGATGTAGACATCATGCAATCATATTTCTTACAAGACCTCATGGACCTAATGGATACCCTCATCCTAGTTCGATGAAATAAATTCACAATTCTTTCTACTGGATCGTTCTCACATAGCCCAAGATTTTCATGCGCCTGACTCCAAAATTTGATGCAAGGATGTCATTCTGTGTTACCCTGTGGAAGAAATCTGGGTTATCAATTCAGCAAACTGTTCCAAAGATGTATAAGATACAAGAAGATATTCCCTACGGATGAATTGGAGTTTCCCACATGAACAAGTAAGTCCTCCTGACCAGTATTCAAGAATCATAGCCAAAGTCAGTACCTTTAATGTCCAAATAAGATGGGCCAAGAGGAAAGATTTGTAAAATAGCATGTACACTTTTATATTAGATTCGTTTAGTTGGAAGAAAAGAACCTAGAGACAGAATTTGACCTCCGTCTTGATACATGTTGTGGAAGTCATGCAGCATTGTTACCTGAAAAAATTGGGTGGATAAACTCAATGGGTTTCGTTAGGAGAAGTTTATAAGTTATTCTATCCTGCTCAAGGTCTCTTGTCCAACTTTGAAAATTGAATGAAGCATTGGGAAAGGAAAAGCCGCAACTTTTGGGGAACTAAGAAAAGATGGACCAAGGATATTATTGTATAGGTAAGTAATTAAAGGGAAAATGAAGAAAATGGAAGTTGGAAAATTAGGGAAAAATAAGTAAGAGGAAAGTCGATGGGACTTGGGCAAATAGTAAAACGTGAAGGAAAGAAAAGAATTGTAACACTTTCTAGAATTGACTAGAACAACCAATAAGGGATTAGCGAAGATTGTTCACATTTTTTCTTTTGCCCTCAGTAAATTACAGGACGGGACAAGCTTATGACCAAGAAATATGAAGCAGATGGACGAGTAGTGTAACATCCCACTTTTCTGTTAGGGAAATAATCGCCAAGAAAATATATTAATTAATTTCTGAAACATGAGATTTGGAGGGTTAGGATGTGAAATTCATAGTGTAGAGGTCTATAGGATATGGGGTTAGTCGCTGTAGGAAGTTTCGCAGACAGCCGAACTGCGATTGTCTGCCGTTGAAATACTACGACGCGTAAAAGGTATATGTGAAAATACTCCTCCGGAGAAAAATTCACTAATTCCTTCTAATAATAATATTCCCAGGTAGAGGGAAATTAGAGGATCGCGACGGTATAAACGGAATATTTTTCAGAAGACCATGCGCGACGTACCGACACTGCGAGCAATAAAACACGAGCGAAACGGAACCGGGAGGAGAGGAAATCTGAATAGCAGCACGTGAGGAATCAGATTGGGTTAGGAAATTATTTTTAATTCAATTACTATTCATTGATTTGACTTTTAATTTATCTTTGGAATTAATTAAATAAATAAGAAAATGAATAATGCCATTTTGGTAATTAATAAGAAGGGTAAATAGGTAATTTTGGGGGCAGGTTGGTGGCTATAAATAGCCCAACCATGGCAGAAAATTTTTACAAAAATTCCACACCTAGCCAAAACTCTGTCCGTTCGTCGATCGATCGAGCTGACTGGAGCCTGACCAAAGCTTAGATCAGGCCTAGGACCTTCGGGACCACTCACTCACCATCATTTTCATCATTAATCAGCCCTAAGGAAGTGGGTAACATAGGCTATCCACCTCCTTTGGTGTTCTTGAAGTTTATGTGATTGTATGTGTTTGTGTATGAAAATAACTTGTTAGAAATGTTTGGTTAGGAATCGGATTGTGTAAGCATGGTTAGGATATTTCTAGGGAGTTAAATGAGGGTAAAAATGATGTATGTTAAAGCCCCAAGAGCTTGGAAAAAGTGGGAAAGAAACATGAGGAAGCTTGCTGTTTTACTTCAGGTTCAGGTGCTATACGCACCAGGGCGCTGAGCGGCCTGCTACTGCACAGTACTTTGACCGAAGTAGGTGATGAAAGCCTTTTTAACCACTTTCTAGACTCTTGACACAGCTTTAGGTTTTGTCACAACCGTGCCAAGCTCATAGAAAGCTTATCTGCGCTTTTGTCGCTCAAATTAAATTTATATATATATATATATCCTACTTTATGGCTTTCAGATTCCAAAGGAATCCGATTGCAGTATTGTCGGGTATAGTCGAACCACAGAGAGTTGCAAAAATACCGTTCTTGAGTTCATTTAATTAAACAATGGAGTGAAGGATTTGATAAATTGATAATTAAATAAATAGGTAAATAAATGACATAAAAGTAAATAGGAAACAAATCAGAGGTAGTTCCGGAGCTTGTTGGGAATTTCAATCACAACATGGTTTCATGCATCCAGTTACTTACTACATAGAACTATCGATTGATTGCCCGCCACCAGTTCTTAACTCGTCATCACTTTCGCGCATGACAAGGTCATAGGTTTCCTTTGTTAAACTGTCACTTTCGCACCCAAGCTTAACAAAGTACGCCAGCATTAATCCAGATGTTAAAACGGCTAACCTTTATTCCAGTTATGGCAACAAGATTAGATGAAATGGTTTAGTTCCGACTCTAATGATTGTAACTGTTTGTTCACAATGTTCAAGCCTAAAATCTAGTTAAGCATAATGATGTTGATCTTAACTTGGTTATGATTTAATTAGCATAACTTTCGTTCATACAACTAAATCCCAAATCAAGAATCAAAGCATTAAACAAGACTAGCATTAAGTGTAAAACCATTCAAGCAAATCATAAGAAAAAGGATAGATTCATATGTAAAAGTTACATGGATACAAGCAAACTACAATAATGATCAAAATCCCAACAAAAAGAGGATTAGGAATCCATCTTACAAGAGTATCTCGGAGGCAAGGTTTAGGCACTTACCATGACACGTGCTCACACTATCATGGTCATGGCTTCGCCGAGCTTCCTCGATCTCCGGCTCCTTCACAAGCCTCATCTTTGTTCCTAATCTAACCTAAACTAAAAACTACAATGGAAAATGTAAAAGAATGGAATTTTGGGTAGAAGAGGAGATGTTTTATGGATGCTTTCGAATGGGCACGGCCTCCTCTATTCATAGGCAGATTTTGGGTCCATCGCTCAGCGGTTTTGGTACAACCGCTGAGCGATAATGTCCTCTTAGCTGAGCGGCGGCGCTTAATCGCTGAGCGGCTTATCCTTTTAGGCAGAGTAATGAATTCTCCGGCAGCTTTTGCAGGGCGGCGCCGCCATCCAACCTGGCGCCAGCCTGGAGCATTAAATGCGCCAGTGTAAGTGGCTGCCGACGTCCATCCGCTGAGCGGCCAAGGGTGCACCGCTCAGCGGTGCTTTGTCTTATGTGCGCTGAGCGAATGTGCTGTACCGCTGAGCGGTCCTGCTCGAATTTCCTCTTTAAGCTCTTTTCCAATTCTGCCCTTTTCTCCATTCTTCATGGGATTATTCTTTAATTATGCTGCCTGCATCCATCTTCCAAAATATTTAATAAACCTACAGAACAAGGGGATTAAATTAGATAATTCGTTTAAAAACATAACAGATAAGTACCATTTTGATAGGTCAATTTTGCGTAAATTGGGCACTTATCACTCCCCCTTACTTAAGACCTCAAACAAGAGGTAGTAGAATTATTTTACAACAGATTAATGTTTATGGATACCCGGTTAATACAATGAATTGAATGTTTCAAACAGTTTAAGCTTGAGACCTTGTGAAACATCATAGAACTTGAACAAGTCATATGCACAATTACTCGAATAACATAAGCAAATCACTCTATCCAATGTCTTTTCCACCAAGGAAATTATCTTTATCGCACAATATGGTCAGTGGACCACTTTAGGGTGAGTGTTTCTCTCAATGTCACCATTGAATCACAACAATTTAAATTTGTTACCTGTATCACCATTTAATGCTTAGTATGGTCATGCAAGGATTACAAAAGGACTTCTAAGGGTTGTAATGGGGCTAGGTGTAACAACCCGACTTTTTCCCTTCAATTAAAATGCTATTTAAGGAAGAATTAAAAATATAA
>QANU01003388.1:9100-24970 GCA_003254905.1 Nissolia schottii
GGGTCCTTATTTTCAGTTAACTTAATTATTTTCGAAGTAAAGTAGGGACTACCAGTATTCCCACACAGCAGATGACAACTTAGCAGACGCAGATTATGACTTAAGCATAAGCTGCTAAGCTAGGGTGTTACATGTTACATGGAGCGTTCTTGAGACTTAACATGAGTAGATCTTGGTGGACGAGTGGGACAATCTTCAATAATGTGTCCTGGCTTTTTACAGTAGCGACAAACTAGAGCATTACAGTTGGATGCGATATGTAACATCCCGCGTTCCTGTAGAGAAATAATCGCCGAAATTAGACCTAATTAATTTCTAAACATGAACTAGGGAGGGTTAGGATGTAAAACTTACAGGTAAACCGCCCCCAGGAGATGGGGGTAGTCGCTGTAGGAAGTCTCGCAGACAACCAAACTACGAGTGTTTGCCGTTGTAATTTTACGACGCGTAAAAAGGTACCGTGAAAATACTCCTCCAGAGAAAAATTCACAAACACCTTTTAATTTTAATAATCTGGGGTATAGGAAAATTAGAGGATCGCGACGGTTCAAGCGGAATATTTTTTGGACGACCGTGCGCGACGCACCGATACTGCGAGCAATAAAAAATGAGCGAAACGGAACCGGGAAAAGGGGAAATCTGATTGCAGCACGTGAGGAATTCAGATTTGTTTGCAAAATAATTTTTTATTCATTTTACTATTCATGATGTGACCTTTAATTTATCTCGTAATTAAATTAAATGAAAATGGATAATGGCATTTCGGTAAATAATAAGAGGGGCAAATAGGTAATTTAAAGGGGCTGATTGGGGGCTATAAATAGCCAACCATGGCAGCCCATATTCTTCAAAAATTCCAAACATAGCATTAACTCTGTCCGTTCGTCGACCAATCAAATTGACTGACGCCGACCTAAGCTTGTACCGGGACCAGGACTTTCAGGACCACCCTTTTCTTGCCATCCACTCCATCACCACCATCCCTAGGAAGTGGGTAACATAGGCTAGCCACCTCCTTTGGTGTTCTTTTGGTTTATGTTTATGTATGTGCTTGTATGTGAATTCATGTTGTTAGAAATGTTTTGTTAGGACTTAGTTTAGGTGAGTATGGTTAGGATGATATAGGGAGTGATTAAGATGTAAAAATGATGCAGGTTTGATGCCCAAAAACTTGGGAGAAATGAGAAAGAACATGGAGAAAAAGCCTTGCTGTTAGCTTCGGTTAGGTGCTGTACGCACCAGATTGCTAAGCGGCCAAGAGGGCGCTGAGCGGCCTGGCGCGGCACAACACTTTTGACCGAAGCCAAACCTCACGTGGTTGAAGTGCCAGGGCATATCGCTGAGCGATAAACCTCATTCGCTGAGCGATGTGACGTGGACGCCACGTAAGTGGATAAGTCTGACTCAGGATCCTTGGGAGTCGAGCCGGCGCTAAGCGATGAGAGCTCTTGGCGCTGAGCAGAGGTACCAATCCGCTGAGCGGTACGAGCCTTAAGCGCTGAGCGGAGGGCTCCTTTGTGCTGAGCGGTTCGGAGCCCGAGGGTGCTGACCAGTTTTATCTAAGCAGTAAAGACTATGTAAGGAGAATTATGTGTATGTACTGTCATTTGCATGAGCCACCTACGGGGTGTAGGGAACGAGAATAAAGTATGAGTATCGAATCTTGCATGCATCATGAGGCAGGGTTGCCACAGGACTTAGGGCAACCATAGATCACTAGAATTAAATGAACTAATGTGCAAAGATGGTAATTTAAGTTAGGGGAAAGACGGGCCCCAGTCGTAGAGGGTCGGAGTAGCCCGAAGTTATGACATAGTTATGTAATAGGAATCCCTCTCTTGGCATGTCATACCTGACAAGCCCCTCCCCAGCCATGCGAGATGGGCTGGGTTATGATTATGTTACGCAGAGAATGATATGAACGCGGGTTTCCACCCGGACGAGAGAAAAGAAAGTAAGGAACGCTTGAGCTTTTATGTCATGACATTTAAAAGACGGGTAAGATGTCCCCGAAGTTCGGACATATGAGAAAGAGAGAGTTAGTCCACGAAGTTCGGACTTAAGCCTTAAAGTCATCCACGAAGTTCGAATGCAAATGATTAAGTCGTCCACGAAGTTCGGACGTGAGAGTGCAAGTCATCCACGAAGTTCGGACGCATACAAGCCTCGCTCCTAGTGTCCCACGTGTTGTAGCTGGACAAGGGATGACGATCCCCCAGTCTACATAGGGGCGATGGCATACACCGCGACAAAGGACGCTGCCATAGGCGCGTAAGAGAAATCCCCATCCCCACATGCATGATTTAATTGTAAACTGTGTATGATTATATATGTATCATTATGTATGTATGTATGTTGGGTAAGCCTCTGCCACACGCGTACGAGACGGTCACTATAGCACCGCGAGTCTAATAACAAAGCGCGAGTACTTAAGTAATTAAATATTAGAAATCCCAGTCGTCTAGTAATTTAGATAAAGCCGCCCAGGAACTTAGGCAAGTAAAAATTGGTAGGGAGGTCTAGAGCATGAACACTTAGAGATCTCCTGGACGGCCTGAAGAGTAATTGAGTAACCAGACCTCACGACGCTATAGTTTTTCACTGAGAACCAACCGTTCTCACCCCCACTCACTTATGTCTTCAGGTGAGGCCGATGACTACACCACTGCCGAGGAAGAGGCGGATCCTCCGCAGCATCTTTAGGGATGTACACCTCGAGACAGGGGACGAGACAGAGCTCTGGTCATACCTGGTAGTACACGCCCCACTCCTCTCAAAGCAGTACCCCCAGCCCTGCCTGAGCCAGCCTCTACAGCAGACGATGAGGCACCCCCGTATGAGAAGGACGTAGAGGCAGACCCAGTGTCCGTGAGACTGCTACCGCCGGAGCCGAAACTGAAGAAGCCTCAGATGCGCATGACACAGGTATACGGCCGTCGCCTGGCGCCCCGCACGTACGATAGTGAGGCCAGACCGTCCACGGGATCCCGGGACCCGCCCGATGTCCCGGAGCCCTCGTCGGACGGGGAGGAGGAGTCTATGGAGGAGGAGCCTACAGAGACAGTTTGCCTGGAGGAGGACGACGAGGAGTGACCAGCCTGCCCAGCCCCTGTATTTCGGACTAGCTTGCCTTGCCTGTAGTTGTAGTATATATGTATTTTGCTGACTGTAGTTACTGTATGTAGATGTAGATGATGTAGTAGGAGTATATACTTATGTATGGACATGACGATGTATATGACTTTGTATATAGTACTGTGGACTATTTATATATCGTTTTTATGGACCCTATCCATTCTTGTATTTGATTGCCTGATCTTGGTTCTGTATGATTAATGCTACTCATGTTTAACTATTATTCGCATTATTCGTCTGTATGGAACATATGGTATAGTTCCCGCGACTGGCTCTACTTTACTGTTAAACGTTATTTGCAAAGAAAGAAAAAAAAAAACGGGTCCTTAATTTAAGACAACTAAACTATTTTCTCAAAGAAACTAGGGACTTCCGGTATTCCCACACAGCATATAACAACCTAGCGGACGCAGATTATGACTTAAGCATAAGCTGCTAACCTAGGGTGTTACAGTTGGTATCAGAGCAGTTTGGTCCAAGTGAGCCTGAGGACTGAGCTACGCTATGCTTCCGAGCATGATGACGGTGTAGACTGTTTCTAGGATTACTGTACTGTTTATGCGCACTAGCTTTTCTTGAGACTGATCACCTCGGGTTTTTGCAGGTGCCCTATAGACAGTCATGCCTCCTAGAAGAGATTCAACACAGCGTACCCCAGACAATGGGGATTTCACCGACTTTATACGCGAGATGGCTCGTGCCACGGCACAGATGGCCGCCACTACGGCCGCCAGGAATGTATCGCTGACCCCGAGAGAGGTCGATACTCAGAAGTACGCAGAGTTTATGAAAGCTCGCCCGCCTATTTTTGAAGGTCAGGTTGACCCCGAGATCGTGTATAATTGGATCGAGGGGATGGAGCATGTCTTCGAGGACTTGGACTGCACAGATGAGCATAAGGTGAAGTTTACAGCAAGAATGTTTCGAGGAGTGGTCCGTGATTGGTGGAGGACTACTAGGCCTCTGCTGGAGCAGCGCGAAGAGGTTATTTCATGGGCAGCATTTACCACCGCGGTAGTGGACAAGCACTTTCCACGCGGGATGCGGAACCGCAAGGAGGTAGAATTTCTGGAGTTGAAATAGGGAGACAGGACCGTGTCAGCCTATACTGCAGAGTTTGACAAGCTTTGCAGGTACTCTAGCACCTACCGCCTGAACCCTGATGAAGGCTGGAAGTGCATCAAGTACAAGCAAGGAGTGAAGGGGGAGTTGCAGGTGGCAGTGAACCACCTTGACATCTGGGACTATGATAAGTGCCCAAAATACACGATTTTCATCATTCAAAATGGCACTTATTCTCACATATTTTAAAGAATTATCTAATTAAATCTCTATGTTTTGTAGGTTTTAAATATATTTTGAAGAATGGATGCAAGCATAATTTAATGAAGAATAATCCCATAAAGAAGGGAAGAAAAGGGCAGAATTGGAAAAGAGCTTAAAAAGAAGATTCTGGACGAAGGCGTCGCTCAGCGAATGATGTGCATCGCTCAGCGCTTTGAACAAGATCGCTCAGCGGCCATGAGGGTATCGCTAAGCGAACTTAAGTCGGCAAGCCACTTGCGCCGGCGCAATAAATGCGCCAGCTGGAGCCAGCCTGGCGCGGCCATCCACGTCAGCCGCCGCCCTGCAAAAGCTGTCGAGCATTAAATGAAACCGCGTAAAAGTACAATCGCTCAGCGATTAAGCGCCGCCGCCCAGCAATTCAGATCTTATCGCTCAGCGAGAGTACCAAAACCGCTGAGCGATGGACCCCAAATTTTGCCTATAAATAGGAAGGCCGAGACCACTTCGAAACCATCTTTCCCCCTCCATTCTTCACTTCTTTTACACATTTTCTTTGTACTTTGAAGCTTAGTTTAGTTTAGGTTAGGTTAGGAACAAAGACGAGGCTTGTGAAGGAGCCGGAGATCGAGGAAGCTAGGCGAAGCCATGGCCATGACGGCGTGAGCACGTGTCATGGTAAGTGCCTAAACCTTGCCTCCGAGATTCTCTTGTAAGATGGGTTCCTAACCCTCTTTTTGTTGGGATTTTGATTACTATTGTAGTTTGCTTGTATCCATGTAACTATTACATATGAATCTATCTTTTTCTTATGATTTGCTTGAATGATTTCATGCCTAATGCTAGTTTTGTTTAGTGTTTTGATTCTTGATTTGGGACTTATTTACATGAACGAAAGTTATGCTAATTAGGTCATAACCAAATTAAAATCAATAATGCTATGCTTAACTAGAACCTAGACTTGAACGTTGTGAACGAAAGTTACAATCATTAGAGTCTGACCTAAATCATTTCATCTAACCTTGTTGCCGTAACTGGAATAAAGGTTAGCCGTTTTAACATCTGGATTAATGCTGGCGTACCTTGTTAAGCTAGTGTGCGAAAGTGACAGTTTAACAAGGGAAACCTGTGATCTTGTCATGCGCGAAAGTGATGACAAGTTAAGAACTGGTGGCGGGCAATCAAACGATAGTTCTATGTAATAAGTAACTGGATGCATGAAACTATGATGTGATTAAAATTCCCAACAAGCTCCGGAACTACCTCTGATTTGTTTCCTATTTTATTTTCATGTCTTTTATTTATTTAGTCTATTTAAATATAAATCACAAATCTTTCACCTCATTGTTTAATTAAATGAACTCAAGAATGGTATTTTACAACTCCCTGTGGGATCGACCATACCCTATACTGCAATTGGATTCCTTTTGGAATCTGAAAGCCGTAAAGTAGGTATGTATATAAATATTTAATTTGAACGACATAAGCGCACAGAAGCTTTCAACGAGCTTGGCATGGTTGTGACAAAACCTAAGCTGTGTCAAGATCCGAGAAAGTGGTTAAAAAGGCTTTCATCAGACTATACCGTCCTAGTGGACAAGTGCCTGATTCTGGAAAACTCGTAGAGGAACCTGGCAGCAGAAAACAGAGAGAGGAATAAGAGGTAGCTAGCAGAAGCCGAGAGCTCCCGACAAGACCCTAGGAAGCAAGGGACTCTCCCGAGCCCGCTCGCGAACTGGGGGAGAAGACCGACTCAGTAGCCACTGACTCCAGGAGCCAGAGGACAGCCCAGCCAGCCACGACAAGGACCCCCAAGAGCTGTGTTGCCCGCCCCAAGGCCGCAGTTACAAGCAGGAGGATCTAGGCCGCCCTGCCCAAAGTGTGGCCGGCAACATGGAGGACCTTGCCTAGCCAGCCAGAACGTGTGTTACCGATGCGGCAAACTGGGGCACATAGCGAAGGTATGCCCGGGTACTTCGCCGTCAGCAGCAGGTCGGCCGAGTGTTTACTCTTTCAGCCGAGGAGATCCAGGATGAAGCCGATCTGATTCAGGGTAAGTGTGAGATGAAAGGTGAACTATTAGCAGTGCTGTATGACTCTGGAGCGTCGCATTCATTTATTTCTTATGCTAGGGTCGAGAGTTTAGGCCTGACCCCTATTGTAGTGCCGTACACGCTGAGTGTGTCTACTCCTACGGTACCTCCAGTGAAGACTTGTTTAGCGTGTCTTAAGGTCCCATTCCAGTTGCAGGGTAGAGTGTTCACAACAGATTTGATATGTCTCCCTCTGGTTGGGTTAGATATAATCTTGGGTATGGACTGGCTACGCGCCATTCGCATGACACTGGATTGTGCGGCAAAGATAGTCAGTGTTCCCCCTGTAGAGTCAGTGGTAGATGTTCAGGGGGTGACAGCAATGTCTCTATATTGTTGTCCACTCAGAGCCTAGGGATGTGTTCTGTTAGCTTCGGCAGACACGAAGGTCCAGTTGCAGGTAGATCAGATTTCAGTGGTGTGTGAATATCCGGATGTGTTTCCGGATGACATCCCCGAATTCCCTCCGGAGCGAGAAGTTGAATTCTCGATTGATCTCGTCCCTGGAGCTGGGCCGGTGTCCATAGCACCCTATCGGATGTCGCCAATTGAGTTGCAGGAGTTGAAGAAGCAGCTCGAGGAGTTACTAGGGAAGTCGTTTATTCGCCCGAGCGCGTCAACGTGGGGAGCTCCAGTACTATTTGTCAAGAAGAAGGATGGTTCCATGCGGATGTGTGTGGATTACCGACAGCTGAACAAGGCCAAAATCAAGAATAAGTACCCACTGCCCAGGATCGATGATCTGATAGATCAGCTAAGGGAAGCAAAGGTTTTCTCTCGGATCGATTTGCGGTCCGGTTACCATCAGATTCGTGTGAAGGGGGAGGACATCCCGAAGACGGCGTTTCGCTCGCGGTATGGCCATTATGAATTCACGGTGATGGCTTTTGGGTTGACAAATGCCCCGGCCATATTCATGGACTACATGCATCGCATCTTCAGGAAGTACTTGGACCAGTGTGTTATTGTGTTTATCGATGACATCCTGGTGTACTCAAAGAATGAAGTAGAGCATGGGGAGCACCTGAGGATAGTGCTAGAGCTCTTGAGGAGCAAGAAGCTGTATGCGAAGCTGTCTAAGTGTGAGTTCTGGGCAAGGGAAGTACAGTTTCTAGGTCACGTGGTGTCGGAACAGGGAGTGGCAGTGGACCCTGGAAAGGTGGAAGCGGTCCAGTAGTGGGAGACGCCCACGACCAATACTGAGGTACGGAGTTTCTTAGGCTTTGCGGGGTGTAACATCCCGTGCTTCTACGTGCCGGTAAATGATCCGTTGACAGTCGAGAACGGCTGGGAAACGTCGAAGAAGCGAGAGAAGCAGAGATAGACCCTCGAAACCCTGGAAAATTGGAGAGACGGATTAGGTTTAGCTGTTTTATAATTTTCGGGAGTCGCCGGATGAGTTTCGACTCGAACGAAAATTTCCCGGATACTGTAAAACGTCCGTAGGATTTTTCAGCTCGGTGAAAGAGTCCCTGTTCCCCGAGAAAATTGTTCCGGACCGAAAGGAAAAATAAATGGGTTGTAGTGGTATGTCCGGAATATTTTTAAGGCAACCAGAAGTGGGGTTTTTCGAACAAAACGCGAGCGAATAAAAACGGAGCTGGAGAAGGGGCATTAGCTTCTCAGAGAAGTTAAGTAATAAACCAATAAATAAATAAGTAAATAATATAATAATAATAATAATAATAATAATAATAATAATAATAATAAATAAGAAGCTGAAGCAGAGCTTCAGCAAAACGTGAGAGAGGAGAGAGAAGAGAGAAAGGTTAAAAGAAAAGGAAAATAACTTTGTACTGTGCACGGTTATTTATAACTTCATAACTTCTCAGAAGTTACATTCCGTAGGCAGCTGAGGGTTACGTTCCGACACATCTAGAGCTCGTGCCAGAGTCTCCGAAAATTTGCTGGAGCACACCATCGTGAAAAGGACCATCTCCCCTTCAGAGTCACTGAATCGGAATCCTGATCGGAGGTGGGTAATCCTAAGCCCACTGTCTATGTGGTTTAGTTTTTATCTGTGTATATGTTTAAATGTCTATCTGACTAAAGATTTGATTAGTAGTATTTTGGGGGGATATTGGTTTAAAAGGGTTTTGGAAAATATTGCAAAATGAAACGCATAACTGTACTACTTGGAACCCTAGAAACAGTGGGAAAATGAGAACTGGAGTCTCGGGAGGCGATTTTTCCAGCCAGCATTCAAATACTGAAGGAATTCAGTCGAATGAAAGCCCAAGATGAGCTTTCCTTTGAATGAGTTCCTCAGCAGTCGAATGAGGTGAATTTTCAGGGATTCAATCGAATGAATCCCCTCGTATTCGAATGAAAGAATGCCGAGGGAATGCAGTCAAATGAAAGCCTATTCCAATCGAATGAAAGGACTCCGAGGGATTTCATTCGAATACCACAGCTAGTATTCGAATGAAACCTGGCAGAGTTGGGAGTTTAAGGTTTGGGATCCAATGAGTAAGGTTAGGCCATATCTATGTGTTTGAGCATGCATCATGAGGCAGGGTCGTCGTAAGAGTTAGGACGACTTTAGACAATTAGAAGTTCACGCTAAAATTTAACGAAGATCATAATTGAACCCTAGCGAACAAAAGTAGAGCAGAGGCGACGAATCACCATGTATTCGGACGGCCTTAGCTAGAGTCAGTAGTTATATGATTAGGAAACCCCTATTCTCTTGGCAAAGTCTTACAGACACGCCCCTCGCCAATTTGGCAAGACGAATTGGTTACGAGCAACGCAGGTAAAGAGACCTGATAACGGTATGGAAAACGGGCATAGGCCCACACAGGTAAAACAGGCATAGGCCTGCATGAATGATATGATAAGGGGCCCCACTAAAAGAGAAAAATGAAACCAGATCGAGTTATAGGGCCGATCTAACGGCGTCCACACCTGGTCATTCATAGGTCTGATCCCTCGCCATGCCACAGGGGATGGTTGCACTAATTGTATTCGATGTTTACCTCCTATGAGCCTTACGTGGTTAGCTACCACACCGGTAAAGAGTGCTGCCGGGTCGATACAATAGTAGCAAACAGAGGTTGTAGTCCGAGGCCGCGGCTACAAAGGTGCGAAGGACCAAGTAGGATGCAGCCACAGAGCGCGTAAGAGATCCCCAAATTCTCTCATGCACTATATGATTAAATGTATGAATTGATGACTGATGATGTGATGATAAACATGTATGTATAGCTACTTAAGCATTATGAATAACTGTTTATGCATTATGTATCGTCAAGGGAACGACCCGAGACGAGTAGTTTAATTACGATCCAAAGATAAGAGTCAGAAGCACGCAGCCCTAGTAAGAAAGACTAGTTCCTATTCACCTAGCTAAATTTAGATAAAGTTGTTCAGGGTTTTAGTAAAAGATAATAATTAGTAGGGTTTGTAGTATGCATGATCACTTAGAAACCCCCTGAGCGGCCTGGAGGATACTCGAGTAAATGAACCATTAGTAGCCACAGGGGACTCACTGGGGACCTAGAGTTCTCACCCCCACTCGATTATGGATCCAGCTTGCAGCCATGATGTCGCCACCGGCCAAGGATGTTTGGTTATTCACGCCCACACGCATGCGCAACTACTGCACCGATACCCTCTTGGAGACGAGCACTTACGCGCCCGCACGCCTACCTGTTGAGCCTGATCATCCTCCCAGGCAGAGGCTTGGAGCCCCAGGGACGTCGCCGCTGAACCCTATCTAGGTGGACGAGCGTCTGGGGAGCAGCAGCAGGGATCCGATTTGCCTCAACGGCGATGAGGAGATGCCTCCGTCGGAGCCAGAGCAGATGCCTACGCCCACCCAATGCCAGCCACTGACCCAGGTGTGTACACCCTGCCTGTTCGAGCTCGAGGTTGCCGGACTACCCACGGAAGAGGATACTGACACTCCGACCACATCGCTTCGCCCCACGCGGCTTCTCGGCGGTGACAGACCTGAGCAGCAGTGAGGAGGAGGAGCCTCTGGAGCGTCCAGGAGACTCTGAGTAGGTGGAGGACAGCCAGACCCGAGTGCAGAGTTAGGGTTTGTGCCGTACATGAAGCGAGTAGTGCCGCTCGTATACGTAGTTGCTTTTATTTATTCCGTTTTTATATTTGGCTACTTATGTATGTATTTTATTATGCAACTGGACAATGTTTTGTACAACACGTATGTATTATAAATAAATAGTGTGTTATGTATATTCGGGCCCTTCTGTGTATCTTCTGCCGATAAAGCTCCGCACTACAGGTATGTACTCGTACTCCCTTATCCTTTAGTTATGTCGTTATTCGCTGTATTACTCGCAAGGCTCATTACTTTCATATGCATGTATTTACAAAAGAGGTTTCAAATTGGCCCGTATTTTCAGTTACCCTAATTTTAATTGATAAACTAGAACGGTATTAGTTCACAGCCTAGCATTCAACTACCTAGCCAGGGAAACCTATGAATTAAGCATAGGCAACTAGTTAGGGTGTTGCAGTTGGTATCAGAGCAGTTAGGTCCAATGGAGCCTGAGGACTGAGCTGCACTATGCTTCCGAGCATGATTACGGTGCCCCCTTGACGAGCCGAGATGTGCTGGACAGTTAGCGTCAGTTCCTGTGAGGCTGATCACCTCAGGGTTCGCGGACGTCAGTGGACGGCAATGTCGCCCGAAGGAGATGTGGCACGACGTTGTTTACGGGTGAGGGTTTCATCAGTCTCCTCGAAAAGCCCCAGGGGGAAGGGCTGCCAAAACCCTAGGAATTTGAAGGGTACGATGTTAATTTAGCCCCGGGGTAGCCCGAAGTGGGCCGGAGGGTGGCCAAGGTGAAGAAGGCAAGAGGGAGGTACTTACGGATCCCCAAGGGAAGCAGGGAGCTGGGAGTTAAGAAGGAAAAGGTTGAGAAACACTTAGGGAAAATTTTCCAGCAATCATTCGAATGATTCATTCGAATACTGCACGAAAATTTCTTTCATTCGAATATTGCATCTGAATTCATTCGAATGATGACAGCAAAATTATCCATTTTGTAGGGCATTTTGCATTCTGTGCTTTGTTTCCATCCGAGGCCTTCCCATTTCAGTTCCATACCTTATTTGGGACTGGGAGCCAATGAGTGTTGCGATGAATTCCGCTGAATTCTCGACTTTACCCCTCCATATGCGAAGCGTATATATTATGGGTTTTCCCCCGCTCAGGGTCCGATTTTGCTGAACTCTTGAATCCAAATTCGTTTCTGTGTTGTTACGGTGCATTTTAGGGTCCCCGACCTAGCCGAGAGTCGTTACGGCCGTTAGGTCCGCTAAAGGCCCATGGAATGCTCCTTTTGACGACGGCATGTCACTTATGTGCCCCATCGTCGTGAATTAGGTTTAATCTCTTCGCGTGGCTTTCGTTCTACCTCTAATGGGTACCAGGGGACTAACTGAAAGTTGGTCGGGAGCCGATACCCCTAAAATTACTATTTTGCCCCTAAGCCCCAACTTACCCTAAATTCCTCCATAAACCCAAATTCTCCTCTCGTTTCGTAAATTAAGATCAAATTCCTAGAAATAGGTGCACCACGGGAAGTACCCGATGTCCCGAAACCCTAAAATGGCGCATACGGACCAAATTTCCCTTTTCGACGCATAATCGAGCTGTGAGACGTATAATTGAAATACATTAAGTTGCGAGAGTAAGATAAGCAAGGAAAATATAAACTTTTCATTCATAATTAGCTGCAAAGTTACAAAATGTAGGAGCTAGCCGAACAATTTCACCAAATTCCCAAAATGCTCCTACCCCCAAATACATACAAAACCTGCACTGGTTAGCATATACATAATCCTACACTACCTATACTAGTGCTCCTAAGAGACCTACTCCGCCTCCTCAGTGTCCGGAGCCGGATCTTCCTCCATAGCGGCCGGAGCAGGGCCTGAAGGTGGAACGCCGCTTGTGGAACCCCCTAAACGTGCCCAGCCCAGGTGCGCATAGACGGTATCCAAGTCCTGACCTAACCGGAGCATGTTATGGTCAGTCTGTGTCGCCATCTGCTCAAGGCGATCGACCTGCGCCATTAGCCGCTCAAGATGGCATGTGTGCACGTCCAACTGCTCGAGCTGGTCGAGACGAGACAGGCCCAGGCTCAGGGAGTCTAGCCGACTCATCAGCAAGTCCATCTGGGACGGTGAGAGACTAGGAGCAGGTGTAGGCCCTGCTAAGGTCGAAGCAGCAGCCGCAGGATCGACGGGAGAGGAAGGAGCTGCCCTCTTCTTGGCACGGCTACTTGATGGCTCATCGTATGCTAGCTGGCCATTCTTGTGAACGATGTGCATCTTGGCCAGGCAGCTGGAGTCTACCTTCCAGGTAACCTTCGACGTCCACTTCTGCTCGCCTGAAAACCAAAAAGTATCAACAACAAATTCCCGTTAGTACACCCTAAAGTTATGTAATTCGTAAAAACATTAAAAACTTAAATAAAGAAGCCATCAAGAGCTAGAAACATACCTTCCACGGGACCTGGAAGTAGTCCAGAATCTCGAAAATCTGCACGGCATAGGGGAGAGCACTGCCCTGAGTGCGTGCTTGTGCCATACGGTGCATCATGAGCAAGGCCCAGTTTAGCTCGTGTCCTTCCGCCAATGCCCATAGCACCAGGCAATCGTCCCGAGACAGGACGGAGTGGTTCCCGCTCCTCGGGAGGAAGGTGTGGGTTAGCAAATAATGGTAGATGCGCTGCTCCACCGGTAGGCCGCTGACCTGCGGCTTATACTTCGACCTTTTGATGCCCGAATGCCCCATAGTGCCTAGGGCTAAATCCTCCGCGAATGGAAGCCCTGCGGCAGTGACTGCCCACTCCGAAACCCCAGACGCGAGCTCGTGCCCGATGGCCGGAATCTCAAGCACGGCCCCGAGCAACTCCAGGGGTAGCTCAATCAGCATGCCACTGACCTCAGTGGTCAGAATGTTGTCCGTCATCCGTAGGTTATTGTAGAAAACCCGCACCAGTTGCGGATACACGGGACGGCTGATGTACGTGAACTCCAGCAACTCGGCGGAGTCCAAATAGACGAGGACTTCGAGAGCAATCTCCTCGAAGGTGTCACGGTCGAGGATTTTTGGCTCCATGATATCGCGCTCCTTGAAGTTGGCCTCGAAGTTGTGCCATTGCGCCTCCGAGGTAAACCAGCGAGGGAAACCGGGAGCGGAGGAAGACCCCGGATTCTTAGAGCGAGAGGGTTGGCTACCGAAATGACTCATTGTGTGGGGGACTCGGTTTTGAAAGAGAAGAAAGGAAGGGGATTCGGTTTTGGATGAGGAAGAGAGGGAGGAGCCACGGATTGAGGCTAGGAGAGAGAGGAAAACTGTGGTGGAGCAATGTGGAGGCAAGGAGGAGCTACGGCCAAGGGGGAGGAAATGAGGAAGCAAGAGGAGGGAGGTGGCGAGAGAGAGAGGCATGCCTTAGCTTTGCTAGGGTTTTGCTCGTAGGAAAGAGTGGAAGAGGAAAGTGAGAGGGAAAGGAGAAGAATCGTTTAAAATGGCATCAGATCGCAGTTCATTCGAATGAATCCCGACATTCATTCGAATGAATTAATGAAAAATGCTGGTATTCGAATACTCCATCCGAATGACTCAAGAACTCTGCAAATCATTCGAGTGAATGATCATAAGGGATTCGAATGAAGAACCCTAGGGATGGATTTTAGGGTTTCTTTGAGTCCCGAAGGGCCTGGGAAAGCTAGGGTTTTTCAGGGCGACATTCCGAGACCCCTACGTGACCTGACTAGGGTTAGAAATATAACACTGCTCGAATTTCGGGACGAAATTCCAGCAAGGAGGTGGAATGTAACATCCCGTGCTTCTACGTGCCGGTAAATGATCCGTTGACAGTCGAGAACGGCCGGGAAACGTCGAGGAAGCGAGGGAAGCAGAGTTAGACCCTCGAAACCCTGGAAAATTGGAGAGACGGATTAGGTTTAGCTGTTTTATAATTTTCGGGAGTCGCCGGATGAGTTTCGACTCGAACGAAAATTTCCCGGATACTGTAAAACGTCCGTAGGATTTTTCAGCTTGGTGAAAGAGTCCCTGTTCCCCGAGAAAATTGTTCCGGACCGAAAGGAAAAATAAATGAGTTGTAGCGGTATGTCCGAAATATTTTTAGGGCAACCAAAAGTAGGGTTTTTCGGACAAAACGCGAGCAAATAAAAACGGAGCTAGAGGAAGGGCATTAGCTTCTCAGAGAAGTTAAGTAATAAACCAATAAATAAATAAATAAGTAAATAATAATATTATAATAATAATAATAATAAATAAGAAGCTGAAGCAGAGCTTCAGCAAAACGTGAGAGAGAAGAGAGAAAGGTTAAAAGAAAAGGAAAATAACTTTGTACTGTGCACGGTTATTTATAACTTCGTAACTTCTCAGAAGTTACATTCCGTAGGTAGCCGAGGGTTACGTTCCGACACATCTAGAGCTCGTGCCGGAGTCTCCGAAAATTTGCTGGAGCACACCATCGTGAAGAGGACAATCTCCCCTTCAGAGTCACCAAATCGGAATCCTAATCGGAGGTGGGTAATCCTAAGCCCACTGTCTATGCGGTTTAGTTTTTATCTGTGTATATGTTTAAATGTATATCTGACTAAAGATCTGATTAGTAGTATTTTGGGGCAATATTGGTTAAAAAGGGTTTTTGAAAATATTGCAAAATGAAACGCATAACTGTACTACTTGGAACCCTAGAAACAATGGGAAAATGAGAACTGGAGTCTCGGGAGGCGATTTTTCCAGCCAGCATTCGAATACTGAAGGAATTCAGTCGAATGAAAGCGCAAAATGAGCTTTCCTTCGAATGAGTTCCTCAGCAGTCGAATGAGACAAATTTTTAGGAATTCAATCGAATGAATCCCCTCGTATTCAAATGAAAGAATGTCGAGGGAATGTAGTCGAATAAAAGCCTATTCCAATCGAATGAAAGGATTCCGAGGGATTTCATTCGAATACCACAGCTAGTATTCGAATGAAACCCGGCAGAGTTGGGAGTTTAAGGTTTCTAAGGGATCGAATGAGTAAGGTTAGGCCATATCTATGTGTTTGAGCATGCATCATGAGGTAGGGTCGTTGATAGGTGTACTTTGTACCCTATTTTATTATTCTATAATTGAACATTGTATACTAAAAATGTGTAATTTTAATGCTTAATTAATATGTTTTGCACATTATCCTCTTTTGCGAGAAATTTAGAAAAATGCAATTTTAAGCACTACTTTATCTTAGAATTTAATGTGTAGATTTGTTTTGTTCTTTTTTAGTTTTCTATTTTAATTGCAGAAAATAAATTGTCAAGAGGATCATTGAAGATTTGAAGGAGATTTGATAAGATATAAATTT
>QANU01003390.1:0-10638 GCA_003254905.1 Nissolia schottii
TGGCGAATTCAGTACAACCAAAAAAACTGATTTGCACTAAATTCGCCAACAAGGGTGGCGAATTCAACCCACCGCAGCCTATCCAATAACCTCTCCCTCCTCAGCCCACTCCTCACCTCACCGTGCGAAAAACATGGCTTCGTAGGTAAGCTGCAAAAATCAAAAAAATAATTTTGCAAAAAAGGCCGGGACGCTCTTTATCGTGCGCGCGCGGAGGGGGGGCAAATCCATCGATTTGGACTTCGAAGAGTCCAAACGGCTTAGCCTCATGCGCGCGAGCCCAACTCCTTCTCAACTCTTTCTCAACGGCTTGACCATTCATAATCATGATACAATCTTTATGTTCGGTTGAAAATTAGCCTCTTTTTTTTTTCTTTTTTTTTTTTTATCTTTAACTAGGATAGTTTCAAGATTGCTACAGTTAATCACGATACAATCTGATGTTGCATTATATTATATTTGTGGGTTTGTTTTAAATTTTCAAAAAGTGACCAGTTTTATTTATACATTGTTCAAAAATGGGAAAAAAAATTCGAGAAGCTATTCTTTATAATTTATGCTAAAATACTAATAATAGAGTTTTTTTTTTCAGATTCATATTATTTTAAAAAAAATTGTACAAATATACGAGAGCTACTTTTATTATTAAAATCATAATTTTTTTTTTTCAAAATAGACTGAAACAAATGCAACACATATCTTCATTTAATGCATAACAAAATACATTTTCCTTTATCCGTTAGAGGTCAATGAGTTACAAGTTTTAAGAAATGGTCGAGTTCTACTTTTATATATATTTGCTTGCAAATGGAGTAGGTGGACTTGAAAGTAAAAGAAGTTATTACACTCATTACCATCTCAACTCAATGACTTGCAATGGGTTTCGCTTATAGACTGGCCGGATCTCCTGCCACAATCCTCCCCAAAAGACTGGCCAGGATCTTGCCACCCCAAGTTAAAGATGGATTGACTCTTAGTATTTTTAATTTGAAAAACAGTTGAAACTGTAGAACCAAAGAACTATATATGAGGATGAAACTATAATGAGGCATCGCAAAATGATGAGATGAGGCCCTCAAAGATTTATCAGAGGTATTTTTATGTGGATTCATCTCTGGCTGAGTATAATGGTAAAACAAGTTCTTATCCTATCATGACCTTTGGAAATTTATCAGGAGATGATGAACTAAATAATGTCAATCTATAAACTATATTCATTATGCCTACGCAAATACATTATATGACTGACGGTGTGTGCACCTTAATTTCGACTTATGATGAGTATATATGCATATATCTTAATTAAAGAATAGCACTACATCATATATAGTCTTTATATTGAAACAGCACACCATATATAGTAAGCTCAAAAGGGGTTAAAAACACTCCATATTAACTAAGAGGCGACTCCAATAACCTGTTATGTTTTAAACCCCCCCAAACAACGCACAAGCCATTTTTTATATTTCCACCCAATCCACACACTTTATATAGCAGCATAATACCTAATGATCAGCCGCTGTCCAGGAGCTCTACTCCAGATAGAATTCGTGATTTCATCATCATATGCCACCCACATTTTCTTGTTAGTTTCATCCCCTGCCCATTGCATCCACTTTTTCTTCCATTTTTTCCACCTCAATTTATCTACATCCAAGCTTACATTTTTTTAAAAACCCTCGGATATGGTTGAATTTGTTCTTTATTAGTTCAGGACTCCACCAAAGTAGACTCTGATAAAAACAGATATACATATATATATCGAACTCCTCACAATTATTGGATTCCTTTGTTAATAGACTACAACTCTGCTTCTGTTTGAGACGACGCCATCATAGGTTCCGAAGATGTAGCACGGACTACCTTATATTTGAATGATAACACCCAACCTATTATATAAACCATCACCATTGAAACTTTCTTTTGCTTATTTCACTCCTCATATCACAGATGGACAATGGCTAAGCAAGTTTACTTGCTGCACAAGTCAGTTGATTTAGTTATTAGAGCTGCCAAGTTAGTTAGTTAGTTTGTTTGTTACAATTCTGTTATAGATAACTGTATTCTCTCTTGTACATGGACTAGTATATAAGGTAACTAGTTCATCAATCACAACTACCCAATGAAATAATAATTCAGTTTTTCATTCATCTCCAACTTCTTCCATTTCTGTTTTTTCTTCCTCTGCTGCATCACTTTGCTGCTGCTGCTGCTGCTGTAAGCGTTCATCCATGGCTGTTACTCACGGATTCTAATACCTCACATGGTATAGCCTTGAGTTTTCAAATTAAAACTCTTGTTCTTATATCTACCTCCTCCCAAACGCCCCCATTACCCGATGGATTCCATTTACCCACTAGGCTTCTCATAAACGATATCTAATTCACACCTCATTTCTCAAAAATTACCCTGTTTCTGTAATCGCAAATTGACCAAACAATTACATAAAATAATTTGCTCCAATCATCTTTTGCACCACCGGGGGGACGGACAAATTCATTCCAGTATGGAAAAAAAAATACTTAAAATTATTTGGCCACACCCAAGAAATAAGTCCATACCTGAGAAGACAACAATCCCATGATTTCCAGTGAATGAGCATTCCACAAACAAAAAACAAAGTTTCATCCCCCCCCCCCCACCCACCACCATTTCCTACCGATGACCAAAAACCATTAGCCGCAATCTTCTCACTAATGCCATTTGCTTTGCTAATGCTCCAAATATTACTCCATGGACCACATTCATACACAAAAGGTTGGGATGATAATGGCCCAATCCATTGCAAGATACCACAACCCTTTTCCGCAACGAGGATGACCCCTCAGACACATTATCGTCACGAGACAAGTGTCCTTCTTCATGCCCCCCACTGATTCTCAAGCACCACTTCAATCTTTTCGTCTTGGAGAGTATCATGTTAATACGGCCCAAAACCAGGTGGCAGGTTGGGACCAGACTCCTTCACTCCTGGGCCTTACACCTCACTTCACTCCTTCAAAAACATTGGTCAACATTCAACAAATTTAAAATGTGATGAAAATGAAATAGTAGAAGTACTAAAAAAGGGGGGGGGGCATAATTAGGAGAATAAGAAGAGATGGCATCGCCCGACATTTGCCCCACAAATGGCTGCACGTATGTCATGGCCAAAACACATGATCCAACATTCACATTGGTCAAACAAGTATGAGAAGATGTAAATTTAATTAAAAATATTTGGACCTACTTTTTTGGCTGTATTATTGAGTTTTCAATTGGTTATTATTATTATTATTATTATTACTATTATTGTTATTATTAATGTATCTTTCTATGGTTAGATGGTGGAGCAATGACTACCATATATCAATTGGGACAAAAAAGAGCGATTTGAGAATGTAGAAATCGGGTGAAGGAGCCAACTTAGACTCACCAACCATTTTCGCAAAGAGTAGTACTGTTATTATATCAACCATTTTAGATAATTTTTTAATGACATTAATATTCATAAAGTTGTGTAATATAATATAGACGTTATCATATTGGACTTTACACATTTATAATTGTAATTATTTAAAAATTGTTTAAAATAATTATTGCAATATCATTTTTCTTTCAAAAATTGTGTGTACTTGTATAATATTTCGTATTACCTCAATATATTAGCGCTATTTCCAGTGTGGTCACGGTCATTGACCGTTATGACTAACGTATTTATCATATTGCTCTGTAATCACGGTTTCTCCTACTACCTTCATGTCCAGTACTTGGAAGAACAAAATTGACAGTGTTAGTGAGGGCAGAATTGCATTACAAATCAACGAAAATGGGTTCATATGCAAAGTAGCTGTTCTTGCAGTAATTAATAACATATTGAGTCTCTTATGGTCACTAACTCTTTGAGAATTGAACTTGTGTTCTCATACTTATAAGTACTAAATTGTTTATTGCTCGTCTAACCTTGATAAAATGAGAGTAATAAGTGTTAATATCATGCTATTGTCAATCTAGTTATATAGTGTGAAATATATAAGGTTGCTTTGGTACTAAATATAGAACAAGGGGATAAAGACATAGGAACTATAATTCTTTTATTTTCTGTACCTCATTGAAGTTGAGATAAGGGGATAAATTTTTTTTTTCTAAGGGAACATAGAATTTGGGCCATATACCTCACTGAAGCTTGGACAAAAGAACATTTTTATGTGTCGGACATAGAATTATGGCCTAAAGAGATAAAAATTTTCTCCATCTTGGTCTTTGTTTCTCTGTCCCGTGTCCTGTGTCTAGTATCAAACGCAATCTAACAAAGTATTAAATTCTTCAACGTAATCTTGCTTCTATTTTTGTGATTTGATGCTCGATCATGACTAATTTGAATAAAAAAAATTACACTTTAAAAAAAATGAGGATTCAGAAAAAATTGGTATATATTTTAAAAATAAATCTAATATAAATTTATAAATCGTGATGAACTTTCAAGTACATAACTCATTTCTCAATAATAATAATAATAATAATAATAATAATAGTAATAATAATCAACTGATGCAACTTTTTGAATAATCTATACAAATTCCGTTGCATAAAGTTGGACCATCGCCCACATTTGGTCCAAAATCCACAAATGTTAAAACATGACTAAATAGCAAGATTGATAAGGAATTGTTTTGTATCTCATAAGAATGCAAATTCAATTTTCTTTGTTAATATACTGTATGCTTTTGTGAATATTTGAGGAGACTAGTTGAAATGAAAGGCATAAATTAAGATATATAAACAATAAAATGTTGTATACTAATAAGTATTTATACTACTTTAAATTATATATTTGTGGGGTGTGTGTATATATATATTATTATATAATATATATATATATATATTTTGACACATACAAGAAGAGATAGCAGCGTCCAACATTTGCATGCATATAAAGCCATAAATGGCCGCACGTACGTGATGGTCCGTAACACGTGATCCAACATTCACACTCTTGGACCAATGGGTTTGTGCCACGTCATCAACTTGGTCAACCAAGTATGTGAAGATGTAAATTTAATTAAAATTATTTGGACCTGTTTTTTTGGTGTAGTGTTGAGTTTTCAATTGGTATTTTTTGTATTTTTCTATGGTTAGAGATGGTGGAGGAGCCAACTTAGACTCACCAACTACAACTTTTTGGAGTTTGCAAGAGTATTTCATTACCTCGGTATCAACCTTATTTCTGTGTGGTCATGTTCATGAACCGTTATCACCACACATATCTAACATTTCAACTTCAAATGACGTAGATAAGTTCTCTCATATTGAGTAGATAACGAAATGTTATTATGTGTGATTGTTGTTTAAGGATCACGATTTCGTTTACAAACTTTTATGCCCAATACTTGGAAGAACAAAATCAACGCGAGCGGCGCCGTAGGGTGGTGGGATGGCAGACTGCTATCAGGGAAGATGCGTTAGGGTTTGGGAGGATAGAGTTAAAGGTTTTTCACCTACTCCATGTAGTAAATATTTTATACTATTTAATTTATTTATTTTTGATAATTTTTATAACTAAATTTATGAAAGTTAAGATATTGATCAACATTCAACAAATTTAAAAACTCCATGGCGTGGACATCGGTTGAGCCAACCCGTCCAATCCAACAAACTCGCCCAACTCAAAGTTGGTTGGCTTGTCTCAACTTGAAGTCATTTAGGTATTAAGTTAGAACTAGTTTGACTCGATGTTTTGTCAATTGGGTGGCAGTTTACTGAATTTTGAAATTGAATCGCTTAACTACCTGATGAAGACAATTTTTTTACTTAAAGTTACTCAATCCAACCTAATGCCCTGAGCCTTGACAAAAAAAAACTCTACCCAAATTAGCACAAAAAAATCAATCGAAATCTTTCACCAATAAATAAAAGGAAATAAACTCTCAAATGAAAAAAATTTCCCAAAAATCCCAAAATAATGACAAAAAATTCTCTTAAAAAAATATCACAATCACTATTGGATTCGCTCGACTCGCTAGACAATCTGTAAAACCGACTCGAAACAGCTCACCTAATTTAAGACTATACAACTTGATTCGTCTGATTTATCATTGCATTTTTTGAATGAGTGAGTTCATCAAAAAAATATGACTCGAATCAATTGATGTATACTCCTTCATGAGATGAAATAGTAGTACTAATTAAACAAAATAAAAGGAGCCAAAAAGAAGAAGAAAAAAGCAAATAATTAGGAGATTAAGAAGACATGGCAGCGCCCAACATTTGCATGCATAAGTTGGCTGCACGTTTGTCATGGTCGTAACACGTGATCATCCAACATTCACACTCTTTGGCCCAATGGGTTGGTGCCATGTCGTCAAATTGGTCAACCAAGTATGAGAACATGCATGTTAATTTAAGGATTTTTTTTAAAAGAAGCTTTAATGAGGTTCCACTTAATTGTGTATGTCTAGCATTGTGTGAATGGCGGCGAATCTTGTCGTGCTTTTGTTATTGTACTTACTTGCCCATTTGTGGGTTTAACTTTGTTAGCCATGACTTACGATATTTTATTTTATTTTTATTTTTAAATATTTTAAGAGTTTAATTTGATATGTTGATTGGGTAAATATTTTTACATAATCATTCAATCAATTTATTTCATTTGAATGATCATTTAAATAATAAATATAATAGTAAAACTATATTAATGTATGATCGAATGATAATAAAAAGCGTATTTACTTTATTTCAATTAAATCCATATTTTAATGGAATAGATTATATGGTCGAACAATGGCAACCATATATTAAAAAGGAGCGATTTAGTGGAAGTTGGGTGAAGGAGCCAACTTAGACTGACCAACCATTTTCATAAACTGTGTTATTTTCGGAGTTTTTAAGAGTACTACTTCATCAATACTAGCCGTGCTATTAATTTACTATCCTTTTGCCAAGTACTTGAAAGTAATAAAATTGAGAAAATGTAGCACTTGCATATGGAAATGAGTTTAGTGTAATTAATTTAATTGGTTGTTTGTATCAACCATATATATATATTTGGGCCTTGCTCTATACTTGTCGTAATCACATTTTGAGTCTATAACAACGGTCAACGGACTATAATTCAAGTGACATATTTTTTAATTCCATGTGTCAAAGAGATTGTTGGCGTAACAACATGCAATATACTAAGGTTGTTGCTAGCCTTCCCGTTTGATTTTTCATGAAATATTACGTGATTAAGTCACGTGTATTTAAGGATATATAATTAAGATAGTCTTTAATTATAAGGCTCATATACTTAAGATAACCTTTATAATTTGAGACAATGCTCTTTCTTGTACTTGCTAATGTTCAAGTTGAACTCGCTCAATTTTAAGACGAAATGTTTTACTTTTTATATAATTTTTTCAGAAATTAAAGCACTCACTCAAGTTTGCAGCAGAATTTTACCCAAAAGTCAGTCACATATAAATTTTCTTTGAAAGGTTTTGCGACGGATGGGCACAGTTCTTCCGTAAATTTTGCTAAACCCGTATTTGCGGTAGATTTTCCGTCGCAAGAGTAAAATAAAGTAGATGAAAATATTTTTCCCTCGTTTGTGATTTTGAGAAATTAACCAAATTAAATTTAATTATTACTTAATTCAAAATTTATTAATAAATTAATGAAAGGCATAAATTAAAATAAACAATAAAATGTTACACAATACACCCTAATAATAATTATAACTATACCACTTTAAATTATATATATTTTTTGACAAATTAAATATATTTTTAGTTTTTCATAAATTTTAAATTTTGTATTTAACTTCTCATAATTTTTTACTAAAAATTGTCCTTCATAAATTATTTTTTTGTAAGATTTTAGTCACTGTCATCATGTTAAGTTGTTAACGGCTAACATAATATTAACTTGGTCACGTGGTACGTCACGTGTCACGCATGTGACATAATTAACCCAATAATTATTTCATCTGCTTACTCTTGTACTGCTCTCTTATTGTTTTCTTCTTCTTTGCTACAACTACGTGAACCGTCGCCCTATTCGTTGTTAGCGAAGCGACCTCACCTGCTTCTCTCCTAGCCTCCCCTCTCACATTCGTCACGTGGTTAAATTAATTATCACATGAACAATTAATGACTTAACATAATGACATAAACTAAAATCTTATAATTTTTTTTTATGAAAAACGATTTTTAGGAAATAAATTTATAAAGAATAAAACACAAAATTTAAAATTTACGAAGACTAAAAACATATTTAATTTTTTTTTACACATATATGTGGCATGGCACAATTTCCATGAATGAAACTTTACTTAATTTGAAAATTGACGTGCAACTAATAGTGTGGATTATTGCGTTAAAATATTTTTTTCGGCCATTTCAACATGCCATCGATTAAAGTTATAGAAAAAGATGTGTAAAAACGATTACACGAATCATCTTTTTGCAATCTTATAGATAAATTGAAGTTAATTAATGCTATTAAAGCTAAAAGTTCATATGTACTTCGCGTTTATATGAAACACTCCAAAAGCAATTTTTATTCTCAAGTTATCATAAGTCTTTTTTTCAACGACACTGAAAGTCATTGGTGTAGAGTTGTGTTTTTCCCCAACTACCTTTAATGTAATTATTATAAATATTTATTTATGGCAAGAATTTTTAGAGTTATTGTGTTATATGTAATTTATAGCAACGATAGTAGACATTAGTATTGTATAATTGCTATTTTCTAAATAATATTTAAATAGTTGGCATAGTTATGTCCTATACCAACAAAATAGTAAAATTTGCTGCTATATGTAATATGTATGCCCACGATCATGTATAATGTCGTTGTTATAAATGTTTGGTCTAACAATTTAATTAATGATACTGTAATATCGTTCAGAAATAGTCATTTTTTGTAAAAAAAAAAAAAGCATTTGTAATAGTGTATAACTTTCCTTTTTTCCATTTCATATGAAGAGTATATAAAAGCTTCATACATAATTAGGACTATGATGATGGAAAATGAAAGTGCGTTTGTTTGGGTCACAGCACAATGAGGGAAGTGCACGTGATAGAATAGCTCATAGCCAAACAGCACGTTCACTCAAAGTGATTCCCTTCACTAATTTGTGTTCACACTTGACAACCTAGCTACTTTAATTTGATATTTGAATTGAAAGATGCCGCTTAGATTCCAAGGTTTACCCTTTTCACACCTAAAACCTGCCAACCACTTCCAATTTTTGGTGACCCCACTATGTTTTGCCTACAGATTATGAACATGTGTATTAGGATAGGAACACAATTAACAAAAAGCATGACATGTAATGTAAAAAGTTACTTTGAACCATTAAAGTATTAACGATAAAATTCCTCAATAAAAAGAAATTATTAGTCATAAAATTCAAAGTGCTCAAGTTTATTACTATAAACCAAGAACTATTTTCCACAAAAGTTTTACAAATTTGTATATATGAAATTGTAAACTATTAAATCATCATGTGCTAAAATTAGTCGCAATATAATGTTTAACTCAATAAATTCATTATACATTCACTTACTTTTTACATTTCAAAAATGCTAATTAGTACTTGTTGAAGACAAATTAAATTGAACAAACTCTAACTCAGAAGCATGGTTGAGCGAAAGAAATCCATTCTCTCTTAATTAAATGTCAGGGGTTTGATTCTTGATTTTGAGTAGAATTGAACAAAGATTTTATTAAAAGTCTAATTTAATTATATAGCATAATCTCCAAATTAAACCATTAATTCTGGAGGGAAAATTTCAAAAACAAAACCATATACTCATATATATATATATATATATTTATATAGTAAGTATTTTTTTCTCTTGTTAAAAGAGTTTGCTTAGCAATGATTTCTTGTTCTTTGGAAGTGGCCGATGATTATGGAGAAGATAAAGACAACTCTATTCTCTATTTTACTTGTAACGTTCATGTGCTAGATTCCGACCTTATCCCCGTTCACACCTAATCAAAAACATTAAATAATATATATTTCTATATTGCTTCGTTGGTGCCCTTATTGGAGGGCGTGGTCCTTAGTTTTAGGGACTGTTGATGCTTCACGAAGGTACTGTTCATATTCAATGGTTGGTGTTACATCATCCCCTTGCGTGTGCACAAGTATTCATCTAAACCCTTAAAGATATACAAATATATACACATACAAAAAAAATGATACTTCAAAACTTTCTGGGATCTAAAATTCTCACCGACGTGTATAAATCATATTACGACATATAACTTATAAAAAGTTTGTTATGATATTTAAGTAAATTATATGTCATGATTAATTTGATTATATGAGTTTTAAACTCTTAAAAGTTATGAAAATATTATAGAATTTTTTGTTTAAATTAATAAAAATTAATTTTTATATACTAATAATATAAAACTTTTACATTATTATCTAATCACTTACGGTCACATAAAAAAAATTATTGAGTCTTATCTCTCCTCTTTTACTTTTGCTATTCATGCAAAAAAAAAAAAATCTCTAGTTTACAACCTTATTATACAAAAGCTCAATCTTTTCATTACTAGCTCAATCTCGAGGCTTGGATTTTTCCACACTTTTTTATAGGGTGATTTCCTTTTTCCACACATTAAAATAGGCTCAATGCAACATTTGACCAAGCACGTATT
>QANU01003462.1:0-14167 GCA_003254905.1 Nissolia schottii
CGGGTTGGTGCCACCGCTCAGCGGTGGAGTCAACCTTGGTGGGCGGACGCGGTTGCTACGTTTTTGGAGTCTGGGCGCTCAGCGGCCGCTCAGCGGACTGACTTGCGCAGCAGTCAGTAAAACTGTGATATCTCCAGCTACAGACCTCCGATTGAGGTGATTCAAATTTCCACTTAAAGATAAGAGATAGAGCTACAACTTTGTAGTTTACATCAAATCGAGATTCAATTTCTATCATGGATAAAAATCAATGGCAAAGTCCGTGTTGAAAATCCTCAGCTCATCTTTTAACCAGATCTTTTTGGATTTGAATTTGATCTTGCATTCATTGGTCCAAATCTTCTCTTCACATCTTCATTGATCCTCCTAGACATTCATTCCCTGTAATTCAAAATAAAAAAAACTACAAAAGAAATATTACATTTGAAGAGAATTAATACCTTATTTTTCCGTTTTCCTTAATTTCTCTCAAAAGAGGACAATGTGTAAAAACGTATTGATTAAGTATTAAACCTACACATTTTAGTATGCATTTGCTCACTTATAGAGTAATAACTTAGGGTATAAAATTGACTTATCAGCCATCCTTCTTCTTCACGAACAACACAGGCGCTCCCCATGGCGATGCACTCGGTCGGATAAACTTCTTCTCCATCAGCTCCTTCAGTTGTTTCTTTAACTCCTGTAACTCCAACGGGGCCATTCTATATGGAACAATGGAGATAGGACTGGTTCCTGGCACTAGGTCAATTGAGAACTCCACTTCCCGCCTTGGAGGAAACTCCGGAATATCCCCAGGAAATACATCAGGATTCTCCCTTACCACGGGAATGTTTTCAGTCTTCAATTCCCTCGTGCTAATCTCTGAGGATGTCAAGAAATATATTCTTGATTTCCCATCGGGCAACAATACAACACCGATGGCTTTACTCTCGGAACGGGTACACTAACGTTATCCCCTGGAAAGATCACCAGTTTCCTGGCACAATCCAAAATCACCCGATTGGCATGTAACCAATCCATCCCTAGGATTATATCCAATCCAACTAGGGGAAGACAAATCAAATCTGCTACAACCCATCGCTCCTATACTCACAACGAACAACCAAGACAGGCACGACGTGTAACTACAGGTGGTGCAGTGGGTGTAGAAACATTCAGCCCATAAGGAAGCAATGTAAAAGGCAATTCTAGCTCCCTTGCTTTCGCTTCAGCTACAAAGGAGTGAGATGCTCCAGAGTCATACAAAATATTCAAAACCTTGCCTTGAAGCAGACACTTACCCTGCAGTAGACCTTCGTCCTCTTGTACTTCTTCAGCTGCCATTGTGAATACTCTGCCCACACGCTGTTCAGGGGGAAGTGTTGGACACTCCCTTGCGAAGTAGCCGCTCCTACCACACCTATAACAGGCATTCTGTCCTGCCAAACATTCCCCTGAGTGGGCCTTTCCACACTTTGGACACGGTGGCGGTACATTCTTTTCTGGCTGCACTTTCTGGTACTGGTTTCTGCCTTGTGGTTGAGGTCGGGCTACTGGTGGCTGGGCTAATGGTGGCCCACCACTTGAGGGCATCGGTCTCAACGGAGCTCCCCGTATCCCTTGCTGCGGTTGCGGAACATACTGACTCGGGCTTCTACCTGTAAAGGGAGTAGGGAAAGGGCCCCTCTTCCTTGGGTCCCACCGTGAACTCCCCGAGCCCACCATCTTCCTCTTATTCTTGACCCTCTCTAATCGCTGATTCGCCTCTTCCTGTGCCAGACAACAGTTTACCAGAGTGGCATAATCTGGCAAGCCCCAGGTAGGAATAAACACGTGCATCTCCGGTCTGAGCCCTTGCTGATATCTCTTATACTTCCACTGCTCACTAGGCCGAAGCTGGTAGGTGCTGCAGTACCGGCATAGCAGCTCAAACTTGGCCGTGTACTCAGCCATTGACATCGTCCCCAGCTTCAACTCCAGGAACTCTGTCTCCTTGAGGTCTTGCAATTCCTGTGGAAAATATTTCTCCAGAAACATCGCCATGAACTGATCCCATGTGATGGGAGCTACCTGTTGCTCCAAAACAAGTCTAGCGGTCTCCCAGCATTCACCTGCAGCTCCCTCTAGCTGCCTAGCTGCGAACTTTACCTTCTGTGCTTCGGTACATGCTAGGTCTTCAAAAACTTGTTCCATCTTCCTAATCCAGCTATGGACCACATAGGGGTCCACTCCTCTCTCGAATTTGGGTGGATTCGCCCGCATGAACTGGATGTACTTCTGACCATCTACCTCTTGCGGTGTCTGTGGGGCATTCCTCTGAATCAATGCAGCGGCTATCTGAGCATTCGTGTGGACCATTTCCCGGAGGATGTCTGCAAGGTCCCCCTGCTCGTGGTTACGTTGTGCTCGATCCCTACGCGGCGGCATGGCTAGGCGTTGTACCTGCACAAATCTCAAGTTGATCAGTCTCGGGAAAGGCTAGTACACTTAGCATAGCACATACAACTTAGTAGAGTCAATCACCGTGAACATGCTCGAAAGCATAATGCAGCTCAGCCCCAGGCCCTTTAAGGACTAAACTGCTCTGATGCCAAATGTAACCCCCTAGCTAGCTAGCCTACGATTAAGTCACAAGCTTGCTAGCTAAGTTGTTATCTGCTCTAGTAGGGATAGTACTTAGTCCGATTTGTACATTGAACATATTGTTACCCAAAATATGGACCAGATTAAAATTTTCATTGTACATTAAAATTAGGAGCCTTGTTGCGTTTAGAGCATACATCGCGAGCAAAAATATAGCATGCTTAATTGATAATAGATGAAAGTAATTAACATATGTCATAATTACAAACGTGGTCCGTTATACATACATCAACAAGTATATGAGTAGATGAGTTATAATTTACATAATAAGTACAAAGATCGCAAAATGGTGCACATAAACATATATACTATCTACTAGCTAAACATCTACTCATCCGTCGTCCTGCCCGCGAATGTCTCCTCCTCATACTGCTCTGCTCCCTGACCGGCATCAAAACCTGAAGTCATGGATGAGTGGGGTGAGAACATGGCACTCTCAGTGGGAAACCTTAGGGATTAGGGAACTTCTTTTTCCTCATACATACCTCAGGCCACTCAGGGAATTCTAGGTGTTACAGTTATACTATCACCCTACTGATTTTAAGATCCATACTAAGCCTGAGCAGCTTTATCTAAATTAATTAGGTGACTGGGGAACCTATTCTTTATTACTAAGTTATCTGTCCTCTACCTTACTTCCTAAGTTGCACATAATCACATAGTCACATAAGCACATAATAAGCTTCAGTGCGCGTCCACTTTATAACCGTGCCCATTTTAATTATAAGCATCTTCGCACCTCCACTTATGTACAGTTATATCACTTAGAGCACATACTTCAAGCTCAACCCCCCTGTAACGGTGGCCTACCGCCACAGGCTTCTTTAGTGTCTCAGTACCATGAGGACTAGGCCGCGCTAAACCTTAGTAGCTCACGATAGGAGAATCCATCCTTATGCTAGGGATGGCGAGGAGACCCTACCCCGTCCTTATGCTAGGGACAAGGCATGCCCAGGGTTCAGCTTGCCCTTCCTGCCAGCTATTACGCACAGCTAGGAAAAGATTCCTTTTTCCTTTCTTTCCTTTTCCTTTTTGGGACTTAGTGACGTCATGCCCGATACCTTTCCTTTCCCTTTCCTTTCTTTTCCTTTTCCTTTCCTTTCCTTTTGTAAAAAAAAACCATTTTCCATGACACATAATCACATAACATTCATCATTATAGTTCATCAATTCAGTTGCATTTCATGCATTAAACATAAAGCTTTATTTCATAACCTTTGTCATACCTTAAAAAAAGCATTTGAACATAAATCCTTAAATCATAACATTTAACATACTTAGTAAAACCAGTAGATCCATGGATAATTGCAAGCAGTATAAAAATGGAGATTTTTGTTCAGAAACTGACAAGTTTTCGAAAAGGGGAGGGTTGTCTTCGTTCAAGCTGCTCAGCGCGTAAGGTACACCGCTCAGCGCTAAAGACCGCTCAGCAAAGGCCCTTGCCGCTCAGCGGGTCCTGACGAATGTCAGCCCCTAATTCTTGCAATTTTCCATGTTCTACAAGGTTTCTAACCATCAAGCCTCAAAGCATTTTTTTCTAGCATTCCCTATTCATTTCTAACAACCATAACAACCATAAACATACATCAAATTTTCTACAATCATTTCCATAACAAATCAAACCACAAATTCATGCTTTCCTAACCTATGTTCATGTAACACTTAGCATCTCTAGCACATAGCCACATATTCACACAATTTCCATCATCATCATCAAAGAACATAAACCTAACAAGAACCTAATCTATCCTAGCATACATATCACAAGCATGGCATCAAACATCTTAAGCCACATGGACAGTGGTTATGTCAGATTTACCCACCGATTTCCCCGGCTCTGACAGTTCCTTCTCGCTCCTAGCTTGCCCGGACTCCTCCTTGCTCCTCTTGGCCGAAATTTCAGCAAGCTCCCTTGGGGTTTTGGTGTGATTTTCGTGGGTTTGGGTTAGGGGGTTCCTGAGGGAAGAGAACTGGGTTTAGGGCAGGCGGTGTTTAGGTCTCCAATTCGACAGAACAACAGTCAATCGGCAAACGGACAGAGTTCTGATAAGGTTTCTAATTTTTCCTCTTCATTTTCGATTTTGGGGTGCTATTTATAGCCTAAGGGCTGATTGCCCACTTTACCATTTTGCCCCTGGCCCAAAATTACAAAAATGCCCTTTTAATTTCANCTTGGCCCAAAATTACAAAAATGCCATTTTTAATTACTTTTCTAATTATTTAATTCATTTGGAAATACTAAGGTCACATCAAGTCACATCAAGGATTATTTAATGATTTTCCTTGAAAAAATCTGTCTTCCCACGTGCTAATTCAGATTGGGCCCTACCCCGGTCCCGTTTCGCTCGTTTTTGATCGTTCGCAGTCTCGGTGCGTCGCACATGGTCGTCCGAAAAATATTCTGCTTATACCGTCGCGATCCCCTAATTTCCCTCTTCCTAAGAATATTATTTTTGGAAGGTGTTTGTGAATTTTTCTCTGTAGGAGTATTTTTCACAGATACCTCTAATACATCGTTACGCTCCCGCGTCTGCGGACAACCGTTCCGCTTGCGGTTTCGCTACCTTCTAAACTTCCCAATAAGGTTGTGGGGCTAATCTAAGGTATTTGGGACTTTCTCCCGGTATAGGTTAGATTCCTAGAGACTTGAGACTCTCTGCTCGGTTCTACTGGTTAGACGGGGCCAAACGGGACTGTTCGGGTGTCTGCGGAATCGTCCGAAACCGAACCGATTTCCGTTTTTTCGATAGTCTAAGTTTTTCATCCATCTCTAGGGGTCGAGAGGAATCATTTGAGTGTCAAAAGAATTTATCAAATCCCAACAGAGAAATTTCTACTGACCTTTACAAGTTAATTCACACAATCAACTCAACGAACAGTCTACTAGCAGTTATTTGGGGAAATTTTCACTAAGAAAGGAGTGGGATGTTACAAAGAATACTCCTCCAGAGAAAAATTCACAAATGTCTTTAGTTGGCCTCAATTCCATGTTAAGGAAAATTAGTCGAGGCGGTATGCTCGGAATATTTTTCGGACGACCAAGACGCACCGAGATAGCAAACGACCAAACACGAGCAAACGGGACTGGGAGGCACCCAAAATCTGAATACCCCATGTGATGCAATCAGATTTTTAGGGAAAAAATTAATAAAATAAAGGTTATTATTCATGATGTGACCTTTTATTTATCTAAATTAATCAAGTAATTAATTAATTAAATTACCAAGGGCATAATGGTAATTTTAGAAACGGTAAAATGGGGATTTCGGGGGAAAATTTCGTGGCTATAAATAGCCCCATGCCCAGCCCACTTGATTCACATTCAAGCCCTCTTGGAATAGCTAAAAATCTGCTCGTGTGCACTGCGGTCACACTGCTGAAAGTCCAACGCAAGCTAGGATAACGCTCTGTGCTTGGAGGACTACTCTCCCACACTGTAACACCCCTACTTTCAGCTTACGCTATAATCGTAACACTGATTATAGGGTTGTTATCTGCTTGGCTGAGGTTACTTTTAGCCCCTACTTTTAGCTTTGAAAATATCTCTTACTCGAAAATACGGACCGTTTTGAAATTTTTCTCACATCCTTACTAGTTTACAAATTTAGAGCCATACGCGTCAATTAATTATACATGGATATAAGCGATAGAGTCTTATCAGACTTAAGCATTACTATCCTAAAAATAGATCTCCAAAATATTTTATAACATACATATATGTACAATCAATTGGTCCATAATACACCTGCACAGTTGAGTAATATTATAATTTACATTTACCATATTTAGTCGCCAACGGTCTGGCTAGACCGTGTAACTGCTGCACAATACATGTCACTACTCCTTGCTCAGCTTGCTTATCAAACGGTAGCACTGGCTGCTCCTTTGCGGTGTTTAGACTCAGGGGCTTCGGCTACAGGAAAAGTTACTATCCTCGTTCCAAGGTGTGCTCTAGTCCTTCCAGCGTGCCTCGGGTTCCTGCATGGAATCATAACGAAGTGGGGGTGAGAACATTACATCCTTAGTGGGGTCCTTCGGGGAATACCTATTTGTTTCACTTCAATTATGATTCCGCCGCTCAGGGGGTCTCTAAGTGTCGACTCATACTAATACCCCTACTGATTATTATCCATACTAGGCCTGAGCAGCTTTATCTAATTACTAGGTGATCGTGGCAAAGTCTAATCTTGCTTAACTTAATTATATACTTTCGTGCTTGTTAACCTAGACCGTTAGGGCCTTGTGGTACTACACCACGTACCCACGTTCTTCTACTCAAGATGTCCTCTCATGATTACATATAGACATACTTACACATACATATACATATAGCATATCATCAAGAAATCTCTAATGCATGTCTAGGGAAAGGGGTTCTCTCACGCGCCTATGGCTGCGTCCTTTTTCGCTGCTGGATGCCATCGCTCTTATGTAGACTGGGCGATCGTCATCCCTTGCCCAGCTACAACATGTGATAACACTAGGAGTGAGGCTCGTATGCGTCCGAACTTCGTGGACGACTTTCTCACTTACGTCCGAACTTCGTGGACGGCGTCCGAACTTCGTGGGCGACTTAATCATCTGCATCCGAACTTCGTGGATGACTTTAAGGCCTGAGTCCGAATTTCGTTGACTGAATCTCTCTCTCTCTCATGTCCGAACTTCGTGGACATCTTACTCATCTTTTAAATGTCATGACATAAAAGCTCAAGCGCTCCTTACTTTCTTTTCTCTCGTCCGGGTGGAAACTCGCGTTCCGATCATTCTCTGCGTAACATAATCATAACCCAGTCCGTCTCGCACGGTTGGGGAGGGGCTTGTTAGGTATGACGTGCCAAGAGAGGGAATTCATATCATATAACTACTTGCTAAATGCTAAGGCATACCAGACCCTTTTGTCTGGAATCCTTCTACAGATATCATAGTTTCCTATAGTTCAATTATGCTCTTTTTATAACATTAGGTGATGACCTCTAGTTATCTCAGGGTGTCCTAACACTTAAGTGACAACCCTGTCCTCATGATGCATTTTATCATAAATATTACACATAAACTCTACTGCTAAGTGCTTGTTGGAATATATGGGACCTTGAAAACCCCTCTAGGGAACGCTCCCCGGAACCTGGTACCTGATGCCTGAAACTTGGGACCTTGTACCTGGTACCATGTAGCAACTTAATCATTCAGCACCCTGCTAAGAGATCTTTCGCGGAACCCTTCAGCATACCCTCCAGGGAACCACTTAGCAACTCCAGGGAACCTCCACGGAACCCTCCTCAGCACCTCCTCTAGTGCCCCACTTAGCAACTCTCCACGGAACCCACTCAGCAACTCTCCACGGAACCCTCTCAGCACCACTCAATAACTCTCCACGGAAGCCTTTCAGCACCACTCCACGTGCCCACTCAGCAACTCTCCACATAACCCTCTCAGCACCACTCCTGGTCCCCACCACGTAACCCTCTCAGCACCACTCCTGGTCCCCACCCAGCAATTCTCCACGGAACTCTCTCAACACCACTCAACAACTCTCCACGGAACCCTCTCAGCACTACTCCAGGTGCCCACTCAGCAACTCTCCACGTAACCCTCTCAGCACCACTCAGCAACTCTCCACGGAACCCTCTCAGCACCACTCAGCAACTCTCCACAGAACCTTCTCAGCACCACTCCTGGTCTCCACTCAGCAATTCTCAACGGAACTCTCTCAGCACCACTCAGCAACTCTCCACGTAACCCTTTCAGCACCATTCCTGGTCCCCACTCAGCAACTCTCCACGTATTCTAACAAGGCACCAACAATACCAGAAACATTTCACATGCAACATAATGTCTAACATGATATATATCATACTAAACTATTTAACACATAACACATATAAGCTACCAAGATGCACGGTTCACTCACCAGTGCAGTTATGTTTTCACAAACATTTTAATTATTTCAAACCTGTACGTAGAGAATATCACATAATTTTACATAGACAGTGGAGGTCAGATTACCCACAAATTTTAACAACCCAAAAATATATTTATCCTCATCAAATCATTAACAACACATGCAAGTTCATTTCAAGGCATAAAACACATATTATGTGCATTTTATCACATATTCACAATAACCATAAATAGATCACCAAGGAGGTGATTTATGCATAGTTACCCACTTGTAGAAAAACCTTGTGGTGGTGAGTGAGACTTGGAATAAAAATCTATAGAAGCCTTGGTGCCTTCCAAGCTTTTGGCCACTTTTCCCCAAGAGAAACTTGAGAGAAACTATGAGTAAGCTCACGGTTTTGAGGAGAGGAGAAATTTGTGAGAAGGAGGGTGTTGTTCTTAGAGCTTTGTAAGGAGAATGAAAGTGTGTTTCTATGGGATAATTGTGGGGTGATTTTTCTTGGTTGGCTTATGGAAGAAGATGAAGCTAAAGATGAGAGGATTTTAGGGATATGAGACTTGGTTTTGTGAAGCTTGGAGACAAGGTGAGGAGGCTCAAATATTTTTGAAGGCCAAAGAAGTGTGTTAGGGCTTGCTTTGGTGTGTGTTTAAGAAGTATGTTGAGGATGCAATCCTCCTCCAAGAGCTGAAAGCTCCCACGGTTTTGGCTAGCAATTTTGAGGGAAAAATGAGTTTAATAGTCAACATAGGTGATGTGATGAAGTATGGTGGTGATGGTAAGTATGGCATGGTAATGGTAAGTGTGGAAGCTTAAATTAAGAAATATGTTTGTTGACTAAAAATTCTAAAAATTCAGCAAGTGTTGGCCATGCTTTTGGGCTGGAATTTAGTGGGAATTTGTCACTTAAAATATTGTTAGTGATATTGTGTGGAAGTGTAAGAGTGTGTGATTGGTCTTGATAGATTTTGGAGTGATTAAGCTTAATTTTTTTTGGGGGACAATTTAATTGAAATTTTGGGGAAGTGAAGCCACGGTTTTGTGGCTGATGGTGAACGGGAATTAATTAAATTTTGGAATTTAATATAGTTAGATGAATAGTAGAAGGTATGGGTGTAGGTATGGCTAAGTGATGGGTTTGGTATGATGTGTAAGAAAGGTATGGTGATGGTAAGTCTTGAAGCACAATTTAAGGTATTGTTTTTATTGACTTGGAATTTGCTAAAAATTCAGCAAAGCTGGCCGTGTATGTGTGTGTAACTGTCCGATTATGCGCATGTTTTTATCGCTCGCAATCTCGGTGTGTCGCGCACGGTCGACCGAAAAATATTCCGTTTGTACCGTCACGATCCTCTAATTCCCCTCTACCTAAGGGTATTAATATTTAAAGGTGTTTGTGTATTTTCACGGACACCTTTTGCGCGACAGAAAATTTCGTCGGCGAACAACGACTGTTCGGTTGTCTGCCGAACTTCTTGCCGCGACACGTCTTATTTCCTAGGAATATTCTACCTATTAGTTTCCCATTTCAATTCCCTAATCATGATTAGAAAATTAATTTAATATTTATGTTTACGATTATTTCCCTAAGGGAAAAATCGGGATGTTACACACACCGTCCTCAGCATCCAACCAGCCTCTAAGGAAGTGGGTAACTTAGGTTTACTCACCTCCTTGGTGTTCTTGAGTTCTTTGTGTGATTATATGTGTGTATGTGTGTTTGGTGATGCTTTTGTATGATTGTTAGGGATGAGTATGCATGTAGATGGTTAGGTTGGTCGCGGGTGGTTAGTGATGGATGGAATCATGTGGGGAAAACCTTGAATAAGTGATTGAAAGTGGGAAGCAAAGAGTTGAAAGAAAGGTGGCCAAACTTCTCATGAAATAGGTGTAGGAATAAAACACCCTAGCTAACTGTTTACCCATACATAGTAAACAATGCTTACTAGGTTGTTTTCTACCTGGTGGGAATACTTATAGTCCCTACTTTTAGCTTGGCAAATATTGCTTATTCAAAAATATGGACCGTTTTCAAAACTTTTACCTTTCTTACAGAAACTAGGAGTCGTGCGTGTTCCAATAACATATCAAGATACAAGCGATAGAGTCCCATCGGACTTAAACGATAATTAACTACAGAATAGTGATACTGGAAATGTTATAAGAGAAGTAGATAAACATACAAGTATTCGGTCCATAACACCATTACACATTCAAATAATAATACATAATTACATCATCAAGTACGCAAGTCATAATACATATAATTTACATATATGCTAAGGGAAAATCAAATCCATTAAGTTGGTTCAAAACAAAACGCATAAGTTGTTGTCTGTTGCTCCCTCGGGATCCTCTAACGTCCACAACTCGGCTTGTCTTCCGCCACCTACTCTATCTCAGAGTACACGTCATGCTATCCTGGAGTCATAAGGTGGTGGGGATGAGAACGGTAGGTTCTCAGTGGAAAACTGTAGCTCTACGCTCTCGGGTTTCATTTAGTTATACTCCAGGCCGTTCAGGTGTTTCTAAGTGAACATCCATACTAACATCCCTACTGATTGTTATCTGGCCTAGAATCCTGAATAGCTTTATCTACATTATTAAGTGATAGGGGAACTACTCTTTCTTACTAAGTTCTCGTGCTTGTTACTTTCTTGCACATACATACATAGCCGTCTCGAGCGTTCTCTTGACGGTACTTACATCATATTTACTTATCTTTTTACTTAATCATACTCTCATACATACATCCTTACATACCTTACATACATACATACATACATTCAGGTATACATCACATACTATACTTCTTTCTTTCTTTCTTTTAGAATTTACCCTTTCTTTACTTTTCTCTTTCTTTACTTTCCTCTTTCTTTCATACCTTTCTTTCATGCCTTTCTTTCATACTTTTCTCTTGCTTTAATACTTTCATATTCTTTTCTTTGTTTGATTCATCTTTCCTGCAAGCCACCTACCTACAGGAAAGTGAATCCACTGCCAGCCACCTACCGACAACAAACATAATCATAATCGATTCATCTTTCTTGCCAGCCACTTACCAATAGCAAACATTGTCCCCTTCCCTGCCAACCACCTACCGACAGGGAAGTGACCCCTCTCCTGCCAGCCACCTACCGACAGGGAGGTTGTGCATCATTGATTCCCCTTTCCCACCAGCCACTTACCGACAGGAAAGTGAATCCGCTGCCAGCCACCTACCGACAGCAATCATCATCATACTTGATTCATCTCTCCTACCAGCCACCTACCGACAGGAAAATGAATCCGCTGCCAGCCACCTACCGACAACAATCATCATCTTATCTTTCTCATAACCTTTCTTCTTTTCTTGCATTTCTTTGCACATATCATGACATGACTTGTTCCCTAAGGTTCATTTCCATTATACTCTTTACTCATTACTTGATTAACTTCTAGTCCTCTAAAAGTGCCTTAACATGATGCATGACATGCTAACATATTACTTCCATAAATATAATTCATGAAATCCTACTTATTATGTCACATAGCTCATGTACTTCAGTCATACACATCATATAAATCATAACTTGTTGGATTATGTGCCTCAAGACAGCTTCCATAGAACGTTCTGGTCTCAGGATGCTCAGCGGAACCTCTTGTTCGTTCAGCGGTCTGAGCTCATCTCGCTCAGCGATCAGAGCCTCATCGTTCAGCGGCGAGAGCGTCATCGCTCAGCGGTAACATCTTTCGCTCAGCGGGCTTGGGCCCGATTTTCAAAAATATCTTTTCCATCCTTATCCTCATCCTTAGTGATCGTAAGGCCACTCAGCGGATCGTCTGGCCACTCAGCGCCCTGGAGTTCACGTTTAAAAATCTTTCTTTCTGATGCATTTCGCTCAGCGATGCCTGGGGCCGCTCAGCAGCACCTGGGCGAGGCTGAAACCGAATGCATGATTTTCTTTCTTTTCTCTTCCTCCTTTCTCATGGCCACTTCTTGAGGTTCTCACACATATTCTAACCATCATAAAACTAGCTAATCCAGGTCACAAGACCCTTCAGAATCATCTTCCTATCCTAACCAAAGTTCTAGCATACGTAAACATACATACATAGAAACATACACACACACACATAAGCAAACACAACCACCAAGGAGTTGAGTAAGCCATAGTTACCCACTTCTTGAAGGCTGATTCGGTGATGAGAAGGATGGGGGAGAGCAGTCCTCCAAGCCTTGAGCACGGTCCAAGCGTCCGGCAGAGTTTCTGTAGGGTAACTACGGCGCACACGGGCAGAGTTTCGGCTAGCTCCAAAGAGAATTTCTCTCTTCAAATTTCTGAAAATGAAGGGCTATTTATAGCCAAAAATCTTCCCCTAAAAATTACCTTTTTGCCCCTTGGAATAATTACCATTTTACCCTTTTTATTTTCTTTAATAATTAATTAATTCAAAAGATAATTAAGGGGTCAAATCAATGAATAGTAAATGAATATTTTATTATTTTCCTAGAAATCTGATTTAAATCACGTGGGTTGCCCATTCTTGGCTTTCTCTGATGAAAGCTTTTTACCGCAATGGGTTTATACTCTCGTTAATTTAAAATATCCTTTTTAAAGCTTTCAGATCCTTGAGGGATCCAATTGCAGTAAAGTCGGGTATTATCGTATCCACAGAGATTGTGATTAAAACAACGGTCTTTGATTGATGCTATGTTAAGCTTTGTAGAAGGTGATTGATTTGTTTGAGCAAATTAATAAATAAACGATAAAATAGAATACACAACGATTAATGAACTTAAGTTTAGGCAGGTAGAGAAATATGTTGGGATTTGAGTTGCAATATTACTTTCAATGTAACCAATAATTCATTTACTATGATCTATGAGTTCATTTGATTTTTCCGCCACCAGTTCTCAACTTAATCATCTCGCTTGAGCATGTTAAGATCACAAGTTCCTTTATTAGATTGTCAATTTCCTTGCACAAATTTAACAAAGTTCCCTTGATGTAATACAAGTGTTAAAGCGATTAGTCCTTGGTTTCCGGTTAAGGCGATTAAGAACTAAATGAATTGATCTAGGTCAGATTAAATGATGGTAACTTACGTCCATAACATTTAAACGTTGAATCAAACTTAAAGTATAGTAAGATTGAACTTAACTTGATTTGTAGTTTATTTAGGATAGCTTGCTTTCACTTAAACAAATAAACCTCAAGTTAAGAATCAAAGTACTAAACAAAAGTTAGCGTTACGTTCAAGATCAATCATAAAAATCATAGAATCATAATCATGAATTAAGACGGATACATAAAAGCAATAATACGCATCAAATCCCAACAAAGAAGAAGTTAGCTATTGATAAGTCAATTTTATACCCTAAGTTATTACTCTATAAGTGAGCAAATGCATACTAAAATGTGTAGGTTTAATACTTAATCAATACGTTTTTACACATTGTCCTCTTTTGAGAGAAATTAAGGAAAACGGCAAAATAAGGTATTAATTCTCTTCGAATGTAATATTTCTTTTGTAGTTTTTCTATTTTGAATTACAGGGAATGAATGTCTAGGAGGATCAATGAAGATGTGAAGAGAAGATTTGGACCAATGAATGCAAGATCAAATTCAAATCCAACAAGATTTGGTTAAAAGATGAGCTGAG
>QANU01003462.1:14713-61028 GCA_003254905.1 Nissolia schottii
AATCAAATCACAAATCTTTCACCTCATTGTTTAATTAAATGAACTCAAGAACGGTATTTTTACAACTCCCTGTGGGATCGACCATACCCTATACTGCAATTGGATTCCTTTTGGAATCTGAAAGCCGTAAAGTAGGTATGAATATTAATATTTAATTTGAACAACAAAAGCGCAGACAAACTTTCTAAGAGATTGGCATGGTTGTGACAAGATCTAGAGCTATGTCAAGATCCTAGAAAGTGGTTAAAAAGGCTTTCATCAGCACCTAAAGAATATTCATGACTCGTTCCACCCTTAACTAATGACATAGCGATTGCATGTTAATGGTTAAGGTTAAATCTAAGTTAATGAATCTTGACAATTGTAAGATTTATTCAACTATGATTAAGGAACTTTTGGAGAACTAATCAGATCTGATTAGGTTGTGCAATGGTGCTTAATTAATATGGGTTTTAATGCTGAGATCTTGGTTTTAATACCTATATTAACAAGTGCTTAAGGAAATGACGATCGTAGTTTCTTAAGTAAATTGCATATTAGTTAGAGATCTCAACTAATAAACAACATCTCCTTTCAATGAATAATTAATTGGGAACCGATGAGAATTAATCCTTAATCTTGAAACGTCGTATGCAGGATATTGCCGTTATCATTATTGTCTTAATCTCATTTTAATTGCTTTCAAGTTATCAACAAACAAAACCCCCCCAATTTACTTAACTATTGATTTGGTTCTAAATTTCTTCTTTGGGAAACGACCTAGGTTAACCCCCTTTACTACGTTTTTGGGGTTTACTTGGTTTATAAATTATTATTTGGCCGCGCNTTGGTTTATAAATTATTATTTGATCACGCACTAAAATCTAACGACGTTTTGGTGCTCGTCAGCTATCCATTGTCATGGATAGATTACAACTTACTAGGGTTTGGAGCAATGGTTGGTTGAGAAAAGAGGTGAAATGCTTCCACACGTTCACCACAGTTCACAACCGTTTGACAATCCACCAGCACTTCCGTTAAGGAAAGCTTCTAAACCCTAATTTCCTACCTAACCCTAGCTTAGGAAAGTATGGAAAATGAGTGAAAGAATGAAGGAGGAAGGTATGTATGAATGATGCCCTAAATGCCTCGGCCTCCCTCCTATTTATAGGGAAAATTTGGGCAGACCGCTCAACGGGTTGGTATCGCCGCTGAGCGGTCTGGTAAAACTTGGCGTCTCATACACGGCTTCATTAATGGTGGTGGCGGCTTGAGTTGGCGCCAGGCTGGCGCATTTAATGCACGGTCAAAGGCGGTTGCCGACATCAAACCGCTGAGCGCATGAGCTTATCTGCTGAGCGGTTGCTGCTCAATCCGCTGAGCGCTTGTGTCCATCCGCTGAGCGCTTTCTTCCATCCGCTGAGCGTTTGGGTGTTTGCTTGCAACCTTCTTGCTCTTTTGTCCTCCTTGCCTTTTGATCTATTCTTCTAGGGATTAATCTTCATTATTCTTCTTGTATCCTTCTTCCATAATATGTAATAAAACCTACAAAACATAATACTTTATTTAGGTAATTTGTTAAAACATAACCGGATAAGTGCCATTTTAATTAGTAATAATCATGTAAATTAGACACTTATCATTCTCCCGGTTTCGTTTCGCTTGTTTTAATCGCTCGCAATGCCAGTACGTCGCGCACGGTCGTCTGAAAAATATTCCGCTTATACCGTCGTGATCCTCTATTTTCCCCCTGCATGGGAATATTATTGGTTTAAGGAATTTGTGAAATTTTATCCGGAGGATTATTTTTCACAGATACCTTTAAACGTCATCGAGCCCTAGTGACCGCAGACCGCTGCTTTGATCGCGGTTTTGTTACTTTCCGACCTTCCCAATGGGGTCGTGGGACTATTCTAAGGTGTCTGAAACTTTTCCCTGGTACCGGTTGGCTTTCCAGAGACTTGGGGCTCTCTGCTCAATTTTACCGACAAAATGGGACAAAACGGGATAAAACGGGGATGTTCTAGTGTCTGCAGAATCGTCCGAAACTAAGCGGAACTCCATTTTTCTGACAATCTGGACTTACCCTCATATCCTAAGGGTCATAAGGGATTCTTTGAGGGACATCGGAATTCCCAAAAACTAGACCGAAAATCTTCTACAAACACGTATGTCCTAAGGGTTTAGGTTTCTACCCGGTTAACCCATATTAGGGTGTCTATGGGTATTTCTCCTGTGAAATTCTTACTAAGGAAAAAGTGGGATGTTACAAGGAATGCCAAAGGCGCTGAGCGGCCAAGCAGGGCGCTAAGCGGCCTAGGCTGTCACTGCAACCTGCCATGTGAGAGGATACGTGGTGGAAGAGTTTAGGGCAAGGCGCTGAGCAGTAAGATAGGGCGCTGAGTGGCCTGTGACCTGGATGCCGCATAAGATTGGATAAGGGTGGTTAAGAATCTGAGGGAGCTCAGGGAGGCAGTGAGCGGCCATACAGGGCGCTGAGCAGACAAGCAGGACGCTAAGCAACCTGAGAACCCTTGGGCCCTAACTAGACTTGTCTAAAAGGCTAACAAGTTTGTAGCCAGTTTATGAAACCACATCATCCCATCTACATCACTCCAAGCCACCCAAGAACAATAAAACATGAAAAGATTATGGACACTGAAAAGTGCATGCATCATGAGGAATAGTTGTTGTTAGGGGTAGGGCAACTATAGATAACTAGTGTTGAATAACCTAATGTGTAAAGATGATAATTGAATATAGGGAACTGGTAATTTCTTAAGAAGGCCCGACCACCAAGGGTCGGTGTACCTTGAAGAAAGGACATAGTTATATAATAGGAAATCCCTCTCTTGGCATGTCATACCTGACAAGCCCCTTCCATGTCTAGCAAGAAGGATTGGTTTACGATTATGACATGCAGGCTTTGACCTGAACGCGGGTTTCAACCCGGTACGAGAAAAAAGAAAGAAAGGAAAGAAAGTAACGCTTGAGCTTTTACGTCACGATGTTTAAAAGACGGGTTAAGATGTCCACGAAGTTCGGACATATGAAAGAAAGAAAGTCGTCCACGAAGTTCGGGTGCCATCCACAAAGTTCAGACGTAAATGAAAGAAAGTCATCAACGAAGTTCAGGTGCCGTCCACGCAGTTCAGATGTAAATGATAAAGTCGTCCACGAAGTTCGGACGCATACGAGCCTCACTCCTAGTGTTACCATAAGGGTACATTCCCGTCATTCTACTAGCAGAATGGTTGTAAGCGTGTTGTAGCTGGAAAAGGGATGACAATCCCACAGTCTACATGGGAGCGATGACATCCAATAACGAAAAGGAAGTTGCCGCAGGCGCGTAAGGGAACCCTTGCCCCTCATGCATGATATGTAAGTGATGGATGTATACTTGTATGCTTATGAACGTATTAAGTAACCGTCCATGAACATGCATGAGATGGTCTAAGTAGCACCACAAGTAATGATAACAAGCACAAATACATAGGTAAGTCAACGATTAGTGATCCGCATCACCTAGTAACTTAGATAAATGTGCTCAGGACCTTAGGCAAGAAAATAATCTGTAGGGAGTCTAGTTGCATGAACACCTAGAAACCTCTTGAGTAGTTGGAATCATAACCAAGTTAATCAGATCCCTCGCCGGCCTATAGCTATCCACTAGGAACAACGAGTTCTCACTCCCACTCGCTTATGATTCCAGGTGAATACTATGAGCCTTCCGCTGAAGAAGCGGAAGATCCTCCACAGCAAGATTGGGCATTGAGGCCCCGAGACCCCGAGACGGGGGATGTCACGAAGACATGGACCTATATAATCGTGGAGTACCCCAGCCCTCTGCAGACAGCACCAACAGCCCCTGTAGGCCCCGGATCATCAGTCGCCAACCCTATCCTCGTTGACACCGAAGAGGAAGAGCTTCCACCCTAAGAGAAGGATGTAGAGATCGACCCCAATTCCAGGCCAGCCCGACCTCAGCAGGAGCCCGGAAACGAGTTGCCTTCTTCTACCGTCATCAGTTCACGCCACGTGCCCATGATGCTGAAGCCGGACCGTCCACCGTGCACAAGGACTGGCCAGCTACCCCAAAAACTCCCCCAGCCGAAGTGGACGACCCAGCAGAAGAGGACCTGATGAGCGAGGACTCTTTGGAGGAAGAAGAGGACGAGGATGAGGACAAGGAGGAGGTAGACTCTGACCCTGTCCCAGACGAGTGATACCGGAGCACCCCTTGACCAGCTGATGTCTCTTGTGACCTTTTGCTAACTCCTGCTGCAGTCGTCCTTTTGTTTGACTATGTGAATATATATGTGTGTGTGTGTGTTAACTGATGTACTGTGTGTGTTCTCTAGAACCAGTTTATATCTACAGACAAATATGTATAACTGTAAATGAATGGTACATTAATAGTGAATGGACCCAATGTTGTGTACTTTGTATATGAATGTTGCCGGGTTCTACTATACTTAAGTTATTCCTGTAATAGCATGTACCGAGCATAAGATATAGCTCTCACGCGCCTGACTCCTAATTGAAATATAAGAGTAACTTGTGGTAAGAAGAAAAAAAAGGGTCCATATTTTGAGATAAAAGAACTATTTCCCACAAATAGCTAGGGACTATGAGTACTCCCACACGAAGAATAACAACCTAGCAGACGCGGATTATGACTTAAGCATAAGCTGCCACCTAGGGTGTTACAGTTGGTATCATAGCAGTTTAGTCCAAGAGAGCTTGAGGACTGAGTTGCACTATGCTTCTGAGCATGATGACGGCGTAGACCGCTTCTAGGTTGAATGTACTGATCTTATAGGCACTAACTTTTCTTGAGACTGATCAACTCAGGATTTTGCAAGTGCTATATAAACAGTCATGCCGCCCAGAAGGGATCATACACAACGTACTCCCGAGAGTGCTGATTTTGCGGATGTTATTCGCGAAATGGCTCGAGCAACAGCAGAGATGGCAACTACTACTGCCGCAAGGAATGCGTTCCCAACAGCACAAGAATTGGACATCTAGAAGTATGTTGACTTCACGAGAACCGGACCACCAACCTTTGAAGGACAGATAGACCCTGAGGCCGTTTATAACTGGATTCAAGGGATGGAACAGATATTTAAGGACCTCGTTTGTATAGAGGAGCAAAAGGTGAAGTTTGCAGTGAGGATGTTCCAAGGGGTTGCCCACGACTGGTGGAATACCACTAAGCCCTTGCTGGAATATAGGGAAGGTACCATTACTTGGCACGTGTTCACAACACCGGTCGTGGACAAGCATTTTCCCCGAGAAATGCGGAACCAGAAGGAGGTGGAATTTAAGCAAAGAGAGAAGATTGTATCAGAGTACACGACTATTTTTGACAAGCTGTGCATGTACTCAAGCACTTACCGCCTAAACCCTGACGGGGGCTGGAAATGCGCGAAATATAAGCAAGGATTAAATGGTGAACTGCAAATGGCGGTAAACCATTTGGATATATGGGACTACGCGACCCTGGTAGATAAATGTTTGATTTTGGAAGACTCCGCGAGGAATTTGGCGGCAGAGCAGAAGGAGAAGAATAGCCAGAAGTTCGTGGAACAAGAAAGCTCACAGCAAGGCCCCAGGAAGCAAGGACCTGTCCTAACCCACTTTCTAGTTAGAGCAAGAAGCCGTATCAACAGCAACCACCACAGGGACCAAAGGGAGCACCAATCTAACCTCGGCAAGGACTACCCCGAGCTGCTCCATCAGCACCAAAACCCCCACAACATGGAGGAGGATCAAGAGCCCCTTGCCCGAAGTGTTGCAAGCTACATGGAGGAGTCTGCCTGGCGGGGCAGAATGTTTGTTTCAGATGCGGCCAGAGTGGCCACATGGTCAAGGCGTGCCCGGTTACCCCACTTCCAACCCAAAGATAGGGACGCGTGTTTACTCTTTTCACTGATGAGGCACAAGATTCAGAGGACCTGATCCATAGTAAGTTCATAATGGAGGGTGAATCCCTTGCTGTACTCTATGATTCAGGAGCGTTGCATTCATTTATATCTTATGCTAGGGGTGAGAGCCTAGGCCTAACGCACACCTTATTGCCTTATACTTTAAGCGTGTCTACTCCTACTGCAACCCCTGTGAGAACCTGTTTAGTATGTCAAAACTGCCCATTCTAGCTGCAAAGTAGAATGTTTATAGCTGATTTGATATGTCTTCCCCTGGTAGGATTAGATATAATCCTGGGTATGGATTGGCTGTGGGCCAATCGAGTCTCCTGGATTGTGCAGCGAAGGTACTGAGTGTTTCACCCACAGGTTCGGAGGTATCAACCCCTAGAGCCGAGGCGATGTCGCTGTACTATTGCTTACTCAGTGGACAGGAATGCATCCTGCTAGCATTATCAGAGTTGGAGACGAAGCAACAAGTGGACCAGATTCTAGTGGTATGCGAGTACCTGGATGTGTTTCCCGACGACATCCCAGATTTTCCCCAGAAAGGGAAGTGGAGTTCTGGATTGACCTAGTCCCTGGAGCTGGGCCCGTTTCTATTGTACCTTACCGCATATCCCCGATAGAGTTGTAGGAACTGAAACAGCAATTGGAGGAGCTCTTGGGAAGGAAATTTATTCGCCCGAGCACGTCACCCTGGGGAGCTCCAGTGCTATTCGTTAAGAAGAAAGACAGCTCAATGCGGATGTGTGTGGACTACAGGCAGTTGAATAAGGTAACCATCGAGAACAAGTATCCACTACCCTAAATTGATGATCTGATAGATCAGCTTAAAGGAGTAAAGGTGTTCTCACAGATTGATCTACAGCCCAGTTACCATTAAATCTGCGTGAAAAGCGAGGACATTCCTAAGATTGCGTTCCGGTCGCGATACGGGCATTATGAGTTTACGGTGATGGCTTTTGGATTGACCAACGCCCCCACCATATTTATGGATTACATTCATCGTATCTTTAGGGAACATCTGGACCAGCGTGTTATTGTCCTCATCGATGATATCCTGGTATATTCTAAGAGCGAGGAAGAGCATGCGGAGAACTTGCGGACAGTGTTGGAGATATTAAGGAACAAGAAGCTATGAGCGAAACTGTCCAAGTGCGAGTTCTAGGCAAAGGCGGTACAACTTCTGGGCCACGTAGTGTCAGAATGTGGTGTTGCGGTTGACCTGGATAAGGTTGATGTGAAGAAGATTCTTTCTCTGACCATTGATGGTTTGGTTTTGATGAAGACAAGAACATCAACAAAAACCAAGAAAAAGGCAAAGACACAACTGATGAATTGCAACGATCAACCGATCATCATATTGAAGGTTCAAGTGTTTTTACCTTAGAGTTTAATAGTTAGCACTTGTTATTGATATCATGGCTAATGGCCCATAAGGTTTTCATTCTAACAAGTCTAACACTTTTGCTAAAACCCTAAACTCATATAGCAACACTTTTCTAGGGTTTGCAACACTTGGAAATCATTTTTACATGAGTAATCGATTACTCACTTAATGTAATCGATTACCATCAACACAAATTTGAAAATATGTAATTTTCTATGTGTGTAATCAATTATACACTTATGGTAATCGATTACCATCATAAGAAATTCGAAATTATGACATTTTTCATAGGTGTAATCGATTACCCATTCGTGTTAATCGATTAGCACCTTATGAACTTTCAAAATTGGTAATTGTTGCATGTGTAATCGATTACATGTAACACCCTAGCTAGCTAGCTTACGCTTAAGTCGTAAACCATGCTTCACTAGGTTGTTAATTACTTGGTTGGAATACTTATAGTCCTATTTTAACTTTAGAAAATATCTCTTTACTCAAAATATGGACCAATTTAAAACTTTTTACTTCTTTATTAAAAGATAAGGTATGAGCCATGCGTGTGAATGAAGACAATATATATGTGTATAGACAAGCGCTAGAGTCTACAAGACTTAGGCATTTAATAGCACCTCAGATAATCACTTCACAATATACTCATATAAATATTATTCATACATATTGGTCCGAAATCACTTGCACATATACTTATAATTAAATTTTCCAAGTACTACAATCAAAAGCTAATGGCAACCAGATCCATTTAGCTAATACAAAATGCCTACACGTCGGGACGNCTTCTTATCCCTACACTTTTACATTCAGCCATTTACAATTTCCGTTGTATTTAACATCATTATCTATTTGGTTAATTGCTGGGTCTTGTTCTAAAATTGGGATTAGGGTTTCAAACTTCTCAAAGAACCAAAATCGGTGAAAAACAAGTAAAACCTAATTCACCCCCCTCTTAGGTTGCTATTTGTAGTTACAATTGGTATCAGAGCGCACGTTTAGGAAATTTACTCCTAAAGATCCATAAGATGGCATCCTCAAGACCAATGTTGAGTGAAGGGTTAAATGTAAATAGGCCTCCTTGTTTTAATGGAGATCATTACAATTTCTGGAAAATCAAGATGATGATCTTCATCAAAGCACAGGATCTTGAAGTTTGGAAAACTATAGAAGAAGGTCCATTTGTGCCTATGATTATCATTGAAAATGGAAGTGAACCTAAACCCATGAGTGCTTGGAATGATTAAGAGAAAAAGAAAGTCCAATATGATCTTAAAGCCATGAATTACCTAACCTCTACATTAGGTATGGATGAATTCTTTAGAGTCTCTTCATGCAAATCAGCCAAAGGAATTTGGGATACCTTAGAAGCCACTCATGAGGGTACTGATGAAGTCAAAAGATCAAAATTAAACACTCTATCTCAAGAATATGAGATGTTCAGGATGCTTCCTGGAGAAAAGATCCTTGACATGCAAAAAAGGTTTACTCATTTGATTAATCATTTATCTGCTCTTGGCAAAGTTTATTCTAGTGCAGATTTGAATCTAAAGGTGCTACGATCATTAACCAGGATATGGCAACCAAAAGTGACGGCGATCTCAGAAAAGAAGAGCCTATCCAAGATGACTCTGGCAACTCTATTTGGCAAACTGCAAGAACATGAATTGGAGTTGAATCGTCTGGATCAACACGAACAACAGGAGAAGAATCGTAGGTCAATTTCTTTAAAAGCCAAAATTGATTCTGACAAAGATGATTATGATGGAGATTCAGAGGAAGATGAAGGTGACAATATGAATCTCTTGTTTAAAAATCTTGGAAAGTTTTTCAAGAAAAAGGGAATACGATTTGGTCAATCTAAGAGATTCATAAAGAAAGATGACTCATCTTCTCCACAAAAATTCGCATGTTTTGAATGTGGAAAACCTGGTCACATCAAGTCCGATTGTCCAAATATTCGAAGAAAGAAAAACAATCTCAAAGATAGATTGGACAACAAGAACAAAAAGGGCAAGAAAGCATATGTGGCATGGGAAGATAATGATATCAGTTCTTCATCAGAATCTGAAGATGAAAAAGCACATATAGCGTTTATGGCTACACATAACTCTGACAATGATGATGAAGAGGTTAGTACTGATAAACTTTCTTATGAAGATTTACAAACTGCTTTTGAATGCTTCCATGAAATATGTTTAAATTTTTTGAAAATTTATACTAAAAAGGAAGAATTAAACTTGATTAGATCTATGATAGATAATCAAGTTGCTTGCACTAAGTGTGTTTTGTTGGAATCTAAAGTAGAAAGTTTACAACAAATAGTATGCAAGTTTGAAAAGGTAAGCATGGATTAGATGATATCTTAAGCATGCAAAGAGATAATAAGGATAAAAGTGGATTAGGGTATACTCAAAAGAATCAAAAAGTTGTTAAGAAAACACTTTTTTGTAAAAACTAGTAATCTACAACCCAATATGCATGTAAAAAGGAACTCATCTCAATCTACACCTAAACACCATGTTATTGGAAATCATCATATGTCAAGAAAAAGTAATTATTATGTGCTTGCATCAAAGTTCTATCTTAAGCCAAATAATTACTATGCTTCTAGTTCAAAAAGGTATGTACAAAGAAATAATTACTTGATTCCTAAAAGAAGGAACATATGTAATTATTGTTGCTTGGAAGGGCACACCTCAAATTCATGTTATATTAAAAGGTATGGTGTTCCAAGTGGTCAACACAAGTGGGTTGTGAAAGGATCTAACCGACAAGGACCCACAGCACATTGGGTACCATACCCCCACTTCTAATCTGTTTTGTAGGTATGCATGAGGACAGCAAGTGACTTATGGTATCTTGACAGTGGTTGTTCCTCACACATGACTAGTGACAAAGCAAAGTTCTTCTTGATTCCAAGGAACAAAGGAAAAGATATGACATACATAACAATGAGAGAGGTAAAATCATTGGCATTGGAAGAATAGGTACGCCTCCTCAAACTATTATTGAGAATGTGTTATATGTTGAAGGCCAAAGTCAAAGCTTGCTTAGTATTACTCAATTATGTGACAAAAGGCTTTATAATTGGATTTGAAGATGATATTTGTATGGTTAAAGATAAGAAATGTAACACCCCCGCTAACTGCCTGCTTCCATGGAAGCAAGCAATGCTCACAGGGTTGTTATGCGTTGTGCTAGGTTAACTTTTACCCTTACTTTTACCTTTGCAAATAGTTCTTATGCGAAAATATGGACCACTTTGAAATTTATTCCTTTACAGTACCAGTTTGCAAATTAGGGGCCGTGCGTGATTTGAAGAACATATATAAACAACAGTCGCTATAGGCTAAAGGTAATTGAAGCAGAACATAAAGAGTATATGTGCATACATAAATAAATACAACCAAGGTCCCACGTCAGTACACATTGTCATAATAATAAATATGTACACAAGAGGTATCTAAGTCCTAATACATCATACAAAACATATCTTCTCCAAAACTTATATATTCATCGTGTCAGCATCGTCCCTGTGTCTTGACCTCCACCAACTATCAGTGCAGTCAACTCGTACACCTGCTGGATCCATAACCGAGTGGGGGTGAGAACTCTTGGTCCTCAGTGGGGTTCCTTAGCACTAACTACTGTTCATTTACTCGGGTATCCTCCAGGCCGCTCAGGAGATCTCTAAGTGATCATACATACTACAACCCTACTGATTATTATCTTGGCCTAAGGTCCTGAACAGCTTTATCTATGTTACTACGTGATCAGGGAACTAGTCTTGCTTATCTAGGTTCTCGCGCTTTCTACTCCTAACCATCGTTACATAACCACATCATAAACATGTATGCTGACAGACACAACTGTTCATCACGCATATGTTGCGCGGGATCATTCCACCATGCTTGCCGGGCACGGGATAGTTCATCATGCACACTTTGGGCATGGTATCAATGCAAGAGTTGTTCATCATGCCGATAGGGCACGGTATCCATGCATGAAACTCGTCATCATGCACACTTGGGCATGGTATCGTACCACAGTACGTCCTACACAACTTCGGGCAGGGTATCGTCACTGTGCATCCTACACAATTTCGGGTAGGGTATCATATCATTCCTCATGCACACTTGGGCATGGCATCGTATCAATCATCATGCACACTTGGGCATGGTATCATTCCCACCCTTTACCCTGTCTGTTACCTCTCTTTTCTTTCTTGACAACAAGCACCATCACTCTTATCTTTTCTTTAGCATTTCCCCTTGTTTCCTACATTTCATTATGCTCTTTATTCATTACTCATTCATTAGACAACAACCTCTAGTGGTCTATCCTCATGATGCATGCTTTTACATAACACAATAATTTCACATAATCACATCGTTCATCAGCAGTCATATCTAATCACATCATACATCAACAACTATAATCCTATGCAATGATCTAAGTTTCTATACTGGTTGGAACATGCAGAAAAGTTAAAATCTCAAGTGCTTCAGATTCATTCGAATGCCTAGAGGTGCATTCGAATGAAACCCTGCGAGTTCTCTCATTCGACTGAAAGCTCATTTCATTCGATTGAAAGCCGAAAAATTCTTTCATTCGAATACAACCTTCTTTCATTCGAATCCCTGGGGATTTCATTCGAATCCCACAGTAAAAATCGCCAGTTTCGTCAAAATTCTCCGAGGCTTCGCTGTAACTTTCCAAAACAGTGTTTTTCTGGATTCCAATCAGTGCAGTTAAATTTTTCTAACACCAAAACTACTCAAAATCATCCTCACAACTCAACCTCTATATTTTTCACATAACATGTTCTAAATCAGATATTCTAAAATACACATACAAAATCGCAGATAAATCCACATAGACAGTGGGCTTAGGATTACTCACCTTCCAGGCGCACTTGGAAGTTGTCAGAAACGACTCCCGAGAGCTTTAGGAGGATCCTACTATTTTTCCTGAGTCCAATGGCGTAATCGTTGCGCGCACACTCGGACAGAGTAACAACACAGCAGTCCAAAATTAAGAAAGAAATGGCACTGAGGCCGTGGCCATATATATAGGCTCCAGGAGCCTTTAGCTTCGTTAAGAAGCTATTGCTTTTACTTTCTCTTTTCTCTTTTCTTTTTTTTTTTTCAAAGTTATCCTTTTAGCCCAATTACCCTTTTGTCCTTGCTTTAATTTTTATTTTCTTTTATATCCTAAATTTTATTTTCTCCTTTGCCCTTCCTTTAATTTTTATTTCCCTTTATGTCCTAAGTTTTGTTTTCTCTTTTTTTTGTCCTTCACCTTTTTTTAATTATTTCCTTGTATGTCCTTTTCTTTATTTTTCCTATACTTCCCTGTTACTAACGCGAGAATAAAATTTCTAAACTAGATCAATTTATTTCGCGATCATGTTTGATCGCGTTTTGTCATTTTTCGGTTGTGTTCGGATATTCTAAAAATATTCCGAGCACATATCCGCGATCTACTAATTTCCCGGATCCTAGAGGTATGTCCGGTTAAGGTATTCGTGAATTTATTACCCGGAGGAAATTTTCACAGATACCTTAAGTGTCTACTGAGATTCCGATTTTTGTCAAAATTTGGCACGGACCTCGTGGCACTCCGCGAGATCAAGAAACAATTACTTGACTGGCGTTTGAAAGCAATTAATGTTCTAAATAATTTTCCAGTCCAAATAATCGCATCTAAAGTGCTTTTAATTAAGCAAAAAATGGGGATTTTCGCGAAATTCTCGTAAGGAGAAAATTCGGGATGTTACAAGAAAACCAAAGAAGTTAAGTTTTCAGGCTTAATAAGATTTTCATGATCTCTGTTGAAAACATATCATCTAGAAACACATGTCTTGTTTTGTATACACTGTTGTTCCCTATACCACTGTTTTGGATATTCTATTTGTGGTCCTTTTTCTTCTTTTTGATGATGTCAAAAAAGGGGAGAAAGATCTTGTTTGGTATTGCTTGGTTTGATTTAAACAGGGGGAGCAAATGCTGAGAAACCAAGAAAGGCCAGTTAGTCCAAAACACAGGGGGAGCACTAAGACAAAGAACTTCAACTTTCAAAGATGGTTTTGTCATCATCAAAAAGGGGGAGAATGTGAAGAAGATTCTTTCTCTGACCATTGATGGCTTGGTTTTGATGAAGAAAAGAACATCAACAAAAAGCAAGAAAAAGGCAAAGACACAACTGATGAATTGCAACGATCAACCGATCATCATATTGAAGGTTCAAGTGTTTTTACCTTAGAGTTTAATAGTTAGCACTTGTTATTGATATCATGGTTAATAGCTCACAAGGTTTTCATTCTAACAAGTCTTACACTTTTGCTAAAACCCTAAACTCATATAGCAACACTTTTCTAGGGTTTGCAACACTTGGAAATCATTTTTACATGAGTAATCGATTACTCACTTAATGTAATCGATTACCATCAACACAAATTTGAAAATATGTCATTTTCTATGTGTGTAATCGATTACACACTTATGGTAATCGATTACCATCATAAGAAATTCGAAATTATGACATTTTTCATAGGTGTAATCGATTACCCATTCGTGTTAATCGATTACCACCTTATGAACTTTCAAAATTGGTAATTGTTGCATGTGTAATCGATTACACACTCTTGGTAATCGATTACCATCATTTGAATTTTGAAAATTGGTAACGGTTATGAGTGTAATCGATTACCACACTTGGTTAATCGATTACATGCACGAACTGATGTGTTTTTTCATGAAACAATGTGTTGTTTGGCATTTGGAAGCCATGGCAATGGTTCATGAAGAGGCACCTATGCCTATATAAGTGCCAAACTCGTGCAAACTCATACACCACTCCAGAACTCAATTCTCACTTTCATATTTACAAAGTTCTGATCAATTTTCAATGGTGTTTCAATCCTAAACTTAAAGAAAGCCCTTTGAGCCTTAACTGTTATATCATTTGTGCTTTCTATTCAGGAAAACTTCCAACCCTGAATTTAGGATTGGCAAAGCCATTGTATTACTTCTTCAACAATTGTGAATCAATTGTGGCACCGTAGTGTTCGGTGTGGTTTTGTAAACACCGTGGTGTTCGGTGTGTTTCTGATTATCACCGTAGTGTTCGGTGAGGGCATTGTGTAAACAGGGGAATGGGTTGTTCTCTTGTAGTTTTCGGTGTAAGTGCCTCGGGGTGAGGTTGTACACAATACAAGTTTACATAGTAGAAAAACCCTGAATCAGAACAGGGGACTGGACGTAGCCTTCGGTTTGTGAAGGTGAACCAGGATAAATTCTCCGGTGTGATTCTTCTTATCCCTACACTTTTACATTCAGCAATTTACAATTTCCGCTGCATTTAACATCATTATCTATTTGGTTAATTGCTGGGTCTTGTTCTAAAATTGGGATTAGGGTTTCAAACTTCTCAAAGAACCAAAATCGGTGAAAAACAAGTAAAACCTAATTCACCCCCCTCTTAGGTTGCTATCTGTAGTTACAGTTGAGGCAGTCAGGCAGTGGGAGAAGCCCACTTCAATCACCAAAGTGAGGAGTTTCCTAGGATTTGCGGGATACTACAGAAGATTTATCAAGGGATTCTCGTAAATTGCATTGACACTCACTAAGTTGACAAGAAAGAATATACCATTTGTCTGGTTACCGGAATGTGAACAAAGTTTTGTACTCTAAAGAAGAAGCTGACTACGAGCCAGTATTAATCTTGCCAGACCCACAAGCTCTATACGAAGTATACTGTGACGCATTACACACTAGACTGGGATGTGTGCTGATGCAAAATCAGCAGGTGGTGGCATTTGCTTCTAAGCAATTGAGGGCCCACGAAGTTAATTACCCCACCCATGACCTAGAGCTTGAGGCTGTGGTTTTCGCTTTCAAGATATGGAGGCATCACTTGTACGGGGTGCATTTTGAAGTATTTTTAGACCAAAAAAGTCTGAAATACTTGTTTGACCAGAAGGAATTAAACATGAGGCACGACACTGGATGGAATTCTTAAAGGATTACGACTTTGGGCTAAATTACCATCCTGGTAAGGCGAACGTTGTAGCCGATGCCTTGAGCAGGAAGTCGTTACATACGGCTCAGATGATGGTGAAAGAACTCGAGTTAATTGAGAGCTTTAGACACCTTAACTTGGGTTTCACGCGACAGCCAACCGGTATTCACTTATGGCAGATCCAGATTACCAATGAGTTTCAGATCAGAAGCACAGCGGACCTGCAACAATGACTCGTGGCTGAGTTTGGTGGATGCCGTGTCAGAAGGAAAAATCAAGGAGGCAGCCTTCGGTCTCGATGGCATTTTGAGGTTTAATCAACACCTCTGTGTACCGGATGAAGGAGAATTACTCGCTGACATCCTCCGGGAAGGACACAGAAGCCATTTTACCATACACCTGGGATGACCAAAATGTACCAAGATTTGAAGATGTTTTAGTGGCCCGGGATGAAAAGGGATATAGCAGGATGGGTAGAAAAGTGCTTGGTATGTCAGAAGGTGAAGATTGAGCATCAGAAGCCGCATGGGATGCTGACCCCACCGGAGATTCCTGAATGGAAATGGGAAGGAATAGCCATGGACTTTGTCTTAGGATTACCTAGAACGGCCTGAAGGGTAGATGCTATTTGGGTCATTGTTGATCGACTCACCAAATCCGCACATTCCATTCCCATTCGGATGAATTATTCCTTAGAAAAGTTGGTGCAGATATATGTTAAGGAAATCGTAAAGCTCCATGGGATTCCGTCATCCATCATTTCTTATAGAGATCCCAGGTTCACGTCGCGATTTTGGACGGCATTTTAGAAGGCTTATGGGACGAAGTTACGACTCAGCACCGCTTACCATCCCCAAATGGATGGACATTCAGAGCGAACAATCCATGTTTTGGAAGACATGTTGTTGTTACCAAGTGGCTTCAAATACACAAGAGGGGGTGAATTGGGTATGTAGGTTATTTTTAAAATCTCTTCTTTGTTATCAATAAACCAACAAGTAATAATGCAAATTATCAATTAGTAAAGATAAAGGCAATCTTGAGCATAAACAAATTAAGAAGTTAAGGGATAGAGAAGATGCAAACTCAATTTATCCTGGTTCAACCACCCTTGTGATCTACCTCCAGTCCCCAAGCAATCCGCTCAAGATTTTTCCACTATTTTCAAGCTTGAAACTTAGGTGCTTGACAACCTTTATAAGATGAGCACTCTATTTGAGCCTCAAACAATTTCCCTTAGGGATCACACCCTAATCACTTGAGAGGGATACCTCACCCTCTTTACAAGAATATAATTTGTGTTTGATTAGAAACTCTCTTGAAGAGTGAATAATACAATTTGAAGGCCTATAGGGGGGTGTGTGTGTGTGTATGAAACTCTCTCTTTTTCTCTAGAAGATGGTTCAATGAATGTAATTAATGAAGTAGAGAATGTTGGGTCTTATAGAATTTATGTTCAACCTTCAATTGATGAGTTTGGTGAGCATTTATTAAGCTCAAAGTGATCCTAGCCGTTGTGCATTTAATGCATCTTAAGTCAGCAAACAGAACTAGCCATTTCTGACTTCAGTACTCGATTCATTCGAATGGCTCATTCGAATGTCTGACCTAATATAGCCGTTGGGCATTAAATGCGCCTGAGTCATTCGAATGGATCTATGTCAGCCATTCGAATGTCTTGGCTGTACTGGGATCACTGAAAGTATCAAACCCTAGTCATTCGAATACTCCATTCGGATTACCTTTGTTCATGAGGTATTCGAATGACTTGTTCATGAGTCATTCGAATGACTATTCATGAGTCTTCGAGTTGACTAGTTCATGAGTCATTCGAATGGATCTAGGCTAGTCATTCGAATGGCTCTTAGGGTTTTGCCCAAACTCATTCTTTCTCTCCTTTTACTTGATTCCTTGGTTTTGTTTGAAATACTTTTAAGGTAGGAATCAATATTTTCTTTTAAGAGCCATCTAGAAGAACTATGTTGAGAGTTTTGATATACTCCCACCTTTAACATATTTCCTAGGTCCTAAATCTAGATCTTTTTGAGCTTCTGGAGTTTGGAAACTTGCTTCATTTGTCTTCATCAAAACATTCTTCATGAGCATTCACAATTTCCCCCTTTTTGATGATGTCAAACACTTAAGGAAACAAAGAGATAAGTTAAGAGATGATGCATTCATTTCATTTCAAGGACTTTTATGACATTTCAAGCTTTTTGTGCATTTCTTTTGAAAAACACGTATGCATTCATGATTCCCCCTTAGTTCATGCATTCATTTTATTTCATTCCCCCTGTGTTTATGCATTTTCCAACATTACCTTTCAAAAGAAAATTTCCTTTGTTACCTTTTGATGAAATTTCAAAAAAACTTGACTTGTCGTCTTTATTGTAAAACCAAAACTTATCTCTTAATTTTCCTTAAACTCCTTTTCCCCCTTTTGGCATGATAAAAAAGATATAGCATTTAGTAATGCACCAAGATAATTGCAGTTAACACCATAAGGAGCATTTTAGCTTTGTTGAAAAAATATGTACCATAGAACAGTGAGTTAGAGTGCCACATAAGATTTAAGCATAGAGTGCATAATGTCGGCAAAGGCAAAAGGATGTAGGTTAAATACAAAAAGACATTAGAGGTACACCAGAAGTCCATAGAAACATAGAAATAAAACAGTAAAAAATAGACAGCAAAGTATGGCACTCACTCCAACTCCGGCTCGGTGCGCTCATCATCATCATCATCATCATCAGCATAGGCCACCTGATCAATGGCCATGAGAGGGGGAGGTGCTCCCTCAAAGGGCATGGTGGAAGGTGGGGGCACAGGGCCGGCAGACTGATATCGAGGAATGTGTAGATGATCACAGATAGCGCCGACGTCCATGTCCAGATGATGAAGGGTGCTCCGATAGTAGGCCGAATCCTGAGCCATGGAGACACTGATGACGTCGAATCGGCTCATGATGAGCTCCATATGGGTCTGAAAGGGATCTGGAGATGGACCAACAGATGTGGAAGGACCCAGAGTCGAGGCAGGAGGAGTGGAAGATGAGGCAGATCGTCATTGGGCTCGGAGAGTCTCAGGAACGTCATATTTAAACCGGTTGGTGTTTTTCAGAAAGATGGGCATTCGGGCGAGGCATCCTGAGTCAATCTTCCAATTGCCTTTTGCCGGCCATTTTACTTCATCGGCAAGTGGTACATCGAAGTGTTTGAGAATGGCCGTCACATGCATGGCATAGGGCAAAGCACTGCCCTTTGCTCTAGCTTGATGCATGTGATGCATCACATATAAGCCCCAATTTATCTCCTTGTTCTCAGCCAGGGCCCACAGAACTAAACCATCATCTTTTGATAGTACGGAGTGATTCCCATTGCGAGGAATGATGGTATGGGTAACGAGATAATGAAGAATCTGCTGATCAATGGGAAGCCCACCAACCTGAGGACGGTTCTTGTGGTTTCTAATACCGGAATGGTTGATAGCTTAAAGGGCAAGCAACTCACTAAACGGAGTTCCCTCAGAGTTTATAGCCCAGTCAGAGATTCCACCTAGCAAGCTATGGCCAAAATGAGGCAATTTTAAAACAGCACCAACCAGATCAAGAGGCATTACAACGCTAGTCTTGTTTACTTTAGAATACAGGACGTTATCAATTAACTTGAGGTTGGAATAGAACACCCTAACCAGCTGAGGATAAACTACAGATTCATAGCAAACAAATTCTAGTAAACTAGCAGTGTCTAAGATGGAGTTAACATCGCAGTGAGTACCGGCGAAAGTCGAGAGATCGAAGAACTTGGGCTCCATGAGCTCGCGGTCCTCGAAATTACTCTGGAACAAGCGCCACTACTCTTCGGTTGAAAACCAATGGGGCATATCGGCTGGAGGAGATACGTGAGTGTGCTTGAGGAGAGTGCGCCTGGGAGTGGAGGAGGAAGGAGGAGGAGCGGACCAGCGGCTCATGGTGGCGGCAGGGAGAAGGCAGGAAGCAGGGAGAGAGAGTTAGGGTTTGAGAAATTGGGGGATAGGGTGGTTGAGGAAGAGGGTGAGGTTGAGGGAATGGTGGGTAAGGTTTTGGTTATGGTGGAGGAGGATGAGAGAAGGAGAAATCGCGGATGAGGGAGAGATGGGGCTGAGATGAAGAGAGAGTGCAGGGAGGAATGGAAGACGGTGGAGGCCGCGGGTTAGGGAAGGAAGAGAGAGAGGAATGGGGAAGAAAGGAAGAGGAGGAGAGGAGGATAGAGAGGGTGAAGGCTGCGGGTGGCAAGGGCGAAGAGAAGAGGGGCTCTGTTAGGGTTTGGAAATGACAGGAAATGAAAGTGAGAAGGAGGAAGGAGGTAGGATTGTGTTTTAAAAAAAAACTTCAGGCCGCGATCCATTCGAATGACCAGGGGGGTTCCATTCGAATGGCAAGGGAGCAAGGTGAGACCCGAGAGTTCAAATGGTTGGCATTCGATTAAAAGAGGGGTATACATTCGAATAACTCTAGATGTAACTCAGGATAGCAACCTAAGAGGGGGGTGAATTAGGTTTCTCTTGTTTTTCTCGGATTTTTGTTTCTTTGAAAATGTGAAACCCTAATCCCCAAATTAAGAACACGACCCAGCAATAACCGAATAGATAATAATGTTAAATGCAGCGAAAATTGTAAATTGCTGAATGTAAAAGTGTAAGGATAAGAAACATCACACCCGAGAATTTATCCTGGTTCACCTTCACAAACCGAAGGCTACGTCCAGTCCCCTGTTCTGATTCAGGGATTTTCCACTATGTAAACTTGTGTTGTGTACAACCTCACCCCGAGGCACTTACACCGACAACTACAAGAGAACAACCCGTTCCCCTGGTTACACAATGCCCTCACCGAACACTACGGTGATAATCAGAAACACACCGAACACCACGGTGTTTACAAAACCACACCGAACACTACGGTGCCACAATTGATTCACAATTGTTGAAGAAGTAATACAATGGCTTTGCCAATCCTAAATTCAGGGTTGGAAGTTTTCCTGAATAGAAAGCACAAATGATATAACAGTTAAGGCTCAAAGGGCTTTCTTTAAGTTTAGGATTGAAACACCATTGAAAATTGATCAGAACTTTGTAAATATGAAAGTGAGAATTGAGTTCTGGAGTGGTGTATGAGTTTGCACGAGTTTGGCACTTATATAGGCATAGGTGCCTCTTCATGAACCATTGCCATGGCTTCCAAATGCCAAACAACACATTGTTTCATGAAAAAACACATCAGTTCGTGCATGTAATCGATTAACCAACTGTGGTAATCGATTACACTCATAACCGTTACCAATTTTGAAATTCAAGTGATGGTAATCGATTACCACGAGTGTGTAATCGATTACACTCATGAAAAACCACTAATTTCAAAATTCTCGAGTGTGTAATCGATTACCATAAGTGTGTAATCGATTACACACACAACAAATGCCAATTTTGAAAGTTTCTGAGGTGGTAATCGATTAACACGAATGGGTAATCGATTACTCACATAAAGAATGGCATATTTTCAAATTTCTAAGGATGGTAATCGATTACAGCAAGTGGGTAATCGATTACTTATGCTGAAAATGTTTTCCAAGTGTTGCAAACCCTAGAAAAGCGTTGCTAATTGATTTTAGGGTTTTAGCAAAAGTGTTAGACTTGTTATAATGAAAACCTTATGAGCCATTAACCATGATATCATAAACAAGTGCTAACTATTAAACTCTAAGGTAAAAACACTTGAACCTTCAATATGATGATCGGTTGATCGTTGCAATTCATCGGTTGTGTCTTTGCCTTTTTCTTGCTTTTTCTTGATGTTCTTGTCTTCATCAAAACCCAGCCATCATAGGTCAGAGAAAGAATCTTCTTCACACTAGAGACTTAGCAACCAGAGGCTGAAAAGTTTTGGCATCCAATTGAACTATGGGTATACATTCGAATAACTCTGGATGATTAGCAACCAGAGACTTCAAATATGTGGCATTCGATTGAAAGATGGGTATACATTCGAATAACCATGGAGAGTTAGCAACCAGAGGCTTCAAAGGCAATACATTCGAATAACTCTTGAAAATTTAGAACCTGAGATTAAAAATTTTAGAATTCGAATGGAAAGGGGTGATTCATTCGATTATTTTTCACAAAGTTTCAGACCTGAGAAGAAAAATTTTGGAATTCGAATGGAGAGGGATAATCCATTCGAATGATTTTCACAAAATGCCAGGTCTGAGACACAGGGTCCTGTCATTCGAATGATTTGTGCCAAGTCATTCGAATGACTTTTAGTGCTGAAAAGGATTTTCTTTGTCTACCATATGCTATTCCTTGATCAAGTGGTCTGGATGATGAGATGAGATAGATGAGGGGATAAGAAGACCTGCAAAACAAATTTGGGGGACTCTCCGACGCTCAAGTTAGTAAAGCATTCACAAGAAGATAACAAGGATTATAAAAGTGTGTGTGAGGTTTATGTCACAGGCATCAATTATACCGAGTTTATTTCTAATGCGAGAAAAGTTTTCTTTAGGCAAAGTTTTGGTGAAGATGTCGGCTAGTTGATTTGTTGTTTCAACAAATTCAAGTGAGACATCCCCTTTTTGAACATGATCTCGGATAAAGTGATGTCGTATTTCAATATGCTTAGTCCTTGCGTGTTGGATCGGATTCTTTGATAGGTTTATGGTACTAGTGTTGTCATACTGAATAGGAATATGATCAAGTTCAAAGACATAGTCCATGAGTTGTTGCCTCATCCAAAGGAGTTGAGCACAACAATTTCTGGCGGCAACATATTTCGCTTCGGCGGTAGACAAGGCCACACTTACTTGTTTCTTTCTATGCCATGAAACTAGTGAGCATCCAAGTAAGTGGCAAGTCCCACTTGTGCTTTTCCTATCAATTTTACATCCGGCGAAGTCCGAATCCGAATATCCCACTAAGTGACAAGTGGCACCTTTTGGGTAGCATAATCCAACATTAATAGTGCCTACAAGGTATTTCATTATTCTTTTTACAGCACTTAAGTGGGATTCCTTACGACAAGCTTGGTATCTAGCACACATGCATACACTGAACATAATATCCGGCCTACTAGCGATAAGATATAGTAGAGATTCAATCATACCTCTATATTTTGTGATCTCTACCGGTTTACCTTCTTCGTCCTTGTCAAGGGTGCATGAGGTGCCCATGGGGTGGCCATCTCTTCTGCTTTGTCCATTTCAAACTTCTTAAGCAGTTCCTTGCAATACTTGGATTGACTTATGAAGGTTCCTTCCTTTAGTTGTTTGATTTGTAGCCCAAGGAAAAAGTTGAGCTCTCCCATCATAGACATCTCAAATTCACGTTGCATTAACTTGGAGAATTCTTTGCACAAATATTCATTAGTGGCACCAAAGATAATATCATCAACATAAATTTGGACAAGTAAGATGTCTTATTTGTCATGTTTAATGAAAAGTGTTGTGTCCACTTTTCCTCTATCAAATCCCTTGTCTAGGAGAAATTTGCTTAATCTCTCATAGCAAGCTCTAGGAGCTTGCTTAAGACCATAGAGAGCTTTTCTTAGTTTAAAAACATGATTGGGAAACTCATGGTTTTCAAAGCCGGGTGGTTGATCAACATACACTTCCTCTTGAATATAGCCATTTAAAAAAGTACTCTTAACATCCATTTGATATAGTTTAAAGTCCATGATGCAAGAGTATGCAAGCAACATCCTAATGGCTTCAAGTCTAGCAACGGGAGCATAAGTTTCTTCATAATCAATTCCCTCTTCTTGATTATATACTTTTTCTACTAATCTAGCTTTGTTTCTAGTGATTACTCCATTTTCATCAAGTTTGTTTCTAAAGACCCACTTAGTTCCTATTATTGAGTGATCTTGAGGCCTAGGGACTAACTCCCATACTTGATTTCTTTCAAATTGATTTAGTTCTTCTTGCATAGCTAAAATCCAATGTTTATCATTGAATGCATCTTTATTATTTTTGGGTTCAATTTGCAAAACAAAAGCCATATGATTACATGCATCTCTTAGAGAGTGTCTAGTGGTTACCCCTTTTGTGATGTCACCTATGATGTTGCCGAGTGGATGGTTCTTTGATGTTCTCCATTCCTTTGGTAAGCTTTCATCCCTCGATTCGACAATGGTTGGAAGCTCTTGTTCCTCCTCTCCCGATTGTGGAGATTCGGACTTGTCCTTTATGCTCATGCCTTCCAGCGTACCTGTGATATCAACAATGGCATCCTCTCTCGGCCTTTCGGCATTAGACTCATCAAATGCAACATGTACGGATTCCTCAACTGTCATAGTTCTTTTATTGTATATTCTAAAGGCTTTGCTATTTAATGCATAGCCAAGAAATATTCCCTCATCAGACTTGGCGTCAAATTTACTTAAGTTATCCTTTCCATTATTTAACATATAGCATTTGCATCCAAAGATGTGAAGGTGAGAGATGTTAGGTTTTCTTCCTTTATAAAGCTCATAGGGAGTTTTCTTTAAAATTGGTCTTATTAAAACATGGTTAAGCACATAGCAAGCGGTGTTAACCGCATCCGCCCAAAAGTATTTGGGGAGATTGTAATCATTGATCATAGTTCTTGCAATCTCTTCTAGAGATCGATTCTTCCTTTCTACAACCCCATTTTGTTAGGGAGTTCTAGGAGCAGAAAAATTATGATCGATTCCATTTTCATGACAAAAATTTTCAAATTGCTCATTTTGAAATTGTCCTCCATGATCACTCCTAATGGATGCTATGCTAACATTTTTCTCATTTTGGATGACTTTGGCAAGCCTCTTAAATGCCTTGAATGCCTCACTTTTGTGAGTCAAGAATAATGCCCATGTATATCAAGAGTAGTCATCCATAATCACAAGTGCATATTGGTTTCCACCCAAGCTCATTGGTTTGCAAGGCCCAAAAAGATCCATGTACAAAAGTTGTAAAGGTCTATTTGTTGAAATTACATTTTTGGGTTTGAAAAAGACCTTTACTTGTTTTCCTTTTTGATATGAGCTACATAGTTTGTCTTTTTCAAATGTGAGTTTGGGTAAACCAATTACTAGATCTTTTGAGACAAGTTTGCTCAAATGATCCATGTGAATGTGGGCTATTCTCCTCTGCCATAGCCATGACTCTTCCTCCTTACTAATGAGACATTGTGCATCATTTGAGGAAATGTCATCTAGACTAATCATATAAATGTTGTTGACTCTTTGACCAATAAACTTAATTTTCTTATCATTTTTGTCTTCAATTATGCATTTTTCGGAATCAAAGATGACTTTGTTTCCTTTATCACATAATTGACTAATGCTAAGAAGATTATGTTTAAGTCCTTCAACAAGCAAGACATTTTCAATAGAGGTAGAGGGAGTTTTACTAACTTTTCCAATTCCAAGTATCTTGCCTCTATTGTTGTCTCCATAGGTGACAAATCCATTCTTCTTAGGATAGACGAATGAGAACTTTGATGCATCCCTGGTCATATGCTTTGAGCATCCACTATCAAGATACTAATTCAAGTTCTTGGTCTTGAAGCATACCTACAAGAGAAGTTTAAGTTTTTGATTTAGGTACCCATTTTGTCTTGGGTCCTTGAATGCTAGATTTGATAGTGGATCCCTTTGGAACCCAAACCAATTTTCCACAGCCAATTTTCCTAGAAACACAAGTTGAAGCACTATGACCAAGTTTACCACAATGAAAACATTTGCCTTTAGGATTACTAGTAGTGCCATGGTAGCTATGTGGTTTCTTGGTGGCTTTTGGTGTTGCATTAGGTATATATCCTATTCCGGCCTTGTCAAGAAAACATTTTTGACTACCAAGCATCATTTTTAGCATAATACTTCTATTTGTGAACTTGGTTAGATCATTTTTGAGAGACTTAATCTCTTTTTCCAATTTTTCACAATGTAAACAAGTGGAAGCATCAATTTCATGCAATGTACAAGATGAACTAGATGAGATAGCCTCCAATAGACTAATAGTTTCATTTTCAAACTTAAGCTCATTTATTTCATGGTTACGCTTAGCAATCTCATCTTCTAATTTGGTTATAACATTATTTGTTCTAAGGGATTCATTTTCTTTCTTAAGATGATCAATTTCATGGCATAACCTTGACACATGTTTTTCTAGTTGTGATGTGTTCTTACTAGATTTGATATCTTCATTATCTATTTTTAGAACATTCATTTCAAGACATAAACTCTTATTTTGAGTTTCTAGCATGGCAATGGATTTGTTAGCAATAGATAATTCTTTTAAGATTCTCATAGATTCCTCATGCAATTCTACAAAGGCATTTTGTAATTCATCATAGGAAGGGTTAGAATCATGTACCTCATCTTCATTTTCATGGTCTTTGGCCATGAGACAAAGGTTGGCTACTTCATCATCGGTCTCATCGGAATCGTCGTTGTCTTCCTAAGCTACGTAAGCCTTCTTGCCCTTTTTCTTCTCAATTGGCCTTCTTTCATATCTTTCCACCTTCTTTTGATAGATTGGGCAATCCACTTTTATGTGTCCCAATTTTCCACATTCATAGCATTTTGGAAGTGATGATTCTTCTTTGTTGTTGTTTCTCCTTGGTGAAAATGGAGGCTTTGATTGGCCTTGAGTGTTGGTTCTCTTTTTGAGGAATTTTCCAAACTTCTTCAAAAGAAGACTCATGTTCTCATCATTGATCTCAATTCCACAAAAGCTATTCTCATCTTCTTCTTCTTCTTCAATGCTTTTGGATTTTGAGGGAGAGGCCGCCATAAGAGCAATCTTTTTCTCCTTTTTCTCTAACTCTTCATCGGCATCCAATCTTGCTAATTGCATTTCATGCTGAAGAAGCTTTCCAAAGTGAGTGGTGAGAGGCATCTTTGATAAGTCCTTGGCTTCTCTAATGGCGGTCACTTTTGGAGTCCACTTCTTATTCAAGCATCTTAGCACCTTTTCTACAAGCTCAAAGTTAGAGAAATTCTTTCCAATGGAAGCAAGTTCATTTACTAAATGTGTAAATCTCATTTGTAGATTTTTCATATCTTCATCGGTCTTCATTCTAAACATTTCAAATTCAAACATAAGAGTATTAATCCTATTATTCTTTACTTCTTTGGTTCCCTCATGAGTAACTTCTAAGGTGTCCCACATTTCTTTGGCGGTGGTACAATTTGATACCCTACAATATTCCGAGTGTCCTAAGGATGACATTATGATATTTTTAGCCTTCTTATCAAGGTTAATTTTCTTTTTATCCTCATACGTCCAATTTTGTTTGGATTTAGGTCTACCAGTTAAGATATCTAGAGGAACATAAGGTCCAAATTCTATGGCATCCCAAACATCTAGATCAATTGCTTCAATAAAAATTCTCATTCTATATTTCCAATATCCATAGCATTCACCATTAAAGAAGGGTGGTTTGTTAATAGGACTATTATCGGAGATAAATGTAGATGAAGCCATTTCTCTTGAAGCTATTAAGCCTTGAACAAGAGCCTAAGCTCTGATACCACTTGTTACCAAGTGGCTTCAAATACACAAGAGGGGGGTGAATTGGGTATGTAGGTTATTTTTAAAATCTTTTCTTTGTTGTCAATAAACCACCAAGTAATAATGCAAATTATCAATTAGTAAAGATAAAGGAAATCTTGAGCATAAACAAATTAAGGAGTTAAGGGATAGAGAAGATGCAAACTCAATTTATCCTGGTTTAACCACCCTTGTGATCTTCCTACAGTCCCCAAGCAATCCGCTCAAGATTTTTCCACTATTCTTCAAGCTTGAAACTTAGGTGCTTGACAACCTTTACAAGATGAGCACTCTACTTGAGCCTCAAATAATTTCCCTTAGGGATCACACCCTAATCACTTGAGAGGGATACCTCACCCTCTTTACAAGAATATAATTTGTGTTTGATTAGAAACTCTCTTGAAAAGTGAATAATACAATTTGAAGGCCTATAGGTGTATGTGTATGAAACTCTCTCTTTTCCTCTAGAAGATGGCTCAATGAATTTAATTAATGAAGTAGAGAATGTTGGGTGTTATAGAATTTATGTTCAACCTTCAATTGATGAGTTTGGTGAGTATTTATTAAGCTCAAAGTGATCCTAGCCGTTGTGCATTTAATGCATCTTAAGTCAGCAAACAGAACTAGCCGTTTCTGACTTCAGTACTCGATTCATTCGAATGGCCCATTCGAATGTCTGACCTAATATAGCCGTTGGGCATTAAATGCGCCTGAGTCATTCGAATGGATCTGTGTCAGCCATTCGAATGTCTTGGCTGTACTGGGATCACTGAAAGTATCAAAACCTAGTCATTCGAATACTTCATTTGGATTACCTTTGTTCATGAGGTATTCGAATGACTGTTCATGAGTCTTCGAGTTGACTAGTTCATGAGTCATTCAAATGACTTGTTTATCAGTCATTCGAATGGATCTAGGCTAGTTATTCGAATGTCTCTTAGGGTTTTGCCCAAACTCATTCTTTCTCTCCTTTTACTTGATTCCTTGGTTTTGTTTGAAATACTTTTAAGGCAGGAGTCAATATTTTCTTTTAAGAGCCATCTAGAAGAACTATGTTGAGAGTTTTGATATACACCCACCTTTAACATATTTCCTAGGTCCTAAATCTAGATCTTTTTGAGCTTCTGGACTTTGGAAACTTTCTTCATTTGTCTTCATCAAAACATTCTTCATGAGCATTCACAGTTGTGAGCCTGTGCGCTGGATTTACTAGGCTATTGGGACGAGATGTTGCCCATATTGGAATTCTCGTATAACAATAGCTATCAAGCTAGTATTGGCATGGCCCCTTTTGAGGCTTTGTACGGCCAGAAATACCTGTGAATGCTCATGGAGTAAGTTTTGATGAAGACAAAAGAAGCAAGTTTCCAAAGTCAAGAAGCTCAAAAAGATTTAGATTTAGGACTTAGGAAATATGTTAAAGGTGTGTGTATATCAAAACTCTCAAAATGGTTTCTCTAGATGGCTCTTAAAAGAAAATATTGATTCCTGCTTTTAAAGTATTTCAAACGAATCAAGGAATCAAGAAAAGTGAAAGAAATAATGAGTTTGGGCAAAACCTGACAGAGACATTCGAATGACTCATGAACAGGTCATTCGAATGACTCATGAACATTTTATTCGAATGACTCATGCACAGGTCATTTGAATAACTCATGAACAAAAGTAAATCGAATGAAGTATTCGAATGACAAGGGTTTGGTGCATTCGGTGATCCTAGCATAGCAAAGTCATTCGAATGACTGATCTAGATCCATTCGAATGACTCGGACTCAAGTAGACACCAACGGCTATATTACATCAGTCATTCGAATGAGCCATTCGAATGAATCGGATCCTAGAGTCAGAAATGGCTAGTTCTGCATGCTGACTTTGTAACAACCCGATTCTTTCGTGTACGGAAAACCCGCTGGTTAGGCCGTCCTAAGGAATCGAAAGGCGTTTTGAAGGTTTAGAAAGGAGAATTGAACCTGTGAAGATCTCCGAATTAGCGTCCAGGATTAGGTTTTTGTTATCCAAAAAATTTTTCGGTGTATTCGGGAGAGTTTCGACTCGAACGGGATTCGTTTCGGATACCGGAAAGCGCTTGTGGAATTTTTTGATGCAGTAAAACGGTCGAAAATCCCTGAGTGGTTGTTCCCGGGTCGAAGAGAAAAATCAATGGATCGCGACGGTATGATCGGAATATTTTTAGGGCAACCAGTGTTTGAGAAATTGAACAAAACGCGATCAAACGGGACCAAAACGGCCTTGGAGGGAATTTATCTCCCTCGGGAGATATTTACCACTATTAAATATAAATAAATAAATAAATAATAATTATAAAGTAACAACATAAAGAAATGATAAAGAAAGAAAAAGAGAAAAAAGAAAAAGAAAAAAGAAAAAGGAAATTAGGACGGTTATAAATAGCCCTTAGGGTTTCAGAATAAATTTACGTAACTTTTGTTTTTCACAAACACCAGTCCCGTTCCGACACATCTCCGATTCTTGACGAAGTCTCAGAAAAATCGTCGGTGCACGTCTTTGCGACCAGGACGTTGCTAGCGTCAAGGATATTCGACCAGAATCTCCATCGAATGTGGGTAACTCTAAGCCCACTATCTATGTGGTTTATTTTATGACTGTTTATATGCATTTCTGTGTATGTGAATGAAAAACTATTTTGTACAAACTATAGGAAATGAGTTATGGAGGTTAGATTTTGATGATTTTGATGTTTGGAAACCATAACTGTACTGATTGGATCACTGTGGAAACGAAAATGTTACGTAAAGCAAACCCCTGGAGAAGTTACTCTCTCGGGTGATTTTTTTTACTGTGGGATTCGAATGAATTCCCAAGGGATTTCAGTCGAATGCATGAGGTTTCAATCGACTGAAAGCCTGAGCAGGGTTTCAATCGATTGAATTCTCAATGGATTCGAATGAAAGAATCATTCGAATGCTAAAACCCTATTCATTCGAATGCTCGCTGAAAACTTGTATTTTTAAAGGTTCTATGGGATCCAACCTGCATAGTTATGTGTACCTTTGTGTAATAAGAGCATGCATCATGAGGAATGGTCGTCATAGGAGTTAGGACGACCCTAGATCACTCGAGGTATTCGCGTAAATTTAAAGGTGCATAATTGAACCCTAGGAAATAAAGAAGAGAACTAAGGCCCTAATCACCAAGGATTCGGCCAGGCTTAGTCAGAGTCAATAGTTATATGACTAGGAAAAACCCATCCTCTTGGCACGTCTTACAGATACGCCCCTCACCAATTCTGCACGCTGGATTGGTAAGAGCAACGCAGGTAGAGAGACCTGGATATGAAAGAAAAGGGAACAGGAAAAGGCCTGAAAGAAAGAAAATAGGAACAGTCCCTAAAAAAGAAAGGGGGACCCCAAAAATAAAGAACTAAGACTAAAGTAAAGAGAAAAGAGTCCACGCCTGATCGCGCCAAAGGGCCGGTCCCTCGCCATCCCGGTAAGAGGGGTGGTGGCACTTATCATGATGATGAATTACCTCCTATGAGTTTAACGTGGTTAGCTACCACTCCGGTTCAAGCGCTACTGGGTCATCATGATAGGGAATAGAAGGAGGTTGTAACCGAAGGCCACGGTTACATGGGTGGAAGGACTACAAGAAGAAGGACGCTAACCCGGGTAAGCCGGTATGCGTAAGAGATTTCCCAGATTCCCTCATGCATTTTGTGGTCACATGTATGATGAAGAGAATAAATGTATGAGAATATGTAGGTATGTATGTATGTATATCTGCTTATGCATTATGTATATATGTTCATGCATTATGTATCGTCAAGGGAATGACCCAAGACGAATAGTATGTCATTAGTAGCAATGTACAATTAATGAGCACGAAGCCCAGGTAATAACAAGAGTAGTAATCCAATCACCTAGTAACTTAGATAAAGCTGCTCAGGACGTAGGCCAAAGATAATAAATAGTAGGAATTTAGTATGCATGATACTTAGAGGTATTCCTGAGTGGCCTGGATGATGCCCGAGTAACCGAACCATAGAAGCCACATCGAGTTTTCACTAAGAACGAAGTCGTTCTTACCCCCACTTGCGTATGAATCCAGACCTGCAAGGATGGGTTGTCCATCTCTTAAGGACATATGGTTGTTCACACGCTCACGACAATGCAACCACCGCACTTATACCTTACTAGAAACCAACACTTTCGCCCCTGCGAACATACCAGGAGAGACTCCGGAGCAGTCCCGACGTAGGCTTCAAGAGCCCGGATCTTTCCCCATACGGCCCATTTGGATTGATGATCGTCCTGGTAGCAGTAGCCGCGACCCCATCTACATCGACGGAGACGATGATCCTCCACTACCGAGGCCAGAGTCGGTGCCCAAGCCAGCTACAGATCCAGAGCTGGTCACACTGCCTGTCCGAGGACGAGGGCGACGCACCACCGCGAGGAAGAGAGTACTCCCAGTGCGACGGCGTAGATTCGCCCCACGCGACTTCACCGCGGTGACGGATATCTCCAGCGAGGACGAGGTGGACCCCGAGGAGCGAGAGGAGGATTCTGAGGAGTAGTCGCACCAGGACGTTGTCGCAGTGATAGATGTGTACTGTACACGCAATGAGTAGTTTTCATCCGTTTGTGTAGGTTTTTGTTTATATGTATTATTGTATATAGACTGGTAGTAGGTATGTATGTCCATAGCAGGACAAGATATTCTTATAATATTAATGTATAATTATGTGTGTGTAATCTTTGGGTCGTATGTGTATTTTCTTCGGGAACTCGCCGTGCGCCAGGTACGTACTCGTGTTTCTCTTACCTTTTTACGATATTTTTATGCGATATATGATGCGTATGGCTCTTTATGCGATATATGATGCGTATGGCTGTTACCTTTTTACGATACTTTCTATGTTATGTGTATGGTTCGTAGCACCAGAAGAGCATCACCTAGCCGGGAAGTCTATGACTTAAGCATAGGCCAACTAGCTAGGGTGTTTCAGACTTCAGGTGCATTAAATGCACAATGGCTAGGATCATCTTGAGCACAATAAATACTCACCAAACTCATCAATTGAAGGCTGAACATTAATTCCGTAACATCCAATATTCTCTACTTCATTTATTACAATCATTAAGCCATCTTTTCAAGATTAAGAGAGAGTTTTATACACATACACCTATAGACCTTCAAATTTTATTATCTACTCTTTAAGAGAGTTTCAAACACACACAAATCATATTCTTGTAAAGAGGGTGAGGTATCCCTCTAAAGTGATTAGGGTGTGATCCCTAAGGGAAATTGCTTGAGGCTCAAGTAGAGTGCTCATCTTGTAAAGGTTGTCAAGCACCTAAGGTTCAAGCTTGAAGAATAGTGGAAAAAATCTTGAGCGGATTGCTTGGGGACTGGACGTAGATCACAAGGGTGGTTGAACCAGGATAAATTGAGGTTGCATTCTCTCTATCCCTTAACTCCTTAATTTGTATATGCTCAAGATTGTTTCTGTTACGGACTGGGCCATAAAGGCCCATCCTAGCGACCCGGCCACCCAGGCCCATATCCGCGGACCTGTATTGCCTGTCCAGGGTTAGCCATCCCGTGATTCCCGTTCCCATAACCACTCGGGATAAGCCAATCCATGATTCTCATCCGCGTAACCGCTTGGGATAAACCACCCCGAGATCCTCGACCACGAATCTGCTCAGGATAAGCGATCCTGAGATCCCATTCATCTTATCTGCTCGGGGTTAGCTAACCCGGCACCACCGAGACAGCCCACCGTACGCGTGGTCGAGATATTCTCCCACCACCGCGATACGCAGAACAACTTCTACCACCTCTGTTATATAATAGCCCGCACCCCAGGTATGAAGATCATCCAATTATCATTCACTATACTCCTTGAACCGTTGCTTACTTGAGCGTTGGAGTGATTGCAGGTACCCACTGCAACGTGAGTCCAGAGATCGATCGTGCTGGAGCCTTCATTCCATCCTAGAGCTTCAAGATCCATAGTGTACCGAGGTGCATACTTCGAAACATTGGCGCCGTCTGTGGGGAACAAAACCTTTTTACGGTATGTGGGTTTTACGAACGCCAGACCCTCTATATCCGATTGACTGGTGGACCCGGGGACAGCCCATAGATGAGTATAGGAGACGGAGCAGGTAGCTAAAAACATCGTCGACATTGACACTCGACTAATTGAGGTCGTAGCCAGAAGGTGGAAAGTTGCATGATGTAGCGGAAGCATGGTGGGACACCACCTGTCCTCTGTTAGAAAATGGAGAGGCCCAAATCATCAGAAGCCGATTCATGATGACAGTGGTGGACAAACAATTCCCCCACAGATTACGAGAGTAGGAGGAAGACTTTCTCCAGCCCTACGGAGAATAATTCCGAAGACGTGGGAAGAGACGAGAGGCTTAGGTGACTAAAACGAGTGTTAGAGCATATTCTATTAGGGAAGTAAGAGGTTTAAGAGACTAAGTATGAGAACATATGATTGGAAAAAGATAGTGAGCAAGTGTGGAAAATGAGAGAATACAGGAAAAGTATATGATAGAGAACGTATAAAGGTTAGGTGAACTATGGAAGTAGAATGAACCCGTCGTTAGGAAAAGACGTACAGAGAAAAACTAGGGAGAAGACGAATAAAGCTATAGATATAAGTGCAAACATAAACTTGAGGAGATTGAAGGTAAACGAGAAAACGGAAGCGTGAAACCCATGAATATAACTCAGATTCCACCTAAAATTTAAGGTATGGGAGACCCAGAAGAATTTGATATAGAAGAATTGGATATAGGGGAACTTGTTAAGCTTTAGTGTGAAGACAAATAATGTCCAACAAAGAAAGTAAGACACAGTCAGGATAACAGATAGTAGAATGATGGTAGGTAAGAGCCCTAGCCAAAGAGACAACAGAATTGACAACGTAGTTGCACAAGAGAGCCTGTACAGTGCAAAGCTGACCGAACAGCTATCCAGATAACCGAAGGGGACCGCTTGAGTCCAAGAGGGAGGCCATGTCTTCCTAAAGGTTACTCCGACAGCAAGTATTGGGAGATCCATGAAGATCAGAAAGCTGGACCGTTCCAGATCCTGGAGCAAAGTGGATCGATAATGCCTTTATGTCTTTCAATTACGCCAACACTACACGTCCCCGATCATGTGCTTTAACCAGGACCAATATATGTGAGGAAGCTTTATCTCTACCGCTTACGCCGCAACAGATCATCGATCATAAGATACGTCGGATAAGAACAAGGAGATCCCCATGGTGTGAATGGTATGATGCATAGGGAATTAGAAAAGCAAACATGGGAAGTAGAGGTCGAGATGAAGAAAGCCTATCAAGAGTTATTTTACGAGGTATGGACTTATCCGTATCTTTAAATTTCGAGGATGAAATTTTTTCGAAGGGGGTGGAATGTAACATCCCGACTTTTCCTTCACTAAAAATTTGCATAATAAATAATTATGCCTCGTGAAATACAAATGCAATAAAATTCCAATATTAATTTCATTCTAGTAATATTAGTTAAAAATAATAATTTGACGATCTTGTGACGTCCGGTGACGTTCGGGTCAAAACTAGGGTTTTATTATAATTTCTTTACGACTCACAAGAGTCTGTAAAATATATTAATATGAAATTAAATGTAAGAATATGTCAACTAAGATTTAAATATTAACAAGGACAATTAATAGGTCACAACAGTATGCCCGGAATATTTTTAGGACGTCCGGATATAAATAATTAATGAACGAACATAACCAAAAACACCCTAAGGGAAAAAATAGGAATTATGGATGGCCCAAAATCCCTAAAGACCCACGGCAGCCCTTGCCCCAAGGAAGCCCGAAGCTATACACACACCTACACCAAGAGTTCTTTCATTTTCATTTTCCTAAGGTTCCATGACCTAAAGCTCCAAATCCACCAACATCCTTTGCCTTTCATAACCATAAATCACTCTTAAATTCATCAAGAAGACAAGTTAGTGTCAAGGCTAGGAGTTTCTCTTCAAGTGGAAGCCAAGACACCAAGTTCCATAACCCTAAGTTTCCATAACCATTCAAGGTTTCCCTTCTTGACAAAGAAGGCTTCAAGCAAGCAACCAAGCTTGATTCTATCCTTTTCAATCATCCAAGAGCTCTTTAGGAAGTGGGTAACTCTAGTTCTTCACCTCTTTGATGGTGGATGAGTGTTTGTGTATGTTATGTGCTTATGTGCTCATGTATGTGATGTATGGAATATGTGATGAAATATGCTAGAAATGATGCTAGGCTTAGGAAGATAATTCTGAAGGGTCTTGTGACCTGGATTAGATAAGATTATTATGCTGGAATTATGTGTAAAACTCATGCAGGGTTCCATGGAAGCAAGGAAAGAAAAATGGAAGAAATGGTGCATTCGGTTTTCAAATTCGCCCAGTGACCGCTGAGCGGCCTATGGTGCCGCTGAGCGGACCACGTGAACTCCAGAACGCTGAGCGGGAGGCGGTTACCGCTGAGCGGTCTGCAGGCCACGTGGAAAGTATGGAAAGATATTTTCTTAAAGGATAAAAGTCGGTGAAGATATTTTAAAAGTGGACAGACCGCTGAGCGAAGGGACCTTTACCGCTGAGCGTTAAAGATCCCATATCACTGCGCGAGGATGTTTCCAGCGCTGAGCGGACAGCCCCAAACCGCTGAGCGGACCATAGTTTCCGCTGAGCAGACTGAGGGCCAGAATGTTTATGGAACCCCTCTTGAGGCACATAATCTACTGTTTGATGCCGTAGATATGATTGATAAGTGAAATGTATGTAATTCATGCTGTATGTGAATGTAAGTGAACATGTGAAGTGCATGCTATAGATGAATCTGTAAATGATGTGTAGTCTGAGATCTTTATGCATTCATGCTGAACCTAGTCAAAAGATTAGATATAAATCTGAGATAAATAAAGATTCTGAAATGAACCATAGGGAACAAGTATGCCATGCTGCAGGTACAAGTATGTTATGTTGTAGGTACCCAATGCTGCTGAATAAGGGCCAATGCCCAATGCTACTGAATAAGGGCCAATGCCCCATGCTGCTGAAAACTGGCTATATGCTACATGCTGAAAAGGGCTAAATGCCCCAATACTGAAAAGGCTATAAGCCACATGCTGAAAAGGCCGTGATCACGTGAGCCACTATGATCCCACTTCAGGAGGTCTAGGCATCCTGAATGTGGAAGCCCGCCACAGGTGGTGTCGATATGGCATACCTGGAGGTGCGCGGTTACCACGCCTATGCATTGTCGAAAGGGGGCAAGCTTAGGTGGGGGTACAATATCCGCCCACTGTCGAGGGGTCCCTAGGGGGCACACGGCAGGTGGAAGCCCACTACAGGAAGGTCCGGACAGTGTCGGCCTACACTGAGGGTGCGAGGTTATTCTGTCATACTAGTGTCAACATAGGACATTACTATGGTGGGAATAACACTTATTCTGTTATGCTGTTACATTCGGTTATGCTGTTACATTCTGTTATGCTGGTACACTCTGTTAGGCTTGTATAATTCTGTCATGTTGAAGCTGCTGACTATGTTGAATATATTCTGCTGATTCTGTTATGTTTACTCTGAATAACTATGTGATGCATACTCCGCTGATTCTGTTATGATGAATTGAATGCTGAAGGTATTCTGTGATGTATTCTAATTATTCTGAATGGATATTTCTGCTGTTATGTCGTACCGTCGAGAGCACGCTTGAGACGGTTATGTATCTTCACGAAATGCTAATCAGCACGAGAACGTAGTAAGCAAGAGTAGTTTCCATGTCACATAATAATGCTGATAAAGCCGTTCAGATAGGCCAGATAATAAACAGTAGGATATTTAGTATGTATGTTCACGTAGCGATATCTGAGCGGCCTAAAGTCCGACATAATCTGGTACACGACTCAGGAACTATAGTTACATCCACTGAGAACCTACCGTTCTCATCCCCACTGTTTTATGACTTTAGGTACTGATGATGAGTCCTATTTGAAGCACGCTGACGAGCCGCCAGCTGAGCCATGACCGGCCATGACAGAAGATAGATCGAATAGCTAGACGCCAGGATGTTTGCTAAGGGCAGAGCCCTTCTATTCTGATGTTATGTATTCTGGATTATGTATTTGATGTTTGATCTATGTACATATTATATATATCTGATAATATGTGATCTTGTATAAAGGACACAATGGATTTATATTATATGTTCGAGTATGACACTGTTATACGCTTCGTTATATTGTTCATTCTGACGCATGACTCTATTTTAGCATTTATTCTATGCGAACGAAAAGTTTTAAAATGGGTCCATATTTTCTTAAGCAACTATTTTCAAAGGATAACAATGGACTAAGGTATTCTGACCAGGTAGAAGACAACCTAGTGAGCATTGTTTACTACGTACGAGTAAATAGTTAGCTAGGGTGTTTCACAGGTCCCCCCGGCTGTGCTCCTTGCTTGTTCTGACTCTAGTTTTCGGCTTGTGACTGGGGTCGGGCTACTGGCAACCCACCTCTTGGGGGCATCGGTCTGAATTGAGCTCCCCGTATCCCCTGCTGCTACTGTGGAGAGTACTGAGTCGGGCCTTTACCCGTGAAGGGAGTTGGGAAAGGGCCCCTTTTCCTTGGGTCCCACCGTGAACTCCCCGAGTCCACCATCTTCCTCTTATTCTTGACCATCTCCAATCGTTGATTCACCTCCTCCTGTGCCAGACAACGGTTTACCAGAGTAGCATAGTCTGGCAAGCCCCAGGTAGGAATGAACACTTGCATCTCCGGTCTCAGCCCTTGCTGATATCTCTTACACTTCCACTGCTCACTCGGCCGAAGCTGGTATGTGCTCCAGTACCAGCATAGCCGTTCAAACTTGGTCGTGTAGTCGGCCACTGACATCGTCCCCGGTTTCAACTTCAGGAACTCTGTCTCCTTGCGGTCTTGTAATTCCCGTGGAAAATATTTCTCCAGAAACATTGCCGTGAACTGATCCCATGTGGCGGGAGCTACCTGCAGCTCCAACACTAGTCTAGTTGTCTCCCACCATTGACCTGCAGCTCCCTCTAACTGTCTAGCTGCAAACTTCACCTTCTGTGCCTCTGTACAGGCTAGGTCCTCAAAGACTTGTTCCATCTTCCTAATCCAGCTATGGACTACATCAGGGTCCACTACTCCCTCGAACTTGGGCGGATTCGCCGGCATGAACTGGATATACTTCTGACCATCTACCTCCTGCGGTGTCTGTGGGGCATTCCTCCGAATCAATGCCGCGACTATCTGAGCATTTGTCTGGACCATTTCCCGAAGGATGTCTACAAGGTGCCCCTGCTCGTTGCTATGTTGTGTTGGATCTCTACGCGGCGGCATGGCTAGGCGTTGTACCTGCACAAATCCCAAGTTGATCAGTCTCGGGAAAGGCTAGTACACTTAACATAGCACATACAACTTAGTAGAGTCATGCACCATGAACATGCTCGAAAGCATAATGCAGCTCAGCCCCAGGCCCTTTAAGGACTAAGCTGCTCTGATACCAAATGTAACCCCCTAGCTACCTAGCCTACGCTTAAGTCGCAAGCTTGCTAGCTAAGTTGTTGTCTGCTCTGGTGGGGATAGTACTTAGTCCCATTTGTACATTGAACATATTGTTACCCAAAATATGGACCAGATTAAAATTTTCTTTTGTACGACACATATAATAAAAGTAGGAGCCTTGTTGCGTCTAGAGCATACATCGCGAGCAGAAATATAGCCTGCTTAATTGATAGAAGATGAAAGTAATTCACATATGCCACAATTACAAACGTGGTCCATCATACATACATAAACAAGTGCATATGTTACATCATAAGTAGCAAGTACAAAATAGTCAGCACAGGTCACAAAATAGTGTCTATACATATATACTATCCACTAGCTAAACATCTACTCATCCGCTGTCCTGCCTGCGAATGTCTCCTCCTCGTACTCCTCTGCTCCCTGACCGTCATCAAAACCTGAAGTCATGGATGAGTGGGGTGAGAACATGGCGCTCTCAATGGGAAGCCTTAGGGATTAGGGGACTTCTTTTTACTCATACATACCTCAGGCCGCTCAGGGAATTCTAGGTGTTACAGTTATACTATCACCCTACTGATTTTAAGATCCATACTAAGCCTGAGCAGCTTTATCTAAGTTAACTAGGTGACTGGAGAACCTATTCTTCATTACTAAGTTATCTGTCCTCTACCATACTTCCTAAGTTGCACATAATCACAAAGTCACATAAGCACATAATAAGCTTCAGTGCGCGTCCTCTTATAACCGTGCCCATTTTAATTATAAGCTTCTTCGCACCTCCACTTATGTACAGTTATATCACTTAGAGCACATACTTCAAGCTCAACCCCCCCGTAACGGTGGCCTACCGCGACAGGCTTCCTTAGTGTCTCAGTACCGTGAGGACTAGGCCGCGCTAAACCTCAGTAGCTCACGATAGGAGAGTCCATCCTTATGCTAGGGATGGCGAGGGGACCCTATCCCGTCCTTATGCTAGGGACAAGGCATGCCCAGGGTTCAGCTTGCCTTTCCTGCCGGCTATTACGCACAGCTAGGAAAAGATTCCTTTTTCCTTTCTTTCCTTTTCCTTTTTGGGACTTAGTGACGTCATGCCCGATACCTTTCCTTTTCCTTTCCTTTCCTTTCTTTTCTTTTTCCTTTCCTTTCTGTTCTTTTTTGTAAAACCATTTTCCATGACACATAATCACATAACATTCATCATTTCAGTCCATTCCAATTTCTGTTCATATGCATTAAACATAAAGCCTTAGTTCATAACCTTTATCATACTTTTAGAAAGCCTTGAACATAAATCCTTAATTCATAACATTTAATTTACTTTAGTAAAATAGTAGATCAATGGATAGTTGTAACATCCCGAATTTTCTCCTTACGAGAATTTCGTGAAAATCCCAATTTTTGGCTAAAATAAAAACACATTACATGCGATTATTTGGACTGGAAACATTATTTAGAACATTAATTGCTTTCTAACGCCATTCAAGTAATTATTTCTTGATCTCGCGGAGTGCCACGAGGTCCGTGCCAAATTTTGACAAAAATCAGAATTTCGGTAGACACTTAAGGTATCTGTGAAAATTTCCTCCGGGTAATAAATTCACGAATACCTTAACCGGACATACCTCTATGATCCGGGAAATTAGTAGATCACGGATATGTGCTCAGAATATTTTTAGAATATCCGAACACGACCGAAAAATAACAAAACGCGATCAAACATGATCGCGAAATAAATTGACTTGGTTAGAAATTTATCCCCACGTTAGTAACAGGGAAGTATAGGAAAAATAAAGAAAAGGACATATAGGAAAAATAAAGAAAAGGACATACTAGGAAATAATTAAAAAGGTGAAGGACAAAAAGGGAAAACAAAACTTAGGACATAAAGGGAAATAAAAATTAAAGGAAGGGTAAAAGGAGAAAATAAAATTTAGGATATAAGAGGAAATAGAAATTAAAGCAAGGGCAAAGGTGTAATTGGGCTTAAAAGGATAAATTTGAAAAGAAAAAAAANAGAAGCAAAGCTTCGTAAGGAAGCTAACAGGCACCCCTGTGCCTATAAATAAACCCACGGCCAGAAGCCGTTTCTCTTAAGATTTTGGACTGCTGTGCTGTTACTCTGTCCGAGTGTGCGCGCGACGATTACGCCATCAGACTCAGGAAAAATAGTAGGATTATCCTAAAGCTCTCGGGAGTCGTTTCTGACAACTTCCAAGTGCGCCTGGAAAGTGGGTAATCCTAAGCCCACTGCCTATGTGGATTTCTCTGTGATTTTATTTGTGTATTTTTATGTATTGGATTTAGCAAACATTATGTGAAAAATATGGAGAGTGAGTTGTGAAGGTAGTTTTTAGCAGTTTTGATGTTAGAAAAATTTAACTGTACTGATTGGAACCCAGAAAGACACTGTTTTGGAAAGTTACAGCGAAGCCTCGGAGAACTTTTACGAAACTGGCGATTTTCTACCTTTCAATCGAATGAAAGAAGGTTGTATTCGAATGAAAGAATTTTTTTTAGCTTTCAATCGAATGCAGGCAGGTTTCAATCGAATGAAAGAACTCGCACAGTTTCATTCGAATGCACCTCTAGGCATTCGAATGAATCTGAAGCACTTGAGATTTTAACTTTTCTGCATGTTCCAACCAGTATAGAAACTCAGATCATTGCATAGGATTATAGTTGTTGATGTATGATGTGATTAGATATAACTATTGACGAACGATGTGATTATGTGATTATGGGTTTTGGTAAATCATGCATCATGAGGATAGATCACTAGAGGTTGTTGTCTAATGAATGGGTAATGAATAAAGATGAGAATGAAATCTAGGAAACAAGGGGAAATGCTAAACAAGAAGATAAGAGTGATGGTGGTTGTCGTCAAGCAAGAAAAGAGAGGTAATAGACAGGGTAAAGGATGGGATGATGCCATGCCCAAGTGTGCATGATGACTGATACGATACCATGTCCCAGTGTGCATGACGACGAGTCTCATACATTGATACCGTGCCCCATCGGCATGATGAACAATGCTTGCATTGATACCATGCCCAAAGTGTGCATGATGAAATGTCCCGTGCCTGGCAAGCATGGTGGAATGATCCCGCGCAATATATGCGTAATGAACAGTTGTGTCTGTCAGCATACATGTTTACGTGGTTATGTACGACGGTTAGGAATAGAAAGCGCGAGAACCTAGATAAGAAAGACTAGTTCCCCAGTCACCAAGATAATTCAGATAAAGCTGTTCAGGACCTTAGGCAAAGAAAATAATCAATAGAGTCTTAGTATGCATGATCACGTAGAGATCTCCTGAGCGGCCTGGAGGATACCCGAGTAAATGAACAGTAGTTAGTGCTAAGGAACCCCACTGAGGACCAAGAGTTCTCACCCCCACTCGGTTATGGATCCAGCAGGTGTACGAGGCGTTTGGGCTAACAGTTGGTGGAGGTCAAGACACAGGGACGATGCTGACACGATGAATATATATGTTTTGGAGAACATATGTTTTGTATTATGTATTAGGACTTAGATCCATTTTGTGTACATGTATATTATTATGACAATGTGTACTGATGTTGGACCTTGGTTGTGTTTATTTATGTATGCACATATACTCTTTATGTTTTGCTTCAGTTACCCTTAACCTATAGCGACTGTTGTTATATATGTTCTTCAAATCACGCACGGCCCCTAAATTACAAACTGGTACTGTAAAAGAATAATTTTCAAATTGGTCCATACTTTCGCATAAGAACTATTTGCAAGGTAAAAGTAAGGGTAAAAGTTAACCTGACACAACGCATAACAACCCTGTGAGCATTGCTTACTACCATGGAAGTAGCCAGTTAGCAGGGGTGTTACAATAATTGCAAGCAGTATAAAAATTGAGGTTTTTGTTTAGAAAATGACAAGTTTTCGAAAACGGGAAATCTGTCTTCGTTCAAGCCGCTCAGCGCCTCGGGTGTACCGCTTAGCGCTGCAGGCCGCTCAGCGGTCATCAATGGCCGCTCAGCGCTTATAGTCCGCTCAGCGGAGAACCTTGCCGCTTAGCAGTCCCTGACAAATTTCAGCCCCTAATTCTTGCAATTTTCCATGTTCTACAAAGTTTCTAACCATCAAGCCTCAAAGCATGTTTTTCTAGCAGTCCTTATTCATTTCTAACAACCATAAACATACATCAAATTTTCCAAAATCATTTCCATAACAAATCAAACACAAGTTCATGCTTTCCTAACCTATGTTCTCGTAGCATCTCTAGCACTTAGAACACATATTCACATAACCTCCATATCCATTCATCAAGGAAAACAACTCTAGCAAGAACCTAACCTATCCTAACATACATATCACAAGCATGGCATCAAACATCTTAAGCCACATAGACAGTGGTTATGTCAGATTTACCCACGTTTTCCTCGGCTCCGACGGTTCCTGCTTGCTCCTAGCTTGCTTGGCTGCCTTCTTGCTCCTCTTGGCCGAATTTGCTGCAGCTCTCCTTGGGGTTTTGGGGTGATTTTCGTGGGTTTGGGTTAGGGGGTTCCTAAGGGAAGTGAACTGGGCTTAAGGCAGGCGGTGTCTAGGTCTTCGATTTTACAGAACGACAGTCTATCAGCAAACGGACAGAGTTCTGACAGGGTTTCTAATTTTTTCCTCTTCATTTTCGGTTTTGGGGTGCTATTTATAGCCCAAGGGCTGATGCCCCTTTTACCATCTTGCCCTTGGCCCCAAAATTACCAAAATGCCCTTTTTAATTACTTTTCTAATTATTTAATTAGTTTGGATAATACTAAGGTCAAATCAAGTCACATCAAGGCATTTTTAATTATTTTTCTTGATAAATCTGGCTCCCCCACGTGCTGAATCTGATTGGATCCCACCTTGGTCCCGTTTTGCTCGTTTTTGATCGTTCGCAGTCCCGGTGCGTCGTGCATAGTCGTCCGAAAAATATTCTGCTTATACCGTCGCGATCCTCTAACATCGTTAAGCTCCTGCGTTCGCGGACAACCATTCCGCTTGCGGTTTCGTTATCTCCCAAACTTCCCAATAAGGTTGTGGGGTTAATCTAAGGTACTTGGGACTTTCTCCCGGTACAAGTTGGACTTCCAGAGAATTGAGACTCTCTGCTCAGTTCTACTGGTTAGAAGGGGCCAAACAAGACTGTTCTAGTGTCTGCAGAATCGTCCAAAACCGAACCGATTGCCATTTTTTCGACAGTCTCAGTTTTTCATCCATCTCTAGGGGTCGAGAGGAATCATTTGAGTGTCAGCAGAATTTATCAAATCCCAACAGAGAAATTTCTATTGACCTCAACAAGTTAATTCACACAATCAACTTAGCGAACAGTCTACTAGCAGTTATTTAGGGAAATTCTTGCTAAGAAAGGAGTGGGATGTTACAGTTCACTTCCTGATTGTGGACAGCCTTCCAGAAGACATATGAGACTCAATTGGCTTTGAGCACAGCTTATCACCCTCAGACCGATGGACAGACCGAGAGAACGATTCAGAAGTTATAAGATATGCTGCGAGCTTGTGCTCTTGACTTACCTGGGTATTAGGATGAGATGCTGCCATTCATAGAGTTCTCCTACAACAACAGCCACCATGCGAGCATTGGCATGGCCCCCTTTGAAGCCCTTTATGGCCGAAAATGCCCGTCGCCCCTCTGTTGGAACGAGGGCCGTGAGTACAGGTACTTGGGACCCGAAGAGACTCAAGATGCGGAAGAATGTGTACAACGCATTAGGCAACAGATCCTCACTGCTCAGAGCCGACAGAAGAGTTATGCCGACGTTCGCAGGAGACCCCTAGAGTTTCAAGAAGGAGACCACGTTTTTCTAAAGGTCACCCCTACTACGGGCATCAGAAGAGCTATGAAGATCAAGAAGTTAAGTCCCAGGTTCATTGGACCCTTTCAGATTCTAGAGCGGGTCGGACCTGTGGCTTAATGAATAGCTCTCCCACCAAACCTGGCCAACGTTCACGCTGTCTTTCATGTGTCTCAATTAAGGAAGTACTACGCTTCTCCAGATCATGTACTGGAACCAGAGAAAATCGTACTAAGGGAAGACCTCGCCTTACAGCTGATGCCTCAGAAGATCGTGGATCGCAAGACGTAGAAAACGCGCAATAAGGAAATCCAAATGGTACGCGTCATCTGGGAAAACGGAAAGGTCGAGGAGCAGACTTGGGAATTGGAGGCAGACATTAAGGCAGCCTATCCAGAACTATTCCAAGGTACGAAATTTTGAGGACGAAATTTTTGTAAAGGGGTGAAATGTAACATCCCGACCCTTTCCTTACGAGAATTTCGCTCGAATTCTAATTTTTCAAGATAATTACGGCACGTTAGAGACAGTTATTGAGCTGAGAAAATTATTTGGAACATTAATTGCTTCCAGATGTCAGTCAAAAATAAATGTTTCGTGGTCTTGCGGGATGCCGCATGAAACACCCTAGCTAACTGTTTACCCGTACGTAATAAACAATGTTCACTAGGTTGTTTTCTACCTAGTCGGAATACCTTAGTCCATAGTTATCTTTTGAAAATAGTTTACTTAAGAAAATATGGACCCGTTTTAAACTTTTCATTTGCATTGAATAATTACTAAAATAGAGCCATGCGTTGAAAAGAAACAAACATAACAAAGCGTGTAATTAGTATGGTAATAGAGCATCTAATACATACATTGGTCCATCCTAGCAGTCACATAGTTGTATATACAATAAGTAAGATATACATCACATGTACATAAACTAAAATACTGAATACATAATCCAGAGTACATAGCATCAAAATAGAAGGGCTACTGGAATACTACTCAGTATGCCCTTGGCAAAAATCTGAACATCTATCTATCTTTAAGCTCATGTCCGGTCATAGCCACTCATGGCTCAGCTGGCGGCTTGTCTGTATCCTCAAAGTAGGACTCATCTTCGGTACCTGAAGTCATAAAGCAATGAGAATGAGAACAGTAGGTTCTCAATGGAAATAACTTTAGTTCCTGAGTCTCGTCTCATATTAGGTCGGACTTCAGGCCGCTCAGAGATTTCTAAGTGAACATGCATACTAAACATCTTACTGATTTATTATCTGGCCTAGTTCTGAACGGCTTTATCCACTTTACTAGGTGATAGGGGCACTACTCTTGCTTACTACGTTCTCGTGCTGATTAACATTTCGTGTACATACATAGCCGTCTCGAGCGTTCTCTTGACGGTAATAACATAACAGTATGACAACAGAATCATATACTACATCTACTCACATATAATAGAGTGCTGAATCATACAGTACCTATACTCATGCATAAGAGAATCAGCAGAATATGCATAACAGAATCATCAGAATGAAAATGCTTGATGTACATGTCTAACAGAGTGAACATATACCTAACAGAACAAACCTGCATAACAGAATAAACCTGCATAACAGAATAACCTGCTTTTGGAATATATGTTATTCCCACCATAATAGTGCCCTCTTTTGACACTAGTATGACGGAATAACCTCGCACCTCCAGGTGGTCCTCTGTTGACCCCTGCGGTGGGCTTCCACCTGCCGTGTGCCCCCTCGGGACCCCTCGGCAGTGGGCAAATATTGTACCCCCACCTTAGCTTGCCCCTTTTCGACAATGCAAAGGTGTGGTAACCGCACACCTCCAGGTATGCTGACGCTCACCGAAACGTCGTTAGATTTCAGTGCGCGATCAAATAATAATTTATAAACCAAGTAAACCCCGAGAACGTAGTAAAGGGGGTTAACCTAGGTCGTTTCCCAAAGAAGCAATTTCGAACCAAATCAATAGTTAAGTAAATCGGGGGGTTTGTTTGTTGATAACTTAAAAGCAATTAAA
>QANU01003465.1:0-46571 GCA_003254905.1 Nissolia schottii
TATTAAATTTTATTATTATTTCATAATCTAATATGACATATTAATGTATTATATAATCTAATATAATAAATTAATACTTTTTAATACAATTTTTATAGAGAAGCGCATCATAAACTCAAATAGTTTCCAAATCTCTAAATATCTTATAAGTTATCTCTTTCAATAATTTAATAATGAAAAGTTTAATACAATCATAAAAAACATGAAATGATAACAAAATTTAACGAATTTAATTATAAAAATTATAAAAAAAATAATGAATTAAATAATATGGAGTATNTAATAATTTAATAATGAAAAGTTTAATACAATCATAAAAAACATGAAATGATAATAAAATTTAACGAATTTAATTATAAAAATTATAAAAAAAATAATGAATTAAATAATATGGAGTATTTATTTCCTAAAGTATTAAACAACCACCATATTTTTATTTGTTTGATGGTGAAGTGTAAAGAGCAACAAGGAAAGAAACATGTGGAAAAAAAATGAAGGATTTTGTCACCTAGTAGCATTATTATTTCCTTTTTGTTTTTTATGTTTCTTTTTTACTTGGCTAGTGAATATTCTTGGAGTGCAAAAGTTAAACATTAATTTCTATATCTACAAGTGAGTTTAATTTCTATATCTATATATGTGGTTATATGTTGAATGCGAAAGAATAGGATGATTTGGATGTGCTTATATAGAAAAGAAGAAACACTTTTTTTATATATAAATAAAGTGTTTTCAAAACTTATCATCTGTAGCAAAATAAGAGAAGTAGAAAACAAGTAGATTTTTGCTTATTTTGGGAAACAACTCTTTACCTATTTTTGATTTTAAGTAGAAACAGTAAAAGAGAAAAAACATTTTCTTCAAATATAAAATAGATTCTAATTCATAACATACTCTTAAATTTCTTTAGAAAATGAATCACTATTACTCTTAGGCTTGGTTTATGTAATGACTTGGCCCAAGAATGTGATGGGTATGATAGTGGTGGTGTCCCTCGAAGGTATGAGCTCCAGTGTTTCCAAGATTGCCCAGAAGGGGGACCTGCAAGGGATTCTGATGGCAAAGTCATAACACAATCTTGTGTTGAGGGAGTAATAGACAAGACTTATCTCTGCCATGCTAGACCCCCTATATTTATAGTGTGAGCAAAATGCGATGAGCCATGGTCCTCAAGAAGTGCTAAGTGAGCGCGTTCTACACACCAAGAGTGCAGGTCATAGAGAAGGTCTCTTTGGACCGCGTGATTATGGGCCGAGATGATTTGGGCATTTTTGCGACCTAACGCTTCAAGATTGTCTCATTAGGCTCTGTTAATGGGCCCCTTATGCTGAATCTGGTATTGATGCACTATATATATTTGGTTATTTTTCTCACTTTAATCACATGTTTTAGTGTTGAATCGTGTATAAGAATAAAGATTTAGTTTTGAGATTGTGAATAAATTGCATTTAACCATTCGTTCTTTGAGTGTCGTTTTGCGTAGGAACACGCCTCGATATTAAGATGAAACGAGAAATCAAGAAAGAATAAGGATTGTTGCCCCTAAACTCTATTTCTAGCTCCATAGCTAGCAATTGCAACATGATAGAGTGTGGGCACAAAGTTGAGTCTCTCATACGCAAACTATGACCGTTACATTGTCTATGTATTTAAAGCATAAAACAAGTTGTAGATTTCAAAAGCTTACACATCCTACATGATTTGAAGGATAAAAGAAAGATGTAAAACTTTTATGAATACCTCAAGAACTCAATCAAATTTCTTCTCAATTTAAAAACCTCCAAAAGTTGGAACAATGCTAGAAGTACAACTTGAACATGCCGCAAAGATCGAGGCACTATTTCTTCATCCAAAGTCCAAATGAGAAAAAACTTGAGTCGATTCCATGTGGAATTGAAAAATCTGCAACTTTCATGAAGAGACTTTATCTAAATTTGGTGCACAACTCACTTGAATGAGCATTTCTTCATTGTAGCAAGCAAACCTTTGTTGTAGTGAAGGCCCACTGACGTACGACCTCTAGATCAGCTTTGAGTCAGCGCTAAGCCATTTAAATTGCACTCTACTGTGGTACTATTCACTATAGCAAAGAATCCTTCGTTGTAATGAAGAAGAATAGGTTTTGAGCCTATAAATAGAGCTCAACCTCTTCATTTGCTTTTTGCACCCAAATCGAGCTCTCACTTCTCTCTAGCTCAATTTTCTCCCACTAAACCTCCATTTCTTGTAATTTTTCTATTATTTTATGTTTTATTTATATTTTTGATTTATTGTTTTGTTGTAATTAGGTGGTTAATCCCCTGATTAATCTATAGTTAGCGGAGTGATTATTCCTCGCTTAGTTTTGGAGTGGTTATCCCACTTAGTTACTAATTAGAAGAGTGGATTATCCCTGCCTAAGCTATAGTTTAGCGGAGTGGATTACCCATGCATTATTTACATTATCTCTCGTTAATTTCTTTTACCTTTTGTAAGGTTTTCTAATGATTGATGTTGTTTATGTTATATGCTTTAACTATGTTCTCATATGATTTTAATTCCTCTCACAAACTCATAGTCATGTTATAATTAATGATTATTAATTATAACATAACTAGTATTTTGTTCCATATTTATATTCCAATGTGCATATTGATATCATGCACGTTTTAAGGTAAACTTGGAACATTTAATTGATCTATTAGATGAAACTAGTTTGGTAACATAAGGAATTAGGTAATTTTGATATAAATTAGATTGTGCAATCGGGACATAAGTTAATATAACTTCACAGAAGCATGATCATGGATGTAAAGACCCATACTTTAAGAGACGCGCTGCAACGCTCCCATAATAGAGGAAATTCACAAATAGTTGGGAGCTTGCATTGTCAATGTCAATGCTCCAACAATCCTTGAATAACTAATACCTAAGCACCACTAACATAAACCTAAAGTGCATAAAATAAAAGGAAAAAGTGCAGAAAATAAAAGTGGAGGCTGAATATGAAGTTGTCTCCATTGTTCAGAGAGGATGTCTTATTTATAAAGTATTGGGACAAAGTGAAAGTAAATCCCGCATTTTCAGCACATCAGTTAGTAAAATCGCGATAACTTCGGCTACAGATATCGGATTGTGGTGATTCAAATCTCTAATTAAAGGTAAGAGATAGATCTACAACTTTGTAGTTAAGGTAAAATCCAGATGGAATCTCCATCATGGCAAAAAAATCTGTGGCAAAGTTTGCATTAAAAAATCCTCAGCAAATCTTTGACCAAATCTTTTTGAATATGAATTCAATCTTGCATTTATTAGTCCAAATCTTCTATTCAAATCTCTTCTTCAAAATTTATATCTTATCAAATCTCCTTCAAATGTTTAATGATCCTCTTGACAATTTATTTTCTACAATTAAAATAGAAAACTAAAAAAGAACAAAAGAAATCTACACATTAAATTCTAAGATGAAAATAGTGCTTTAAATTACATTTTTCTCAATTTCTCACAAAAGAGGATAATGTGCAAAAAATATTAATTAATCATTAAAATCACACATTTTTAGTATGCAATGTTCAATTATAGAATAATGAAATAGCGTATAAAATTCACCTATCAAATTACCTCATACTTGAACAATTGCATGTCCGCAAGGAACTAAGAACAAAAGCAAACTAAAAATGAGAATAAAACAAATAAAGAAAAATCTTTTTGGTGCGACGACATTATTTACATCCCCTACAAAGCCGCGAAACTCAAAGAGACATTTAAGCCGACTCACTAATTACAAGACAACTGTGCAAAATACACGACAATCCAAAAATTAATGTACATTTAAACAATAAATGATCTCACCGTGCATTGAAACTAACTTTCTTAGCATATTAATCATGAGCAAAGAAACAAGGCATGTTAAAATCACTTGAGCCTCACAAGTTAGTATGTGTCACTCGTCACTCACGGAGTAGTAGCAGACAAGAAGATAGCAAACTTACGTTGAAAGCATTGCAAGAATAAGCAGAGAAATTAATGATTGAGATACTAGCGTGACAAGTGACCTGTCACATGACCAAGTTAACTGTCATGTTAGTCATTAATGACTTAAAACAACAATAAAGACTAGAATCTTACAAAAGCTTTTTTATGATGAACAATTTCTTTTAAAAATATTCTCCAAGAGTAAAATATAAAATATAAATTTAATGAGTCCTTATACTTATTTATTACCATTCAATAATCCTTATACAAACGCTAGTAACAATAACACCACCAATCCCTCAAGTAAAAAACATTTGGTGCCACGATATGCAGCCACATCAACCCAAATTTATTCACGGGTACACCTTTTTCTTAGATGGTCCTTTAACTTAGGAGGATTTTTAGTTAATTTTTAATGAGTACAACATCTATAAAATAATAATTAAAAAAAAAGATTAATTAAGACCCAAATATAAAACCGAAGGACCGAACAGGTTCTGACCGTGATTCACCCTACTGCAATTACCACAGTCGATCATCTTGAATCAATCCTCACACGTGATCCAAAGTGGTTCTTGGAACGCACCCTTCAACTTATCCCTGTCCCCTTCCCCGTCCCCATCTCCAGACCACAACACCAAATCCCCATCGTGCCACGTCGGCGTTCCGTTTTCGTACGCATTGCACGTCAGCCTCCTCAACCCGCTCCCATCCAACCTCACCACATACAAGTCCCCATACGGCTGAAATTGGTTGGGCCACGACACGGGCTCCGCCGTCACGCCGCCCAAGTTCGCCGTGAAAAGCAACCACTCTCCGTCGCGGCTGAAGAACACGTGGTTCAACCTCTCCCTCTCCGCCTCCGCCCCCTTCGCCACCTCAATCCTCCTCAAATCACTCCCATCAGGCCGTATCACGTAAATGCCGAACACCTCGGCGTTCCCCGGGTTATGCCTATTCGAAGAAAACGCTATCAAATCACCCTTCGGTGACCAACAAGGCATCGTATCGATCCACGCCCCCTCCGTCAACCTCCGCACGCCACCGTTAAACTCGCCGTCGACAGCTTCGACTATGTATAAATTCTTGTGCCCCGACCTACCCGATCGAAACACGATGGATTTCCCGTCCGGCGAGCACGACGGGAAAGCGTTGTTTCCGGTACCGTCTTTGGTGAGGATCTTCAGCTTGGACGGGATCTGTTCCCTGTCTTCGGTGAGATGAGCGGGATCGAATTCGATGCGTGCGATTTGAACTGTTTTTGAAACCGACTCGAAAATTGGACCCATGGAGGTGTATATCACGTTCTTCTCCGTCGGACTCCACGCGTTGTAGAAGCAGGTGCATCCCTTCAGCAAGGCCCAGCGCTTAGAACCATTGGATTTGATGATCTTGACGCCGCCGCCGCCGTCGGCCTCGAAATCATGATTGAATGCGATGAAGTCTCCGCAGGGGGAAAAGCTTGGGAACGAACCGTTGAGTCTCACCAACCGTAGATCCGGAACCGTGGACAGCACTGGATCCAGGTGCGGGTACGTGGACTCGCCTTGGGTTGCCTCGCCTCTGAATCGGTGGTACCCGAGGTAATGCGAGTCGCGTGAAACGAAAGGGTTGTAGTGGTGAAAACTCGGATTTAGTGGCTCCGTTACTGGTTGGAAAGTTTGTGATTCAGTGTCAAATATCTCGATGTGCCGGAAATCGCTCCCTCGCCGGCGAGTTGCGACAGCTATCCGCTTGCCGTCGTGCATTGCTGCGGGTGTGAAGCAGTGCAGCCCCGGCGGCGTGACCCGAACCGGCCGGTTCGGAGATCCGAGGAGCTTCGGATCAGGTAAATCAACCCGGTATATGCTCCACCACCCATCCTCTGCAACCCTGTGGAAGAAGATCGTCGTGTCCTGGGACCAAGTCGGCCATCCTCCACGCTCGCTCACCACGACGCGATTCTCTGGTTCGGAATCGGCAAACACGACGATTTCCGTTTGAAGCTCGCGAAAATCGCCCCTCCACCGGCGAGACCCGTAAGAAGCGACGGCAACGAATTTCCCGGTAGGTGACACGGCGGGGCTGTAATCCACTACGCCCTTAGGGGTGAGCCTGGTGACCGCTCCGCCGCCGCCGTCGACGGCGATTGAATAAACTGCGCTCCAGCTCTTAAAAGCCTGGTCGGGTTCGGGTTGCTCGTACGTGGAAACAAAGTAGAGCCGACCGTTTTTCATGGCTGGGCGATCCAGAAAATGGCTGTCAGGTAAGAAAGGCATGGGCTGGGGTTTATTTCCGGGTCGGGTTATATAGAAACGAGGTGACCCGGTTCGTTCGGAAACAAACACGACGCGGCGGTTGTCGTCGTCAACAAACTGGGCGTTGAAGTTTATTGAGACGCCGTCGGTGAGGCGCTGCTCCGCGGTGGAGTGAGGCGGAGGAGGGTAGGGGTTGCGGAGATCGACGGAGAAAACATCGAAGCCATACTGGGCTCTTCCAACGCTGTTGAAGACGATGGTTCCAGCTGGTGGCAACATTGTTGTTGAGTGGGAGTTAGTGTGAGTGGTAGCTTTACTTGGAGCTTTGATTGATAATAAGGAGGAAGATGATGTTGTAGGATTCTGGAGCAGATGCCTTGTGTAAATAGGTAGTGGTCTTATGCGTATGGCCTGACGTAAAGTAGTCAACATTTTTTTGTTTTTCTATTGTGATTGTTTGGCTGAGTTGTCGAGCGCTGCCGTAAACAATTTAAGAAGACAAATCTGATTTGAATTCTGAAAACATTAGGAAAATTCGGATTTTTTAATTTTAAAATGGCCTACAAAAACAAAAAGCTAAAAAACTAAAAAATGAGTGTGATTTAGAATTTACAATTGCATGGATCTTGAGCTTGAAATCAGTAGCCCAATAACTAATTTCAGGAAGGATAAAAATGCATCTTGGGTCAGGCTCTCTACTCAACTTATTCAATTGGCCGATTGACGCATGGTTAGACTTGCCGGCATTGTTGAGGATGTGTTAGTGCGAGTGTAGGGATTAATATTCTTAGCTGACTTCTATGTCCTCCCGATGGCAAATGAAGAAAATTGGGGCCACATTCCGATAATCTTGGGGAGACCTTTCCTCAAGACATCTCGCACAAAAATTGATGTCCAATTTGGTACCCTCTCCATGGAGCTTGGGGAAAAGCGAGCTCTAGTTAGCATCTTTGACACCAAGAGACATCGGAAAAAGAAACGCGAGGTGTATTAGGCAAGCATCGCAACAGGGGTGGCATATGACTTTTTATTCCCAACACCTAATGCACTGAAAGGGGACCCTAGAGAAGGCAAGATAGGGTGGGGAAATTTGAGTGTTGGGACTCCTTCCCCTCCATTCCAACATGGTACTTACATCACAAAGGACGTCATCCATATACTCTCCAATAGAGAATAGGACTAGAATTTGCTTATCTGCATTGTTAACCCATTGCAACCTATATGTTCTAGGATGCTTGGAAGTGCTCAAATTCAACTTTTCCACTAAAGTTGTACTAGCCAAATTGGTGCAGCTCCCTCCAACAATGATCATGCATGCTACATAATTTTCCTTGAACTAGACATCTAGTATGGAAAATGTTTTCTCTTTATGCTTCATCTTCTTCTTTGGCCTACACATTTAAAATCCTTCTAACAACTAGCAAATCACTGTCATGAGAGCTAATTTCCTCACCTTCACTTTGAGCTCCTTGTGATGCATAGGGTTCTTCCTCAATCTCCACCTCTCCATCATCTTTCAAAATTATTGCTATTTGGTTAGGATATTGAGAAGCAATGTGTCCTCTTCCAAGGCATATAAAGCACTTTATGCCTCGGTTCTTTGAGGTGCTTGTTGATGGATGACTTTTTGTTGATTTATCCTCTTTAGACAGAATCGCAATTGGTTGCTCCTTCTTCAGTTGGTTCTTCCATGGAATGGAATTGGAACTAGAAGAATTTCTGTTATTCTTCCTCTTCATTTGCTACTCCACTTTGATTGCTTGATGCATTATCTCTTGAAGCTCCAGATAGTGGTAAATCTCCACGGCATTAGCTATGTCTCGGTTAAGGCCATTGAGAATCCGAGCCATGGTTGCTTCTTGATCTTTCACAATATCTCCTTGAATCATGATCATCTCCATCTCCTTGTGATACTCATCTACACTCTTAGAACCTTGAGTGAGGCACTGCAGTTTGTTATGGATTTCCCTACGGAAATATGAAGGCACAAATATTCTTCTCATGATTGCCTTCATCTTAGCCCATGTCCTAATCAATTGCTCTCCATTTGTAGATCTCTCTATCTATAATTGATCCCACCAAGTAGGGGCATAATCAGTAAATTCAAAGGAGGCAAGCTTTACCTTATTAGCTTTAGAATATGGGTGGCAAGAGAATATTTGCTCCACTGTCATTTTCCATTCCAAATAGGCTTGTGAATTAGACTTCCCTTGATATGGAGGAATTTTGATGTTAATTCTTCTAAGTTCATCACCAGAATTTCTTCCTCTCCTATTGGGCCTACCGATCCTTCTTCTCCTTGTGCTTCGATTACTTGGCTCTTCATCTTTAGATTGGTACATTTCATCTCAAGAAGCATGCTGACTACCAGTTGCATGGTTTTCCACCCTATCCATCCTCTCATGGAGCCCTTCAAATTTTGTATTGAATAACCTTTTTAGATGGCCAGTCAATGCTTGTATTTGCAAAGCATTCAATCCTCCACTAGAATTTTCTGCTTCTGTCATGTTAGTACTAAAAAGAAAAGGAAAACAGTAAGACCTCACAAAACCTCAAAAAGTGTTTACACTCATGAAATATGAAACTCACACTCATGTATATCAGTCAAAATTGGCTTTTTTCCAACATGATTCACTATGGATGATACCTGTCGTTCAGGTTTGGCAACAATGGAGGAGACCTTCCATCCCCTATTGCATTCGAGATGGTGAAGAGAATCCAAGGGTGTCAGGTCATCCCATAGTGGCCCACGTCGATCGGTGCACCAAGGTGAATTAGGGGGCTGACTCTTATGCCACAAGCTTCAGACTTGGGTTCTTCTATTTCGGTCATTCTTTCTTGGGGAATTCTTGCATTCTAAGGACCTTATTCAAGCTTCTTGTTGATAGAGAAAAGTATGAAGATTGGCAATGAAGACTTGTTGATCCATCTAGTTATTGGGTTGTGGGGCAGCCCTCTCCACCTCAGAACACACATGGCATTTGTAGTGTCATGGAGGGTTCTTCCATTTTCTAGGAACTTGATCACCCAAGGGTTTATCACCAGTGTTAGATGCGATGTCTCTGTTTTCAAGTAGCTTTTCTTGGTTCTAACCTTGGGGTGGATTGAGCCCTTCGTTATGCGAAGTGCCATTGAGATATCTAGCAGTGCTCAATAGATGAACAAAGTGAGTATCTAGGTTGGCACAAGTTGAATCCATGATCAAGCATCTAAATTGAGTAAGAAAATATTTTGTTACGCAATATCAAACTTCCCCAGGCAACACCGATGTTTGTAAGTAAATTTTAGAGATTACAAAGTTACTTGAACAGTAGTTTGGATAAGGGAATGTGCTCGATGTAGATCCAAGACCATGTGTTGTGTGCGACATGGAATAGCAGCATGGGTAGCAAAGGCACTTCGGTGCCCAAGTAAGCATAACTCAGGTTAAGAGAGTAATATTAGGGTTTGATAACATACCTTAGGATTATGGTGTACAACATGTCAAGTCAACCCACCAACCCGACCCTACCTAAGGCCTTGCCTTTTTGGTTCAAGTTGGGTTAGGTCGAGTTGAATCGACAAGTGAGACCCAGTAGACCCAAGGCTTTAGAAGGAGGGTCAACCATCAAATTCAAATTTGTCAACTCGACCTGAGTACCCACATTGTATTTATTTACATAATTTTATTATATTTAAATAAAAACTAATAAAACTAACATACCCAGCCCAGCGCGGTTCATCCCACCTGATTCCTCACTCTTTCTCACATATCTCTCTCACTTTACTCACTCTCTCTCTCAACCATTTCTCTCTCATCACTCCCATCTTCTTCGTCTAGCCATGCAATCTGCATGACCACCATGCCAACACTTTCACTAGACTATTCCAACTCTAGTGGACCAAACATCATCGGCATCATATCTCTCTCTCGCTTTCTAGTCTCTTCCTCCCACGAATGAATGACTACACGAGACCACCACCACGTCGCCACCTTCTTTATTTAAATTTTTTAATAGTGAAAAACCATTTCAACCGAAATAATTTTTAATTGTAATTAATTGTCATGTTACTCTTATTACTCTTAGAAATATTGTATTTAGTTAAAGATATAGGGAAAATTTTATAGAATTTTAAACTAAAGAAAATTATCGTGAGTAAAAGAAATTTTTTAGAGATAATGAATTTCGGAGAAAGATAAAGTTTTAGGGTTGGAGGGAGAATTTGAAGAGAGGTAATTTCCAAAAGTAAGGAATTTATTAGATATTAAATATCAGAGCCAAAAACAATGAGTGAGAGAGAATTTTAATTTTAATGATAGACAATTTTAAAGAGAAAGAAATGCAAAGAGAGGGTTGGAAGATGAGAGGAATTTCGAAAGAAAATATTATGGTTTAATTTTAATAAAGTGGAGTCAGGCAACATTTTGAGGTGACTCATTATGGCGTAGTTAAAAAACTCAGTCCAGCTCGGTTGGGTCGACCCGGAACCTGGTGACTCAGTCATGGGACTAAACTGATTATCTTAGTGGATCGATCACGTTTCAAACCTAGACTGACCTGAATTGACCTGACCGATTTTTGTGAAACTCGGTGACCTGGTGAACCAATTGGGTCATGTGTTTTTTTTTAAATTTTTTTAATTTTTTAATTTTTTTATAAAAACAAGCCAACAACGTCGTTTAATAAAAAAAAATTAAAATTACTGTTTGTTAGATTGAATTGATTTTTTTTTTTTATATTTTTGTTACAAAATATGTTCAAGTTTCTCATTTTTGTACCCTTTTTCTTGTTACATACACCTGTTTTGCTGCCTTCTTGTAATAAATACTGGATACTCATGTAGAATTATTGTTATGTATTTTTTATTTTAATTTTGAACCTTATTTATATATTTTAAGTAATTTTATATTATGATAAATGTTTAAATAAATATATTTTATTTATTTAAATTTTAATTTTTTAAGTTATATACTATTATTTTCAACAATTAACCTAATGACCCACTGATTGAACCGATCACCCAACTGGATGACTGGGTCAAGTCCCACCCAGGTTTTATAACTATGCATTAGGGAGAACAAGGGAGAGAGAGGAAAGGAAGGAGCAACTTTGGAGGAAACTTTTTGATTTAATTGCTTGGAGAAATTGACATGTGACATCAATAATTGTCCAATTAGTAGATATAGATTAATTGTCATGCCTTTTATCGTTAATACACGTAGAATTCTGCAATGAACTACGTCAGTTTTGTAGACGTAGCGGCTAATTTCCTTACTACAAATGGTGGCAGCAAATGATAATACGCAAACAAAAGAAATTTTACTAAAGTATGATATTCCTCTATCCCACACGGTTTCCAACAAAATAACAGACCCACGTGGGTATAACGTTTTTACAAGGTCTAAATAATAGCCCCAGCCTTATCTAGATCGCAAAACCCAACATTTACCTTTCAAGCCACTATAATTAATAAGTAGAATAAAACGAGATACTATGATTTACAATTTTACAACTGATACCCGACCCCATTCAAAGTTCACATATACTTGAGATCATAGCTCAGCTGGAACGGGCAGAAGCGATTAGAATTACAATTACAATTGCGGCTGCCCTGGACCTCTCTTCGATGCTCTTGAAGGAGGAACATTAAGGTCAATTGACTGCTGTCTGCTTGGCTCTTCCTCTCCCTTCGCCTCCTGCAAACAATGCAGGCAATATCATAACAACGCAGTACGAAGCAAAAGGGTGTCTTAAATGAGGACAATATATATATATATATATATATATATATATATATATATATATTAAGCAGAATATGGCACGTTAGACATTGATAAAACATGCACAGCCCCCTTCCTCTCCATTCCCTTAGGCTATGTTTAGGAGTTCAATAATTGATGGAAGGGAGTGGCTTATAATGACAAGGAAAGAAAGGCAAGGGGTGGAGTGGACAAGAGGTTGCCGTTCCCATGTTTGGATGTTTTGTAAATCAAACTAAGGAGTGAAAGGGAAATGTAATGCAATCCCTCCTTTAACCCCCCCCCCCCAAATTGGAGGGACAAAATATGGGAGGTTTGAGTGGCAAGGGAGGCACTAGGAATCCCTCCATGCCCATTTCATTCCCTCCATTTAATTTGCTTCCAAACATAATTTAGGGTTAATGCCAAAATTAGTCCCTAAAAAATGTCTTCGTACCTTAAGTAGTCTTTAAAAAAAACATGAAGTGTCAACGTAGTCATTGAAAGTGTGAACGCAATACCTCAATTTCAAAATGTAGCCCCCGTCAGCCCCTGAAATTTTAAAAAAATGCCGGCAAAGGGACTAACAGGGGCAACTTTCTAAAATTTCACAGAGCAAGTTGACAATTTATTTTTTTTAGTGACCACTTAGGGTACCCAAACATTTTTCAATGACTAACTTCGGGCATTAACCCCATAATTTACTTAAGTTTAGCCATGTCATGCCCTCTCTTGCCATGCTCCCAAACAAGCCCTAATATTCTCTCAAAATTTAACAAATTCTTGGCATATAATTTGAGAAACATGAAAATAAAATAGAAAATCAACATGCACAATGAAGTGGTAAGATACCTTTGGTAATGAAGTGGACTTATTTCGTAACATTGTCTGTGCTTTGGTGTGCACCCTATGCTGGTACTGCATTTGCTGAAACTGTTGTAGCCTTGCCGCAAAGTTTATTCCATTATGTGAGCTCCCACCATCTTCACTTAAGTCACCATCCTCAGTGATTTGATTTGGAGATCCATCAGGTATGTTGTGAAGATATTGGTAGGGATCCCCTGAAGGCACTCCCTTCAATTGCTCACCATTAAAAGAATAAGATGGAACAGCTTTTAAGCGTGTTTTTAGTATCCTAAAGGCGGCACTTTGCTGCAAATGTATATAGTTGAGAGTCAATATATACCATTACGCCAAACCATGTATGTGACCATGCTTTCTATATACCATTACATCCCACAAATAAGAGGTTAAAACTAAACAATGCACAGAGTTAAGCCCCCTCCCTCGTGACAGTGCAGAAGGTAAGTGGCAAGTTCAAGTTGATATAACAGTTTTTGTGGAAGTAGCAGTGTTCACTGGCCAGACAGAAACACCTCCAAAAAGACATGCAGTTACTGACAAAATGTTCAAGAAAAAATATGCAAAAAAAAATATATATAGCATACAAGGATGAACCAGCACCAGCCACCACGGGATCAACCTTTACAAGTATATTCTGACCAACAGCTTAAAAACTAGGTATTTTTTTCTCCCTGGATCTTAACCATACAACATCTAGATTGGATAATTCTTCATCTACAGACAAGGGCTACTATACCCAAAATAATAAATGTCTATCAATGATAGGAATACTAAGGGAAGAAAACATTAATGTACCACATTAGAAAATATGCAGTTCGATTGACTGCATTCAAATAAGAAAATTTGCTCCATTAAGAATGTATATGTTACTAAACGGGGTAATATAAAGAAGAAAACCTGAAAACATGGAACCAAACCAAGAGTTTACCTCTCAAGTCCCACCAAGGAAGGATGATCAAACCCATCCCATTCGCAAAATGAAATAATTTTTTTTTTCGATGGTTTCGTAAAATGAAATTTATTTTTTTTTCAATGGTTTCGCAAAATGAAATTATGACTCTAACTTTTAATAGATTAAGAAAAGAAAAGAACTTGTTAAAGTTGCAGATACCTGAGGGAGCAACATCAGAAGACCATACAGTGCTTTAAATAACCATATATATCTTCCAGGTTCAAGAAGCTGCAAATTTAGATAATGGTTTGGGAACAGAAGAGAAACAGTTAAAAAAAGCATAATTGCCCATTATCACAATCAAAGATGACTGAACATCACTCCGTTCATCTCATACACAAGAAAACTACATATATCATACACAATGAAGAACAGACAAAAGAAAACAAGAGAATTAGCGCATGTGCACTACAAGGTGAGAAAAAATAAAGCGTTCTTCATCAATGGATTGAGAACCAGGATAAATTAGGACCTTACTGCCTGCAGCAGCAACCGGGCATTCAAACTATAACATGACTCAAATATTCACCCGTTTTTTCCTTCTCCTTCTATCATCCAATTGTGTGTCGTTATTTGGGTGACCTTTGAAGTGGTGATGATAAGACTCAACCACTTTTACTGATGTGACAACACATGATTGGATGACACTATAAAATTCTTTTATGCTATCAGTATATGGAAATTAATCTTAAAAGGGGAATACAAAACTCAGTCAATGGGTTCATATGATAGAAACAATTCACTTTGGCGTGGTGCAATTCTTCAAGAATGATTTTATACAAATTGTATTGCATATGCATAGCCAACCTTTTGACCAAGAGCAGGACAAATCAATTAAAAAAGTAGGGTCGGCATTTTAAATTAGATGTAAGTTACAGCAGATCTCTCCTACGGATGCATCTGAGAAATTCAACTCATAGTATTACAATTACTCTGAAATCAATAAGGAATACCCTCCCAAATTACCATACAGGACAAACAAAGTAAGAGCAACTATATAAAAACTTCCTAATAGACAAACTCGTCCTACTAATAAGTTAAAGCTCCATCTTTTTAGTTGATAAAGAATAAAGAATGATACACATTCCGAGTAAGTTTATCAAGGATTAAGTGCAATAGAGATTAAACCAAACAAGCACCATTTAGAATTTAGCATGTGGTAAGATAAATGAAACCTGGAATAAAAATTATAAAATATAGGGAGCAAAACAGTAATTTATTCAATAATAATGAGACTACAAAGTTTTAGCCATAATCAGCATAAACACAACCAACATCCTAAGTACAAAATGCATGTTATTACTACACAATATATAGATAACACTAAAACACACTGTTTAATTGAGCACCTGCAATCTAAGATAAGCAAAGATTGGAGTTTCCAGCAAGCGAATCAACTTATCCAGTTGGACCAAAAATTTGACATTAATATCCTCCTCTACAAGAGATTGAATCACAGCACTTGCATGTCGGTAAGTCTGTTGAGGAATATACAAAATTTGCATTATGAAGAAAGGCCCAAATAAACTACTATCCATTAAATGTAAATTGGGTATGTGTTGTTAATAACAAAAGGCATTATCATATATGAAAATGTCAAAAAAATGGGAGTGTACTAATCGGAAGACATGGTACAAAAAATGGGAGGTGGTGGTTGGAATAAAAGATGGAAAGTGAATAATTATTTTTTACGGGAAAAATTGGAAAAAATAAAAACTGTTCACAAAATTAAATTAGTGGGGGAGGGCAAAATATGGAAGGAAATTTGGACACCAAATGGGTAGTTAAAGTGGGAAATCCCCTTTATTAGATGGTATATATGTATGCGTCCATGTTCACACATCAGCAAGAGAATGATAACCAAAAATCATAATCAAGTTATAGACTTACAGTACCTACCTGGGCTAGAAAGCAAAGACTTATAATTGCCATTGGAGAATGACACCACGAGGCATATAAAGAAACATACAAGTCCTTCCCAGCAGGATTTACCAGTGATTGCTTCAAAAGATCTCTTATCTCAGATAATTCCGATGATGTAAGTAAGATCAAATTCAAAGCCTGAAATTTATTTGAAAAGACAAATAAATAAATGCAGATGAATACTGTTACACTACATTAGGATTGTCTAAATGCCTTGTGTCAGGGCTCACAGAAAAAATATATATAACAACAATTATGAAGGTAAGAAAATGTCAGCAGGGTATCAAAGAGGACATTAAGTCCAATTTGATTCCCTGATTTATTTCCTTATTCTTTTCCATGATTAGTGTTGAATTTGTGAGAGGGTATAAGAGGAGGAGTATAGAAGAGTTAGCTTAGATTCAAATAGGTTGAATACATGTGTAAATACAGAGAAACCCAGGAGCACTATATTTAGTGCATTAGGGAATAAATGCAACCTAGTTTCTATAAGAGCTAATTAAGACTTCGCTATTTCCTAGACACTACATGGTTCCAATGCCACACTAATCACATGGATAAACTCATGAGCCACATCCCATATTCATTATTCTTGTTAAGTTTCATGGTTGAGCAGATAAAAATAATAAAATAGGATTAGAGAGGAATAATCAGAGAGCGAGAAATATAATTAATATTATGGAATAGATGTATATTGTTGTTGTATCTCATTACATAGAGATGTTCCTATTTATAGGCTAAGAAGAGAACCAATGCAAATGAAAGTAAATCACCATAGAATAAACTAAATCAAATAAGATCAATCTAAGATATAGAATATATTTATTTTAACACATCCCCTCAAGCTAAAGTTCACTAAACTTTAAGCGTGTTACAAATAGAGTCTTCATATTAAAAGAAAATATAAATTTGGACTCTTGATTGGAAGTTGATGAGTCAAACAAAGGTGTCAGATGGAATGCTCGGGAAATGATGCAGTTGGTAAGGGCACAATTGTTGCATCAGAAACAAATTTAGAACCACCGGAAAAAGCATGGTGGAGGAATCGCCGGATCAATGGGTTGCCAGGTGGTGAGTAGCTCGCCAGAGACGGAACAACTAGTGTAGCACAGTGGTAAACACAGGAATGAAGCCTCAAAACTACCAAAAAATCTTCCACCTCACAAACTGAACACCGTAGCAAAAAGCAGAGGCACCAACGGTAACAAACCAAGGCAGCGAGTCCAGGAATAGGCTGGAAATGCTCCGGCGAATACGACTGGCAAATTCACGGCAAGTGGGTCAGTTGGACGCATCGGAAACAGGCACGTGGCTGGACACGCTAATGATGGTAGCAGCGCATGAAAGCTTCGGAGTTTTCTCTGCAGACAAGGCGGTGGAAGCAGTGTGGTCACAGCCCTTGAATCTCACCAGAAAAGTAGCTGGTGGGAGAAAAAAACCAGTAGTTTGGAGGTTCTGTTTTGAACAGAGGTTTTGATTTGGACTGAGGTTCAAAACAAGAAAAACAGGAGAGACAGGCAGACAGAAAATGTAGGATAGAACATGAGCTCCAAATTATAGGAACTTGGCAGCAAACAGTGGCGCTTTGAAGCATTTTCTGCTGCTGAAAAGACAGCTTTGAATAGAAGTGCATTTGGAGAAAGTTGACAGTGACCGGTAGAAGAATGCAGAGAAATTAGAATAGAGTTCCCATTTTAGGTTAGGAACTTAGTAGCAGAATAGTGACAAGACAGGTCACGAAGGATGGTACCACTCTGATACCATGTTGAATTTGTGAGAGGGTAAAAGAGGAGGAGTGTATAGAAGAGTTAGCTTAGATTCAAATAGGTTGAATACATGTATAAATACATAAGAACCAAGGAGCACTGTATATAGTGCTTTAGGGAATAAATGCAACCAAGTTTCAATAAGAGCTAATTAAGACTTAGCTATTTCCTAGACTTAGCTATTTCCTAGACACTACATGGCTCCAATGCCACACTAATCACATGGATAAACTCGAGCCACGTCCAACATTCATTATTCTTAACAATTAGTTTATGTAATTATGATTGATTGTTCATTTTATCTTTATTTCCCTTCCTAGTTTAGCTTATTTTAGGAAGTATTTTATGACCAGAAATGTCCCCTTATTTTAGGCTAGTGATCTCCCTAATTTTAGCTACTTATCTCATGTAAATCCCTCCATAAAGAGGAAGCCTTTTATGTGCATTTGAATAAAACCAATATTTCAAATATTCCAAGTTGGCATTGGAGCAAGATCTCTGAGGGTTGAGCCTCTGATTTAAAGCCATGGCTGATAGTTCAGCCACTGGCGATGCCGGAAAAAGGAGAACACCTCTCCCACTCCCATGGATTCAATCCCACAGAAATCTGGGCAAAGGATGCTTGCTGGCGACTCCCATTAGGTTCAAATCACCACTTTTATACTCAAGGGATCATACTACCTCTGCTGGTCCCAATCAGTTCAAATGTACATCCCCGGTTGTGGAAAGCTTAGATATCTCAATGGTGGGAAAAGCCAGCCTGATATCACTGACCCACAACATGATGTCATGGCTGGTGAACTCAACAGAGGAGGATATCAGCAGTAACTATATGTACTATTCCACACAGCTAAGGAATTGGTGCATAGTGTCAAGGAGATGTACTCTGACCTTGGAAACAAATCACAGATTTATGAACTCACCCTACAAGCTAGAGATAATTCGCTAGAATGTGAGAACGTGACAATATATTTCCACACCTTGAAGCGGGTGTGGACCTTGACCACTTCAACACTTACAATTGGAAATCGGCTGAGGATTCTAAATATCACCAGCAAATGGTGGACGAAGGTAGGAATTTTGGATTTCATACCAATCTCAATGAGGAACTAAATGAAGTTCTAGGCAGAATTATCAGAATAACAGTTCTACCCTCACTTGGTGAGGTATTTGCAGATGTTAGAAGAGAGGAAATTCGTGAAGTTGTGATAAGCAGGACTGAAAACTCTTGAGACCAATGCACTGTTAGTGGAAGCTGCTGCCGTTAAGAGTTCAACAAATTTGAAGAACCTCTCAAACCTTTGGCGTCATCACTGCAACAAACCTTCTCACACCCAAGAAACTTGCTAGAAAATTATTGGAAAGCCAGTACATCTCAAAGGCACAAAAACAGGCCCTAAAAACTCTCTTTTTCAACTGCTCATGAGGCTGAAAAACCATCTTTGAGTAAGCAACAGGTTGAGCAACTTATAAGGTTGTTAAAGTCTAGTTCTTTGTCCGGTTCTTCTAGTGGTTCTTTGGCTCAAACAGGTAATTTAATACCCCTACTTCCCTTAATTGCTCCGCAAATCTAAGTGCACCATGGGTCATTGATTCAGGTGCGTCTGACCACATGACTAGTCTCTCCCCTTAATTTAAAATGGACAATGAGTCTCTAAAGTGAGAAGCTCACTTCAGAGGGTAAAGTGAGGTTTTTTACCCTTAAATCAATGAAGTGTCAAAGGGTCCCACTTCTTACTTTATTGATCTAAGGGAAAAGCCCTCTCACTTTACCTTTAAAGGGAAGAACTCACTTTAGAAGATCCAAATCCTTTAAAAATTAGTCTCCTTGTTGTGGAAGTGAAAAGATTAGAATTGCAAATAGTAGTTTATCCAAAACATGCTTGCAATCTTCTCTCTATTAGTAAAATCAGCAAGGGTTCCATCTGCACTGTAAAATTCTTTGACACATTGTATTTTTCAGGACTAGAGTTCTAGGAAGATGATTGGCAGTGCTAAGGTGATGGATGGACTCTATTACCTTGAGGATGTTTTCGACGATAAAATAGCTCAATGGCTTAGTGGTGTAAGGTATAAGTTCTAACCCTCTGAGGAACCAAATAATGCTCTGGCAAAATAAGTAGAGCACCCGACTTTTCAATACCTTAAACATATGTTTCCAAGCTTATTTAAAAATATCAATTATTATTTATTTGAATGTGAAAATTGTGTTCTTGCTAAGAGTCATAGAGTTCCTTATCACTCTCAACCTTATCATGCATCTAAACCCTTTCATTTGATCCATAGTGATGTATGGGGTCCATTGAAAATTACAACTCAAAATGGTTTGTGACCTTTATCGATTATCACACAACCATGACTAAGCCCCTCAAAACCTTTCCTTCCCCTCCTAAACCCAACTCGCAAAACACACCCTTAAGAGTTTTCAGCTGTATTGTTTTCTTGCATACATCCCCATTTCCTTGGTCCAAACTTGAAACGAGGGCAGAAAAATGCATTTTCATTGATTATTCCTCAAACTGAAAAGGTTACAAGTGTTTTTAATCCTCGCACAAAGAAGTTTCACGTTAGCATGAATGTTAACTTTCAAGAACATCAACCTTATTTTACAGAAACATTCTCTTCAGAGGGAGAATATAGGTAAGTGAGATGAAACTTGTTTGCACTATCGATGTTGGATTGTGGTACCCAAAAGGAGCCACATGCCATCTAGTGGGATATTCGGATTCGGACTTTGCCGGGTGCAAAGTTGATAGGAAAAGCATAAGTAGAACTTGCTACTTACTTGGATGTTCTTTAGTTTAATGGCATAGCAAGAAACAAGTAAGTGTAGCATTGTCCACCGCCGAACCAGAATATGTCGCCACCGGTAGTTGTTGTGCTCAAATCCTATGGATGAGGCAACAACTCATGGATTATGGTTTTGAACTTGATCATATTCCCATTCGGTGTGACAACGCTAGTGTCATAAACCTTTCAAAGAATCCTATCCAACACTCTAGGACCAAGCCCATTGAAATAAGACATCATTTTAACCGAGATCATGTTCAAAAGGGTGATGTCTCGCTCGAGTTTGTTGAAACGTCGAATCAATTAGCGAACATTTTCACCAAGCCTTTACAAAGGAAAGTTTTTTTTAGAATTGGAAATGAACTCGAAATAATTGATGCTTGTGACATAGATTTCTTGCCCATTCATGCATATACATATGATTTGTTTTATTTCTTCAACACATTTCTAAGCGTTGGAGAGTCTCTTAAATTTTTTTTTGCAAGTACTCCATCTAGACTAAATCACTATCTCCGACTCACTTTTGAAGTCTCAAGAAGCTACTTGGTATGTGAAGAAAAGCAAAGAGATAGCCTTTTTGTGCCGAGACCAAAGGCATTTGAATGACCCATGAGAGTCATTCGAATGAATGCTCTAATTTTGCAAATATAGAGATTTCTTTTGGAAGTCATTCGAATGCCCCGCAAGAATTCATTCAAATAACAACTGACACTAAGCATGTCATTCGAATGACCACAAATTCTTGCTCTCAGGTTTTAACAAAGTATGAGTCAATCGAATGACCCATCAAAATTCATTCAAATGACAACTGACACTGAGATTGACATTCGAATGACCAAGGCCATTCAATCGAATGAACAATTTTTGCTCTCGGGTTTGTGAAATATGAGAGTCATTTGTTGAAATTCATTCGAATGAACCCAAATTTGGGTCATGGGTTTAGGGTTTAGGGTTTAGGGTTTAGGGTTTAGCATGCATTTTTGAATGTTTTTGATTGATCTTCTTTTGTGAATGCTACATGGTGTAGGTTTTGATGAGACAAAGGATGCAAGTTTCCAAGCCAAGGAATTCAATGAAGATATAGATTTAGGACTTAGGAAATTTGTTGTTAAAGGTGTATGTGTGGTAACTCTTTAAAATGCTCTCTAAAATGGCTCTTATAACAAACCCTTGATTTTAGGATTTAAAAATGAATTAGATAAACAAAGGAATCAAAAAGATAAGAAAAATAATGAGATAGGCTAAGACTTACATGAGTCAATCGAATGACTATTGCAAGTGAATCGAATGACTCATGAGCAAGTCATTCGAATGACTCAGGTAATGTCATTCGAATGACTCTGACACAAGAGACACATAACGGCTATATTGCATAAGCCATTCGAATGACTCAGTCTTTGAAGAAAGCAACAGCTAGTTTTGCTATACTATTTTATTGAGCATTAATAGCACAACAGCTAGGATCACTTGGAGCTCAATAAATACCCACCTAACTCAGTGATTCTAGGCAGAACATTTACTCCTAAACTTCCATCCTTTTATACATCATAAAAGCATTTATTTGAGTTAGTCTAAAGAGGCAAAAAGAGAGATTCTACACATACACCTATAGTGGTTCAAGTTGTATTATCCACTCTTTGAGAGAGTTTCTAATCCACAAATTCCATACACTTGTAAAGAGGGGGAGGTATCTCTCTAGATTGATTAGGGTGGAATCCCTAAGGAAAATTACTTGAGGCTCAAGCACAAGGTGTAAAGAGTGCTCTTGGTTGTAAAAGTTTTTCAAGCACCTAAGTTTCAAGCTTGAAGATAGTGGAGAAAATCTTGAGCAAGTAGCTTGGGGACTAGATGTAAATCACAGGGGTGATTGAATCTTGATAAAATGAGTTTGCATTCTCTCTATCCCTTAACTCTTTACTTTCATATTGCTTGTGCTAGCTTGCTTTATTGCTTATTCTTATATTTTTGTTAAGATTTTCTAGCTCATTTTCTAAGTTAAAAAAGTTTTGTGAAAAAGTTTGAATACCCAATTCACATTCCCCTCTTGTGTATTTGAAGCCACTTGGTAACAAGGAGGAACACAAACTAGCAAAGAAATTCAAATAAAGAGCTTCAGGTTTATGTGCAGAAAAATCCTAAGTAGACTAGAAACCAGCTTATCATCTCTGCACCAAGCCAAAAAGAAACCTAGGAAACGTCCTAACAGATATACCTCAGCAGCTTCTAGGTAACTCTGAAACTTGCGCCTCTGATATTCAACTGCCAATAGTTCTTAGGAAAGAAATCAGAACATGCACCAAAAAGGCACCCAAAACCAGCACCAATCATCCTATTTCCAAATGTCTCTTACAAAAACCTCTCCCAGAGTCACCGAGCCAGAACACGTCCTAGAAGAAGTGAATGCACACAAGATGCACACATGAAGAATGAGACTTGGGAAATTGTAGAATTGCCACATTATAATCTGGTGGGATGTAAGTGGGTTTTCACCATTAAGTGCATGCCTGACGGAAGCATAGAGAGGTTATAAGGCTAGGTTGGTAGCAAAAGGTTTTACTCAAACCTGTGGAGTAGATTATCAAGAGACCTTTGCTCCAATTGCTAAACTCAACTCCGTGAGAATTCTATCACTTGCTGCCAATTGCAATTGGCTTTTACATCAATTAGATGTAAAGAATGTCTTTCTAAATGGAGAGCTAGAGGAAGAGGTGTTTATGAGTCTTACCCTAGGATTTGAGGAAGAACTTGGGAGGAACAAGGTGTGTAGACTAAAGAAGTCCCTATAAGGACTAAAACAATCCCCAAGAGCATGGTTTGAACGAAGTGGAGCAATGGTAAAAGAACTTGGTTATATCCAAAGCCAAGCTAACCACACACTACTCTACAAGCATTCAGCAGACAATAAAATTGCTATCTTAATTGTTTATGTGGATGACTTTATCTTGACAGGTGATAATGAATTGAAGCTCAAAGACCTGAAGGAGAGGCTTTCCAAAGCCTTTGAAATCAAGAAGCTAGGCCTAGTGAAATACTTCTTTGGAATTGAATTTGCCAGATCCAAGGAAGGTATCTTTATGAACCAATGGAAGTATATTCTGAATCTTTCGAAGGAGACAAGATTACTTGGGTGCAAAGCTATTGAACACCCATAGATCCCAACATTAAATAGCAGCCAATAGAACCATAAAATGTAATGGACAAAGGTACCAGTGACTGGTGGAAAAGCTAAGCAGACATAGCCTTTGCCATGAGCATGGTAAGCCAATTTATGCATTCATCGGGCCCCCAACACATGGAAATTGTCTTCAGGATCCTATGATACTAGAAGGGGTTGCCTAGGAAGGCAATGATCTACAATAAAAGCGGGCACCTTCAAGAAGAAGCCTACAGAGATGCAGATTGGGCTGGGAGTGTCATGGACAGAAGATCAACATTTTCCTATTGTACATTTGTTAGAGGAAATCCGGTTAGTTGGAGCAGTAAAAAACAGAATGTTGGGGAAAGTAATGTAGAAGCTGAGTTTAGAGCAGTAGCTCATGAAATTTGTGAGGCATTGTCGATAGAGAAACTCCTGCAAGAGTTAAAGATTCCTAATTCTCCACGAATAAGGCTGTATATACTGAAACAAATCCTCAATTTTGATTGCTCATAATCCGGCACTACATGACAGAACCAAACATGTGGAAGTTGACAACACTTCATAAAGGAAAAGATTGAAAAAGGGCAGATCTGCAATTCATATGTTCCTACTACAGAACAATCAGCAGACATCCTAACCAAGGGATTACCCAAGACCTCTAATTACATAATAAAAGCAAGTTGTCAATGAAAGATATCTTCAAGCCAACTTGAGGGAGAGTGTCAGCAGGGTATCAAAGAGGACATTAAGTCCGATTTGATTCCCTGATTTATTTCCTTATTCTTTTCAGTAATTAGTTTCTGTAATTAGGATTGATTGTTCAATGGATCTTTATGTCCCTTCTTACTTTAGCTTATTTTAGGAAGTTGTTTTATGACAATGTTACCCTATTTTAGGCTAGTGATCTTCCTAATTTTAGCTACTCACCTCATATGTGATGTCCAACAAAGAAATGGAAAGGAAATTAGAAACAACAAGAACAACACACTCAATACACCTTAAGAATCTACCTAAGATATACTAAGCCAAAATATGCACTCAATCCAGAGATGCAAGAAAATATATAATATTTCACTCAAACATGACTTGCCAACAACCATCACCAAAGCACCTATTTATAAAAAGTAGTGGTGCAACCCCCTTTCCCCTTAGCATTTATTACATTCTCTTTGATTGTAGTTTCATCCTTGACTACACAACTTCCTAGTATTGGAAATTACAAACCTTATTTATCCAAGACACAAAAATCACATGACAAAGAGTTCCAAGACTAGTCAAATGACATAGGAAATTATTTCAAGACACATGACAATTATGTGACTTTAGACTCCATCAATATGCCTATATATATAGAAAACCTTTTCTGCAGATTTGAATATAACAAATATTTCAAATGAAAACATAATATTGCTTAGTTTCTAGAACTGCTAGTCCACACATCATCTAGGTTAGTCAGACATCAGTCATTAACTTATCTCCAGTTCCATAGAATTGATTAGGGGTGTTCATGGGTTTGGTCCATCCCAAACCAATCCAAAGACTTTGGGGTTGGGTTCAATTGATTGAAGCCTACAATACACCATCAACGCAAATAACAACTGCACTATGTAAGGAATGAAAACAAATCCACACCAAATAATAGAATATTTGCACTAACCTTCTAAAACCACTAGAGTATTAAGGGGGGGTGCACGAGACTCAAGTAGCAACCTTATCCTTGCACAAAGGCTCATGCTAAAGATAATATTTTAAGACACGTGAATGTTTATCAAATATTATGATTTGTAAGATGCACAAAACCTAAAAAGTTAGTCAGCTGTATAATAGAACTGCATATTGAATCCTACCCACAAAATGCAAACAGTCTATCTCTTCCATTCCCAAAACAAAATTTATAAATAAAAGAGTTACATGAACCTTCATTACAAAGATAAGAGATCTTCTTTTCAAGAACAATAATTACGAAAGAGACAAACCTGAACCATAATTGATGCAAAATCCAAATCGGACTCCCTTTCTAGTATTGTAGAAAGTTCGCGGTATACTCTCTCAGCATTCAAAAGGACACAAAGTCGACGAATTATCAAAGCACCACGCCTGGAATATATTATATACAATTAAAATTTAAATAAAAAAATTGCACATTAGTAGTAATAACATACTTTAGCAAACTACATAACTAGAAAAAAATTTGGATAAGGGAAAAAAGCTTACTTCTCCAAAAGAGAATTATCTAGCCGAAAATTGTGCACTAAGAAAACAACAAGCTGCCGGAAGTGTTGAGGATCTCTTGCAATGCATGCATGAACATCAAGAACTAGAAGCACAACCTATTTAATGTTATAGAATTTAGATAAATAACAAAATATCCAAATGAATTATTGGTTTCCACAGTTAAACTTTTTTTACAGCACACAAGGAAAACTTTTAAAGAATCACTATATATCCTAAAAAAATATATAGCTTTTTTATTCAGCCCTCGCTCAAGAGTTAGGAATGCATGTTTGAGAATCTATCTTCCATGACAACTGCTAGCTCTGGATCATCAGCCCATATCTGTCATTGAAGCATTACCAACATCTTGTTTGTCTAGCCCAGAATGAGCAGCACCAAGATGACTTATCCATTAGACCAATCCCCTTGCACCAATGACCTTGATGTTGGCTAACAATTTAGTGTATTTGTGAAGGAAGTGTGAACAGCCGAAAATTTGATTAACAGACATCATAAACGGACAATAGAATGCTGGCAACTAAAAGTTGATGAATGGTAGCAGAAAGGTTTGCCTTTGGCTTTGACTTTGCTGGCCATTGAATAATGGTGAACACGGGTATTGGATCAGAATTGCGATTTGTGGGTGATTTGGTTCATCAGACACAAGTACAGAGAGGAAGTCCCCTAAACAGGACAAATAAAGGGAAACAATGAGCCAAAGTGGCTCACGAAGAGAGAGAAATGATTGTTACCCAGAAAAATATCTGAAATATTGCTGCTGGAATATCAAAATTTTCTTAGAGGGTGAGAAGGATGCAAGATATGTTAGGATAATGATGTTATTTTTATTTACAATTTATTCGGAATAAGAGTTACCTTAGTTTTAAGAATCTTGTCTTATTCTTCTGGATTTATCTCATCTTTAGTGAATTATATGTTTCCTCATCTGATTAGGGTTACGTCTAGTACTTAACATTTCCTAGTATAAATAGGAGCTCATGTTTTGTCTTCTGTATCACTTTATGACACACTATATCAATTTGATATCTTATAACTCAATCTTTTTTCCTCCTACCCTATCTAAACCATATGGTTTGAAAAAATAAGAATAATAATAATAACTAAGTTTTGACCTGTAAATAATATTAAAAATAGAAAATCCATGCACACAACACATTCCTAAACACCAAATACTATATCAAATTTTAACTACTTATCATTGTTTTAAAACGATTATATATAGGGTTTATGTTTTAGGGTACATTAATGGGAAAAAATATGCTATATTTAAAATACTACCGCATCAGATTGATCGGAAAGAGCTTGGAGTAGGGTATCAAATATATCATTCAGAAATGTCAAAACCTGTTTCAGACAGTAAAAGTCAATATGTGAGCTTGGACATCAAAATTTCTGCATATGATAGATCAGACTTAACATTTAATTCACAATTGAAATAGTAAATACTCAGAAGAGATTGACATTAAGAAAAATAAAACTGTGCATAAAAATCAAAGAGAATGCCAAGTAATAAATAGGTAGGAAACTGTAAAAAATAAAAAAATAAAGATGATAAAAGAAGAATTATATTGATAAGAGAAGAAGATAGATACAAAAGGTGGGAGGACAAGAGATCCTCAATACAAAAAATAAACCATCAATGAAGAAGGGTTTTCCAATCTCTCAACATATCAGAGAGGGAAAGACCTCTATAATGATTATGAGCTTTACACCAAGTTGAAGCGAAATGCTTAATCCAAACTGTATATTATATTTGTTTGACAAGACAACGTCAGCCTTGCAGGTTAACTGGGAAAGACTGCAAAACTTAGCCCCATAATTAGTTAAAACCGGTCAAATAATAATTACATTAGATCCCTAACTCTCGAAATAACTGAAAGGAAAGCATGGTCTTATTTGATATTTAAAATTTTGGGTAAAGGGTAAAAATGTAAATAAAAGAAGAATAGCATTATTTTCCACTAACAGCTGAGTGTAGCATCCTTCGCTAATCAAAAAGATGGAGCTCTTAGTGAACCTACGGTTATGATAAATGGCATAAACCACAGAACATTTCTAGAGACTTCAGAAATACCAAAATGGCCAAGCAATTGAACTGTCTGACATCCAAGAGGCATATTAAGAACTTAAGTAAGTCCACAGATGTTTGGCAGCCTTTAAAAAATATCAAAAAAGAAAGTTTAATTCAAACAATCTAGTCACCTCAGAACGATGTCTGTTTAAAAGAGTTGAAATCCAGTGCAAGGCTTCAATTCGAGTAGCCTCCCATTCACTAGATAGTTGCCTAACCAGTCAAACCATTCCCAAAATCACTCTACAGAATTATAAACTAGAAGTGGCTAAACAAAAAGGACTCTCATAATATTTCCCAATTCCTTCTTTTAAGTTTTCAAAGCACTACACAATTCAATAATTTTTGTATTAAACATATTTTGAATTTCAAACCCAGATTTTCTCAGGTTAGAAAAACTACACCTCCTAGCAATTGAGAGGATTGCTCCTACATCAAATGCTTCAGCTGGATCAGTTTTGACTGCTCGTAGCTCTTCATTGGTTTCACGAGCAACCTTACACATAGGGGAAAAAATTAATTCATGGTTTTATATGACAGGAAACACTGAAATAAAAAATAGGACAAAGCAGATGATTAAAAAATATTAAACACATCATAAAAAGAGTAGGACAGAAACAAGGAAATTATCAAGTAAGCCTACCACTCTAATTTTCTCTTCTTTGTCAGATATGCAAGGCAAAATGGCTCCAAGAATGTCAGCATAATATGGAGCAAGCTGATCTCCACCAAGTTTGACAAACTCATTTATCTATTAAAAAAAAGCACAAATATTCTTAAAATAATTATGAACAACAACAACAATACTAATAATTTTGACAGGATGCCAACAGAAAGCAGAAATTTAATAACAGCAAAGACATTTTAACAAGTTAAAACATTACCACTTACCCATGTAATAGCCGTTAACCTAGTAAATTCATCTGGAGAACCTGCTCTCTGTACCAGTATTTCAGCCATTCGACCATAATCTACAGACTTCAAGAGTAGCACTGCTCGAGTCAGAAAATGACAAATGAACAAAAAATGTTTCTTTTTTGTAAAAAAAAGTAGGTGAAAATGATGCACAAAACAGTTAATGAAACACAAAATGAACAAACAACAAGGATTCAACAAATAGATGGCCCCTAAAAGATGGGAAACACAAAGAAAATCACTGCAATTAATCTTTCTCACGCAGCTAATCGGGTACCTCAATGACATAAAACCCAAATTGGGATATGAATATACCAGAAGCCTTACTACTCAAACAGAAAGGAAAAAAAATACATTAGCAGAAGCCTTACTGGGGAGTTCTTAATCTCTTGAAGAAACTCAGAAAGAGCTGAATCAGCTTGTTGACGTATTTCATGGCTTGAATCGCTCAACATATTAAACAAACCTGGGGTATTTATAATGATTAGCTGATTCACAATGATTTTGTTTGAAAACTTCAAGAGGGAAAAAGCTCATTCTTCAATTGATGCACTTACCATCAAGAAAATCAGGAAGAAAACCCAGCATATCAATATCAGGGACACTGTCCAACACAGTAATCCATCCTACCAAAAACTGGCGAACATATGGATTCAATACATTCATGCGCTCCCTCAACAATGGTATAAATTCTTCAATACTGTATATCAACAAATAAAAACAGACAGGCATATTCAGATATCACAATCTACAATTCTTTTGAAAAGTTTTAACACTAGATAAAGAGAAACATGTAGCATAATACTGAGAAGACGAAAAAGCCGGACAGGCATATTCAGATATCACAATCTACAGTTCTTGCAAAAAAATTTAACACCAGAAAAAGAGAAACATATAGCATAATACTGAGAAGAAGAAGGTGCACCTGAACTGATCACTTTCAGTAACAATATCCTGTTTCAACATAACAATGTTTAATCATCAGTTAATCTAAGGAAGAGCAATTTGAATCATCATTACCTTAATCCCTATTCAGAAAATATTTTATATGCGCACATATGTAGGTCAGCAAAAGTAACAAGGCTTGATTGGAGTTCAAGATAAATGTATACCTTGACAAGTCGATCTAAGAGGTGAGCCGCACTTTGTACATTGGCATCTGAGTCTGCAGAAAGCTTGCATAAGGCATCAAAGATTTGGTTGAAGAATATAATAAAATCTCCTCTCACAACCTGGCGTCAGAACAAGATTCGTGGTGGGTGATGATGGTATATTATCATATTTAAGCTCAGCAAAATGATTAAGTAGCTACCTTAGCTATGTTATATAGCGCTTCGCAAGCATAATATCGAACTCTGCTATCTTGATCAGAGAAAGAATTTAACACAGGGGGCACAATTTTCTGTCAAGTACAAGATATGTAGGTGAGAAGGGGAACATATGGGCTGAGGCTAAGCTCTATTACAAAGTGAAGCATAATCATAATACATGCTTGTAATAAAGTCATCCTAAAAGATCTGCAGTTAACTGTTAGGTACTAAGATATAACGTAACCTGATAAAAATTCCACATATTTTATATCCCATACGGTGAAATTATCCCTTTCTTATATGTTGCTTTTTTTGGATAAAAGAAGTTTATATGGAGAAAAGAAGAGAATTACAAAAGATCCTCTTTGCAAAAACAAAAACAAAAAAAGAAAAGAAAGAAAGAAAAGACTATCAATGAAGAAGAGCTTTCCAATCTTTCAACATCTCTGAGAGTGAAAAGCCTCTAAAAGGACTATGTGCTTTACACCAAATAGACGCCAATATGCCTAATCTTATCCCACAAAACTTGCTTGTCCAAAAATTTATTGCTAAAGGTGCGAGAATGGTGCACTGGCCAAAATGCCCCAAAGAGTAGCAAAAATCACACATTGCAACAAATAATTGGCTTCCTTCCTTTTCCCAAAACCGGCAAAACTTGTCAGCAAGAACTGGTCTAAGGTTTAAGGACACACACAACACTAGCAAGCCCTTTCTTGTATATTACTTATCCAGAAATATTGGGGGCCAGCTAAAATCAGCTCAACCATGAAGAACAGAAATAGCATCCTAAAGTAATTGGCAAGAGAAAATTATAGCCAGTCGGAAGGTTGCTTGGGAAACCCGTCATTCTTTCCTCCATGCAACAACATATAAATCCAAAAACATTATGTGAAGACACACATTGCCGTCAGAAGCTTATATATGATCTTTCCCTCTCTTCTCCATATTTCTCTCTCTCAAGACAAACACACACACAAAGCTTTTCTATTCTCTCAAGCGTGCCTCTTTGGTATGCCCAATGAATTTAGCATATTTTCTCAATTGGAAAGTGTTCTATTGTTATCCATGATACCCGTGTTAACAAAAAAGAGACCAATATAGATATGTTGAGAGATTGGAAAACACTCATTAATAATTTTTATGTTTAAAATTGTTTTTGTATAGAGGATCTCGTCCTCCCACCTTTTGTATCTATATCCTCCTCTTATCAATACAATCATTCTTTTATCAAAAATAGAGCGAGCGAGAGAGAGACAAATATATATACACACACACACATATACACACATATAAGCGAAATGCCTTGTGGCCCCAAAAAAATTGAGACGAAACCATCACCAAGGACTTGGACTTGTATTTCTCCCTTTTGACCGGTAATAACTTCAGTAAATAGAGGAACACAAACCAATAAAAACTGACACAAGCTGTGTTTTGTGAATTTTCTTACAGAAAATATCTGGTCCATTTAGCATTACTCTATACATAAACTTTTCAGCAAACCCAAACCTCAAGATGCCGAGGAGCTTCAGTACTCAACCCTACAGTTGCAGCAGCTAAGCCTATCAGCCCTCCCTTCATTGAATTCAAAAACAAAATAAGCACAATTGAATTCGGACTCAAATCAACAATGAACCAATCATTTAATTTAAAGGATGAAAAAAAATAACAATAAACGCGTGTGGTACCTTGCGGTGATTTGCTTGCGGCGAATAAGTGAATTCCGTAGTCAACAAATTGATCACAGCATTTATCTTATCATGATCCGCAGTAGCAGCAAGCTGCTTCACTATCCCTTCAACCTACTTGCACAATCCAGCATAAAACACACACCCCCTTAGCCCCCGAATTTACCAAAATGCGAAATAGAAAAGAAAAAAACTCGGATAATCAAGAGAAAAACCTCTAAAGCAGCATTCTTGCGCTTCTCGTAGAGCTTGTCGGCAAGGTTGCGTAGCACGGCTGCCGGAATCACCGAGAGAGCGTCGGCCATAGAAACAGCTTCACAATCGAAAATCGCCCCAAGAAAAAAAAAAGAAAGAAAGAGGAAGGAAACTAAAGTCGTTTACGGATCTTTTCCTGCTCGAAACGAAACATCATGGTTTCCATTAGGGGATCAAAATTTACAAGCGATACTAGGAGCAGGAAATTTTTAGGGAACTTGATTTGATTTGATTGGGCGTGGAAATGCGATTGGGTGGGAAAATTGGAATTTAGATCTGACAACAAATTGAAATTTTAATTGGAACCTAGAATTTTCTTTTCTTTTGTTATAAAGTTTCCCTTTATGTGAAAATTTTTCCCCACCCACTCACTAGAGTTATGAATAGGAGCTGCATTAAAAGTTGATTTTTAATATATATAGGTTAAAAAGTTGGTTTTATTTAATTTTTTTTTTACGAAAGTTAAAAAATTAAATTTTTTTGAGATTCTGATTATTTTTAAAAATTTATATAAATATATAAAATTAATTATTTTAGCTAAAAAAATTTATTATTTTGACAAACAAGTAGAAACAAACATACTTATAATCAACTTATTAAAAAAGAAATAGGTGTATAAAATACAAATTAGAGGTGAGGCCAAACTTAGAGTAAATCCGATTTTGCAACTAGCTGATATATTTGATGTTGGGACTGAGAACAATGAGAATAGTTTCAAGCAATAACAAGAGCATCAAACATCAAGTAGGCTAATTTGCCAACTAGCTTGGGGAGACACCTTCAGAGTCGTTGTCAAGTAACAATGAGACTAACCCCATGCAACAGGTTAATGCTATCACAACTAAGAGTAGTCAACGGGTTTAAAAGTTTTTTGAGGAAGTAGAGAAGGAGGAAAAGACGGTCTAGATGACACCTGCTAAGAATAAGAAAGGTGAACTCTGCTTAGTGCAAAGGAAAAACGAGTTTAGATATCCTAACGGGGTCTACCTACCAGGCAATGAGAGCTGCGTCGCAATGGTGAAAGGCAAATTGTTGCCTAAGAAGAAGGATTCTTGTGTCAATATATTAAGTTGCAAGATTAACTAGTTTACCTTTGACGATTTCCTACTAGACACTAGTTCTAGAGTAAGTTTTATGCCATTGTGATGTGATTCCTGTTCTGCCGTTTGTGTTAACTTGATGTAGTCTGAATAGATTTTTCGCAGGACCGCCTTACTAGAATCCGTAGGTGATTGATGGGTTCTGTGTTTCTATAAGAAGAAAAGAATGATATAGACGTCACACTCAAGATAAAGGTGAGAAGGTAAGTGATAAGTCTTAGTTGATCGTCACAAGTTGCCTTAAAAAAATCAGATTTAGTTCTTTACCCAAGAACTAAAGTGAAACTCTCACAATTGAGAGAAAAAACTCAAAATTCATTCATAATCTAATTTAAAGATTTACATTTAGTTCCTTTTATAGACTTAGTGGACTACACTAAGATAGTGGATTTTCTACATTTTTCACTATGTATTTATTCCCCACTTAGCACTAAGACTTCATTATCTAACATAACTGTCTAGGGACTCAAAAGACACTACAAACTAACCTAAGAAAGACTAAAAGTCATGAAAAAAATGACCAAAATAAATAGATTTTCTACACTTTCCACTATGTATTTATTCCCCACTTAGCATTGAAACTAGTACTAAGACTTCATTATCTAACATAACTGCCAAGGGACTCAAAAGACACTTCAAACTAACCTAAGAAAGACTAAAAAGTCATCTGAAAATAAGGACCAAAATAAAATCACGAAAATTACATAAATAATACTAACTTTCAACTAATTAAAACCAATTTATTATAGCCCAATCTGTTTGTTGATAACTTGAATTGGGCTCTATCTAGGATCTTCAAGTGACTTCTTCATGTTGGGCTTGACTATTCTTTAAGCTGAAAAAGAATGATCCATTTTGGGAGCTCATGTAATATCCAATTTTTTATCAACCTTGTTCACAAATCACATTGTCTATGTATGAGAAGCTAGGATTGGACGTGGACGCGTTAAAACAAACTGTGGTAGTTTTGGAGCTTGCTTACGCTTCGATCACTTATGTCTATGGATTCACGGAAGATATGGAAGTATTGATAGGTCACTTGAAATTTCTGGTTAACTTCTACATCTTGGATATAGATCATGTGGGAAAATACCTTGTTATTCATGGAAGACCTTTCTTGGCCACCAGTGGGGCAATTTTGGATTTCAAGAAAGGGCTTGTTATATACTTGATGAAGAAGATGAAGAGGAAACGTGTAACATCCCGATTTCTTAGAAAAATAATTAAATACATAATTAGTAAATTAATTTTTCTAATCTTGATTAGAGAATTAAATAAGGAAAATTTTTAGTAGGACATTCTTAGGAAATAAGACGTGTCATGCTAGGAAGTCCGGCCGACAGCCGAACGGCCGCTATACGCCGATAGAATTTTCTGACAAACAAAAGGTGTCGGTGAAAATATTTTCTCGGAGGAAAATTCACAAAACATCTCTAATATTGATACCCTTGGGAAGGAGAGAATTAGGGGATCGCGACGGTATAAACGGAATATTTTTCGGACGACCGTGCGCGACGCACCGATACTGCGAGTGATAAAACACGAGCAAACTGGAACAGAGAGGAAATGAAAATTTCAGCAGCTGAACCGTGGGTGTGTGAGGGTTGCACGGCTGAGTTGGGGTTTTTGTCAAATCCCTTAAGTCATGCTTCTAAAGTCACCTCACCTTACCTTCCTTACACAAGCCATACCCATGCACATACCTTCTACTATTCACTACATTTATTACACCCAAAGAAGCAAGAAATCTCCCTCACCACTAGCTCTCCAAACCCGAGCTCTTCTTGATAGTTCACAAGAGAAAATATCATTTCTCATCTTCTCCCAAAACACACCAAGCCTTCAAGAGACCAAGCATTTTCCATCTCCTTCCATCTCCCACAAACCGAAAACCATAGCCCCTAAGTCCTCTCATCTTAGCTTCATTTCCTTCCACCAAAAAGCAAGAGGAAAGCCACCTCATTCTACTCCGCCTTGCTCAAGGGTATTCATCTTGGAGAAAGGAGGAACTCAAGCTTTGGGGAAAACCACAAGGCTTGCAAGGCTTCATTCGAAGCTCTCATCCTCCACCACCAAGCTTTCTACAGGTGGGTAGTATTATCACCCCTGTCTATGGGATGTTTACTTGCATGTATATATGTGTGTGTTTTAAGTGAGATAAGTTTAGAAATGTATGAAGACAAATGTTGTTGTTGTATGCTAGAAAATATTATGTTGTTTTTGCGTGAATATGAATGTCCTGTTGTTGCCCCAAAGTACGGTGGAATGCGGGGTATGAACGTGAGAACAGAGTAAGGGAACAAGAGAAAATGGTCAGGAGCTGGACGACGAGGTTTCCGCGGAGGGGTACTGAGAGGAGTCTAGGGTTCATGAGTAGTACAGAAGTGGTACTGGAAAGTGCGTGAGAGAAGCACTCGGAGAGTGAGTGAGAACTAAGGACGGTGCAGGTTGGGGTTCCGCGTAGGTCCCCTGGAGGGTTGAGTCCGTGGTATCCGCGGAGGATGCCCTAGAGTGGTGGAGTTGACCCCTTAGATTCGTTGTTTCCCTAGGGTGTCCGAATGGTTAGCTAGGATGCTGAGTACTTACCTGGAGAGTTCCGAAGTGAGTCTGCGGAGGACTCCTGACGCGTGGAGTAGGTTACACCGGAGTGTGGAAGAGTTTCCGGTGATTGAGTGAACGCTAGGAGTAGTACCGAGAGGGTTCCGCGGAGGAACCCTGTCATGTCCGAGTGGTTCCCTAAGTTTCCCAAGTGGCACCAGGAATGGTGCTTGTGATGAGTCCGCGGAGGATTCCCCAAGTGTGTAGGAGGGTGCATAGAGTTGCTGAGTAGGCACCAGAAATGGTGTTGATTGGGTCCGCGGAGGAACCATGGGAAATGCAAGGAGTTACGTGAGGAGGGTTGAGTAGGCACTAGGAAAGGTTCTGTGTGGGGTCCGCGTAGGTCCCCCGGAGGGATGAGTGACTCCCTGGAGAGTAGACCGAGTAAGTACCAGTAGTGGTCGTAGGGTTCCACGGAGATACCCTAGAGCGGTCGAGCAGTTTGCAGAAGTTAGGCTATCGCCAGCAAGAGTTCCACAGCGGGTTCCGCGGAGGTTCCCGAACGCTGAGGGTGGTTCCGAGTTCATGATATTCCACCAAGTACCTAGCATGAAGAAGTCTATACATTGAATGTATGATAGCATGTGTTTTTACTATGTGTCACCGAAAGGTGCTGTGAATGAGTATATGAGTATTAAAGTCATGCATGCATCATGAGGATAGATCACTAGAAACTATGTTATGACCAAGGATAATGAATGAAGAACATAATGAAGGTAAGAACCAGAACAAGAAAGAAAGATAAAGTGCATGTGATGCTGAAATATGAAGAATGAAAGGACGCTAACCCGGGTAAGCCGGTACGCGTAAGAGAAAGAAAGAAGGTATATGGTACCATTTACTTAAAGTGTAAAGTTCATGCATAGTGCACAAGAGCAGGCTCACAAGGAACGCAGGCATTGTGTACGTCACCATGCTCATAAGGAACGCATGGGGCTCGATCACGTCACCAGGCTCACAAGGAACGCATGGGACACGATCACCTTGCATACATACCTATGTGATTAAAGCGTCGCGGTGTCCCGACCATGTCACCATGCTCACAAGGAACGCATGGGGCAAGGTCACCAGGCATACGCATATGAGTAGTATAGTCAGAACGGTCAAGGATAGAAAGCACGAGAACTTAGTAAGAAAGATTAGTTCCCTGTCACCTAGTAACTAGATAAAGCCACCCAGGACCTTAGGCAAGAAATAACTGGTAGGATGTCTAGATGCATGAACACATAGAGATCTCCTGGACGGCCGAAGCATAATTGAGTAAACAGAGCCCTAGTCATAGTTAACCACTGAGAACCACTGTTCTCACCCCCACTCACTTATGGCTTCAGGCGAGATAGATGACGTCCCCGCCGAGGAAGAGGCGGATCCTGCGCAGCAGGTTTAGGACAGTGGATCCTGAGACGGGGGAGGAGGCAGAGCTATGGACAGTGCTGGTCGTGAACCGTCCCCCACCTCTCCGCGTTACACCACCGGTCGTCCCAGAGCCAGAGACTTCCGCGGATGGCGAGCCCGTTCCCTACGAGAAGGACGTGGAGGTCGACCCAGTCTCCGTTCGACTCCGACAGCCAGACGTGCCAGTGTCCTCACCACCTGAGGAGGACTCTCTCATCGAGATCTTGGAGGAGGAGGACGAGCCCGAGGAGGAGGACCCGGAGGAGGAGCCCGAGGAGGAGGATCCGGAGGAGGACCCCAGCGAGGATGAGCTAGAGGACTGACTGCCATGATTCCTGACCCTGTCTTCAGATGGCACTTTTTGGCCAGTAGCACTAGTTTACTGTATATTTTGATATGTTATTTTGTTGTTCGGGCTTGGGATATGTAGGGCCCCTTTTTGTAGTGATACAATATTATTAATATGTAAATGTATGACATTGACTGTTGGACCCACTTGGTGTTATTTACTTTGTTGTTTATGTATGCATGGGTATGACAGACGACGTACGTATTTACCTGTTGTACGACTATACTGGACTCAAAATAGTCCAAACGCATGGCTCTAGATTAACGATTATACTATGTTTAAAGAAAAAAAAAATGGGTCCCTATTTTCAGTTAACTTAATTATTTTCCAAAGTAGATTAGGGACTACCAGTATTTCCACACAGCAGATAACAACCTAGCAGACGCAGATTATGACTTAAGCATAAGCTGCTAACCTAGGGTGTTACAAAACGCACCAATTTCAACCTCCCTGTAATAGTAATGAAGAGAAAGATCCATGTCCATCATTTGAAGAACCCACCCCATCCTATGCTCCCTCGCCTAGTCCATGCACGGGATCATACTCTCATTCGCCTAGTCCTTATGATTGTTCTCCACCACCTGTGTGGGCCTTTTCACTATACCTACATCCCTTCAATCTTGAAAGTTCTCTAGATTATTCGGACCGGTTTAAAATTGAGAAGAAGTCCTTTATTCCTAAAGGATTGTTGGATTATCTAAACTAGTTTGTGACTAATAAAAAGAATCTTTATGGCCCATGAAAGAAAAGTAAGAAAACAAAGTTGGAATGGAGAGAGAGAGAATATTACTTTGAAAAAGTCACCTAATTTGGCTTATGAGAAGGTGGTACAAGGTCTGAGATTTCTGGGACTTGTGCCACAAGTGGCCAACAATGTAAACAAAGCAATGAGTGGTGGGAATAAGTCCTTCGACCCACCATGATCTTTCTTAAAAGATGGATCATCCAACTTAGGGATGTTAAAGCAAAGTGTTGACTGGGAGACAACCCAACGATTTTCTAACTATTTCTCATTTAAATTCTTCCATTTTTAAAAAAATTTGTCAAGTAGGACTAAACTCATGCATATGTGGTACATTCACAGGGGGAATAATAAATAAATTAGACAACGCAACACCAGAGGGCAAGATTGGACTGAATATGTAGTCCACCTATGTGGGGTCCACATTTTTGGACAGTACAACTTTTAGGCTATGTAAGGCCCACATTTTGGATGGTGGAAGCTTGGATGGTGCAACATTTAGTTGGACGGTGGAGCATTAACTTGGACAATCTAGAATGTGAATTCCAATACTTAGAATATGTGAAGTAATGTGATTTTGAATGCTTGGAATATGTGTAGTAAAGATAATTTCAATGCTTACAATAAGTGTGGTTTAGCCTATAAATACATCAACTAAAGAATATAATCACAACTTTTGATTAATGAAAGTTCAAATTGGTTTTTCTTTAGAAAACCTTTTTCTTTGCACATGGGTGATCTCTTTGTGTGCAAAGTGAGTGATTTGCTCTGTTTGTGCATCAAGTGCAGTGAGTGATTCGCTTATCTTGTTACATTGGAAAATTGAGTTATTACATCAGAAAATCACATAACTTCACATATTCTAAGTATTGGAATTCATATTTTGCACCATCCAAGTTAATGTTCCACCTTCTAACTAAATGTGCCATCCAAGTTTCCACTATCCAAAACGTGGGCCCCACATGGCCTAAAAGTTGCACCGTCCAAAAATGTGGACCCTACATGGGGCTAACTGCATATTCAGTCTAATCTTGCACTCTAGTGTTGTATTGTCCAATTTATTTATTATTCCCCCTATGCATGTATCAATATGTTTATTTTAATTTTCTACAGGCATCATTCTGTAGTGGTTAGGACTATGGATCGTTATTGGAAAGCATGGGGAGAGAGAAAAATAAAAAAGAAAAATATTTTTTTTTGTTTTCATAGCATCGCTCAAGCGACAACAAAGGCGTGCTCGAGTGACCATAGAGGCCCTCAATTGGAGTCTTGCACGCAAGACTCTCGTGCGTCAATAGGGTTTTAAACCCCCCAAAAAAAGGCGTTTTTCTCTGCACTTCTCTCTCATCTTCCCCACTCTCTCCACCACTTGTCTCCCCTCCAAACATCCATATCCACTACACCTTCACACACACTCACATAATCATCATCCCTCATCATTCTTTCACTCCCTCTACCCACATTCATCACAAACTCCTAAACCCACAATCTCAAACCTAGACCAAGATTTGGTGGAGAAAAAGGGAATTTTTGGGTTGTATGACTTAATCTTGAGTGTCATTATGCTTTGTAGTCGTTTTTCTCTTAAATGATATGTGTATTTTCACACTTTACTTCAATGTTTATCAAAATCCTAGGATAGTCAATTTCTTGTGTTTTTACTCTAGATATTGTTGTTGATGAATGAGTAGTGAAAAATGTTGATTCTATGATCATGGTTGCTCTTAGTTGCTATTTTGTCAATAGCTGAATTTTTTATTTGACTATGTTAATGAAACTTGCAACTGAGCTTAGAGTAATTTTGACATACTTAACTGAGCTTAGAGTGATTTTGACATACTTGTAGTGAAAGGCATGGATTGCTCTGCACAATATAAACTTACATGATTGTAATCATGGTTATCAAACTCGCGAGTTTAAGTAAACTCGTGGAGCCTCCGTAANTGATTGTAATTTGTGACTGTCTGGAATTGTTGTTGATTAATTGAGTGCATTATTGAAGTTGGGGGGTTGTTCTACCCTAACAAAAACTTTTCCAATTTTAACTGAGATATTGGATTTATGCTTCTCTTTCTATTTTCAAGTAAACATGAACAAAAAAGGTAGAGTTGAAAGAGGTGAATCATTAAGGGGGAGAGCTATTGGAAGAAAAGTTCCGTTAGCATTTGGTTCTAGACTGAGAAAGCTAAGGAAAAGTTTGAAAGGAACTTTCAATATAAAGGGATCCTAGCAGAAAGAGCCTTCCTTCCTAAACAGTCAAGCTTTTGAGGATTGCCATTGCGACCAATTGCTAGAGCAGCCAGATACTGAGGGACATATGTTGCTGGTCCTTGAATTTTATGCTAAGTTGCCTTATGCAAAACTTGATCGACGGGTTAAACTAAGAGACTGATGGGTGAATTTCAACCCAGCCACCATTAATGACTTCTACAACAACCCAGAGGAGGAGAAGGATGAATATCATACACTGTTGAGCAATGCTACTCCAGCCCAACTGAATGAAGTTAGAAACGTGATTTTTAGAGTAGGCGTGGATTGGGAGCAGAAGCCCAATGGAGATGCTACAAATGTGAAATTGGGCAATCTAAATAATGAGGCCAGAGTGTGGCGAGTGTTAGTCCATGACACAAAGATTGTCGCCTACCTGTTAGTCAAATAATTTTAGAAAGCTAAATCAACCCAAATAATGTAATATAGGATGACTCGGATCATCTCACAAAGAAGAAAATTAACCACTTATAGTAAACTAGGGGTTTCAGTTTCAATTTATGAATTAAATAAAAAAAAAGAAGAAATACCATGAATACGATTTTTCACAGATTAAGGAATAATTATCACCAGTCCTAAAATTAATGTTCATGAAAAAGATTGTTGTTTATTAGCTAAAGATCTCCAACTAATATGCAATTCACCTATGGAGATCACGATCACATTCTCCTAAGAATTAACTAGTACAAGCATTAACAATCATGATCTCGATCTTAATTACCTATAATAATTTCTCAACCAATTTCATAACTTAATCTAATCAGATTAATCCCTGATTCCCCTTACTAGTTTTAGTAATCCTAATTAATCAATTCGAATTACCAATCCCATTAAATCCTAATTTAACAAATCTTACAATTGTCAAGATCTATAAATTTAGAAATATTCCTAACTAACATCAAGCAATCACTTTGTTATTTATTAGAAAATAATGAGGGAGAATTATGAACAATCATGAAGCACAAGAATGACAATTTAACTTTAATCCTAGAATTACCGCATGCAAAGTATTAGAGAACTACTCTTCCTTGGATGGAGGATGCAAACTCACCAATTAAATAAAATAATGTAGAAGGTAGAAGATAAATGGAGAATTAAGAGAAGAAAAAACTTGAATGAAATTAACAGATGCAAATATTGAAGCTGATTACAACAGATAACTTGTGTGTCAATGCAAGAGCTTTAAGAATCTTCAATTAAAATAAAAATAACAGCAGAAAAGCACTCTAACATAACTCTAAGGTGCAAAAAAAATGAAGAGAGAGGTGCAAAGATAGTAAGTGGCGACTCTCCTTACATCTTACGCCTCTTTATAACCCCAGGACACTCAAATTAGGGTCCAAGTCTGCATTAGCATTGACATCCTCTCAGACCACCGCTACAACACACAAAACAGTGTTGCAGCAAATTTTGTAATGCATAAGCACTGCAACGATCATGTGACAGCCTCAAAAATAGCCACCGACAGGCAAAGGACTAGTTCCCTTACGAAAGCCTCCTAACGTGCTAATCATGAAAATGCCCAACTTTTATAAACGAATAATAAGAAAAACCTTTTAAAATAAACTAAACATCATAAATAAAATAAAGTAAAATCCTTTACATAAGATACGAAATTAAATAATGAAAATACAAAACACTTTGCTTGCAGTTCACTAGAGCACTTTACTGACTGACATAAAATAAACTATCCTAAATAACTAAAATAAAATAAAGAATACTCCACGACAATGTGGAGCTCATCAAGAATTCAATCTCCTAGAGTCTACTAAACAAGAGCCGTATCTTCGTCAATGCTATCTGGAAAAAAAAAAGGTTGATGAGAGGTGAGTCATCGCTTGGTAAATGATAGACCCCATGACGAGATAAGACAGTTCATAAACATCGTTCACACAATGCAATACATAATATAGATGTCATACGTTAAAATATTTATAATAGTAATGCCTTATAATAAAACATAATCTTATCGGAAGCATAATCATTAAATAAGGAAAATATTTAGACAAACGAATCCTGAGCATTACTCTCTAGCTTATGACGCACTACCCAAGTATCTAGGTCACTGTAGTTAGGATACACTACTCGAATCAATAGATTATTGATAGTTAGTCCGATGCACTACCCAAGCACCTAGGTCACGATAGTGGGGGATATGCTACCCGAGTCCATAGATCCCTGATAGTTAGTCCTAATTCTTACAACAATGGTACAAAGGGTCAACGTAGGCTATCGCTAACTTATAACTCTATCTAGATATAGCTTTCTCAAAAAAAAATAAAATAATCATAGCTTAACATGAACATTATAACATAAACACCTCAACTGATAGCATAACATAACTTATTCATAATCATTCAAGCACATGCAACATGGCATATTTATTGCAATAAGGGTATATCATCCCATATAGTTATCAAATAGTTTTCATGACTTTCGAAAATAATTTCATAATTATTTTCATAAATATTTTCATTAAATAACTACTTTCATAAATAAGAAAATTCCTAAATAAATAACTAATTTCATAAATACTTAAGAAAATACTAAATTCCGCCTCTTAGGATTTCATTAAAAAAATGCATAGATAAATAACTTCTAAAATAAATACATGGTCTAAAAATAGACCATGAAGAAAGTCATTCACCTAAAAATAGATCGTGAAGAAAGACACTTCTAAATAAATATGCCCACGCTCTAGTTCCACTAGTGTGATAAAAACATATGTGACAAGTATACTACGTCGCCAAGTAATAAAGTATTGGTCTTAGGACCAAAATATCGTTCCCACGAGGACGGTTATGATCATAAAGGCAATAAAAAATTACAACTCTAGAGACGAATCACAAACAGGGGCTTTAGAATGGAATTTCAAGCAATGGAAATTAACTTAGACAGAAATTAAAACGTAGATTAAACAAATAGGACTTGATTCAGAATTTAAGGCGATTGGGACTCTGATTTCACCATTACTATTCCCCTAATTCCGCTTTCTTTATTATTCAAGTTATTTCTAAAGGACAACCTGAATTCTTATTCTAACGTAAGTCTCACTTGAGATCATGCACACCTCCTATGAATAACCCGATTAACCAATCTCTTAAAATTAATCTAGTTCGCCTAGGGATTATGTTCTATGAATCATTTGGTAGCATGTGAGTCTAAGGGTTGTACCACCCTCTATTCTTATCTTTAAGAAATAGCTAAGTGAGGATCAATTTCTCATTACCCCCTAGGTTTCTTTTCTCAAAGCTCCCCTAAGTTTACCAACAATTCATCAATGACCAATTAACATAAAGCATTAAGTGTAGAGAAATTAATTCACAAACAAACACAATTGAATAACATCAAAATTGGAATTAAGAGAAGGTATTAATGTTACATCATCCTCCCAATCTAAAGGAAAATTAGTTCATGATGTGAAAATTGAAATTAACAATAAACAATGAAAAGATAGGAAAATACATAGAAGATATGGAAGCCTTGGAATTGAATCACAAACGAATCGATCACCTTCCTTGGCATTCTTGATACTCCTAGTATGTTCTTTCTCTCTCCACCTCGATGACAGAAAAAGTAATGGAAAGTGGTGAAAAATCTGAGGAAATGCGAAATAATTTGGTATTTTTTCCTCTAGTGTGTTTTAACCTAAGTGTCACGCATTTTGGGCCTTCTGCAATAGTGTCTTGCATGAGACACCCTTACTAAAACTTGATATTTACTCTTTGTTTAGCACGTCTCGTGCGAGACGTATATATGTCTCGCGCGAGACATCCTTCAGAGTTCCAATCTTTGCTTTCTGTTTTCTATGTCTTACGCGAGATGAGTTAGTATCTAGCGTGAGACGCCTTCCAGAACTACACAATCTTTGCTCTATGTTTACTATGTCTCACGCGATATGAATGATGCTCCCTAGGTCTTGCGCGAGATGCTTCTCTGACTCACAGTTTGGCTCATTTTCTTGAATTTCGGGCCCTAAAACACTTAAACAAAGATCAAACATGCCGGATATAAAAAACCAATTAAGTCCAATCGATCATGTATCAAACTCACTAAATCCTAACCAATCCTAACTAAAAATTACAGAAAAAGCAAACAAAGGTAACTCTGGTTAGAGAGTTATCAAACACCCCCAACTTGAGATCTTTGCTTGTCCCTAAGCAAAGTAAAAAGACAGAAAACAAGAGCAAACATGAGTGAAAAAACCACTCCCTGTGAACATGTGAATAAATAGCTCAAATTTTTTAGGTTTCAACTTTTCATCATGATCAAATCACTCAACTCACAGCAATAACATTTCCCTCTTGAAAAATTCAGACCACCAATGTGTGCATATTCATTTCCTTGGAGTAATCATCACAGTGTGTGTGCGCGTTCGAACCAATTGCTTAATCAGATCAAATATGCTAATGGTGTAAGGAAAGATAATGAACCTATCCCTAATATGTTTCCCTTTTTCTTTCCACACGCGCTAGCATTCATTAGGGATCTAAAGGAATTTTCTAACCTTGTAATGTATGGCTTAGTGTCTCCTCACCCTTCTGCATTATCCTTAAGAGACTTATGACTGTCTTTGGCTTTGTCCTCTAAGTGGTGAAGTTGGCTCGACTAGCTCGTCGAAACAACGTAAGCACTTCGATAGCAAGGCATTGAACCAACTAAAGGCTCCCTTCCTTAGCGTCACAAGAAAAGACTTGTTCTTGCTGTTATATCTTGGCTACTTGTTCTTGCACCAGGTTGGCTAGATCCAGGGCATGTTGTGCCTTCTCCTCTCTACCATTAGCTACCTCCTTTCCTGGTGTTAGGACCTTTGATTAGGTGGGTTTCTTCAAGGACAAGCATCTGGGCCCGCTAGGTTGCGGGTGTTATGCTTCCTGTCGATCCCTCTCCATGAACATCAATAGGGGTGGAGGGACAGAAGTTCTTCCTAGTGTTCTTTGGTGGCATTTAATTTAATGTCAAAGGAGATTCTTGTCGTCCTAGTATGGGATGCCATTAGTTTTCCACAGACAGCGCCAATGTACCGAAGACGAGTTCCTTCGATAGTGGGTTGGACTTCGGATCTCCTTAGTTGGGATGCTGTGCGACAGCGTGGGCACCTGTAAAAACTCTGACACCCAAGTTAGGGTTGGTAGGAAATAAGGTTAAGTTATCTAAGAAAAGTCTTGATAACGTACCTCGGTGGCCAGTCCTTTTATACCAGTGGAGCGACTCCTTAATCTGCTAGGTTAAGTGAGCGGCCCCCAGTAATTTCTCCATGGTTCTGAGTTGGTGGTCTAGGTGGAAATGGGTTTGGGTTTGGCTTTGGGCCCATAATCAAAGGAGGCCTTTTGAGGCCTATTCTAACTCCTCAATAGCTAGTCCATAACACTTCCCCTCACATTTTTGTGTCTCTTGCTTCAACATCTTCATGACACAATTTTCAACCGCCATCAACTCATTATCTTTGGCCACATCCACTTATTAACACCTTAGTCCAATCTTTAGAATACCCTACGCCACAGAAGTCATTAGCGTCGTTGGTTGCAATAGATTCAAAGCCATCGCAAAAAACTTGTTTCTGATTTTTAATTTGTGTTTTGATTTTGTGTTTGATTCTATTTATGTATGTGGATTTGCTTTTGATATAACTTTTGTTTTGATATTTTTCTTTTGTTTTTGTCTCTAACTTTTTGTTTTTCTTTTCCTTTAAATTTTGATAGTGTGATTTGATGAATATTTGGATTAAGTTAAATGTTGTTTTGCAATTTTTAGTATTTTTTTTATGTATTCTCATATTTTTATTTTTTTTATTTATGTTTCTATATCTATGAATTTCTTTTTGATTTTTAAGATTTAATAAATCTTTTAAAGTTGCTATGTTAACAGCTCCAGACCAAGCTAAGTCTTCCAAATAGGTCAGAACATGTTGAAAATAGGGCCTTTGATAGGTAATAGGCCAAGCCCAAACCTATTATTCATGACACAGGCCTGGCCTGGCCTGGCCTATTCTCACCCTTACTTGTAGTGTATTATTTGTGTTACTTTCACTATTTTGGTACATTCAAAAACAATGTATTTGGACACAATTGTATATAATTACAACTTTTAATATATATATATATATATATATATATATATATAGGGTTAATTAAGTTTTTCATCCCTGTAATTTGGGAAAGTTTGGTTTTGGTCCCTCTGTGTAACTTTTAGTCCCTGTAAAATTTGAAAATTTGGTTTTAGTCCCTGGAGTGGGGTGAGGGTTGACTGGGCTGACGTGGCGCTGACGCGGCGCGCCACGTGGGATGCCACGTGGCATAACCCC
>QANU01003465.1:46609-159120 GCA_003254905.1 Nissolia schottii
GGGTTTTTTTTTTTTTTTTAATTTTTCAATTAATTTCGGGTCGAGTCGGGTTTGGGTTGGGTTTTGGGTTATGCCACATGGCATCCCACGTGGCGCGCCGCGTCAGCGCCACGTCAGCGCCACGTCAGCCCAGTCAACCCTCACCCCACTCCAGGGACTAAAACCAAATTTTCAAATTTTACAGGGATTAAAAATTACACAGAGGGACCAAAACAAAACTTTCCCAAATTACAGGGATGAAAAACTTAATTAACCCATATATATATATATATATACACAAAATGTATATAATTACAAGGGAATATCGTATTGCATTAGAATTGCAAGAAAATGTAGCATTGTACGAGAATTTGAAGTAAATGTGGTATTGTACAGAAATTTGAAGGAAATATGATATTACACTTGAATTGCAGGAAATGTGACATTGCACGCAAATTGCAAGAAACTATAGCATTTCAAGGGAATTTGAAGTAACATGACATTTTTTTTTGTAGACACGAAGATTCGAAGAAACCGTGGAATTGCACACAAATTGCAAGTAAATGTGACATTGCACGAGAATTACAAGGAAGCGTAGCATTGTACAAGAATTCAAAATAAAAATGTGTCATTGCGCTCAAATTGCAATGAAATACAACATTGCATGATAATTGCAAGGAAATGTAACATTGCACGAGAAATTGAAGGGAACATGTCATTACATGAGAATTTGGAAGGAAGTGAGACAATTTTTACAACACGAGTAATTTTAAGGAAATAAGGTCATTGCACTCGAATTCCAAGGAATTGTGGCATTACACGAAAATTATAAGGAAGCTTACTTGACGCACTAATTGAAAGAAAATATGTTATTGCACTTGAATTTGCAAGGAAATGTGCATTGCACGAGTATTGCAAGGAAATGTAGCGTTGCATGGGAGTTGGAAGAAAACATAACATTTTGTAAAAATTGAAAGGAAGCATGGCATCTAGTGGGAATTGGAAGGAAACTTGACATTCCACGAGAATAATAATAAAATGTGACATTACATGAGAGTTTGAAGGAAATGTGTCTTCTCGCAGTAATTGGAATGAAACGTGACATCACATTAGAATTTGATGAAAATGTGGTATTCTCGTGGTAATTTGAAGAAATCATGACATTACGCTAGAATTAGAAGCAAACATGACATTGCACGAGAATTGGAGGAAAATGTAACATTGTAGGAAAAATTGAAAGACACATGACATTACACTCGAATTCCAACAAAATGTGACTTACACTTTAATTGTAAGGAGAAGTGACATTGCACGGGAATTAAGGGGAATGTGGCATTACACTTGAATTGCAAAATAATGTAACATTGCATGAGAATTGTGATAAAATGTAGTATTACACGAAATCATAAGGAAATCCTACATTACAAAAGAATTCGGAGGAAACTCAAATTGCAAAAAAATGTGGTATTGCACAACAATTACAATGAAATGTAACATTATACAAAAATTTGAAGGAAACATGTCATTAAACAAGAATTGCAAAGAAATGTAGTATTGCACAGGAATTTTAAAGAAACGTAACATTACATTCAAAATTGCAAGAAAATATAACGTTAAATGAAAATCACAAGAAAATATAGAATTACACCGAAATTTGAAGATAATATAACATTGTACAAAAATTAAAGAAAAATGTGACATTTCTTAAAAATCGGAAGTAGACATGATATTGCACAGAAAACATAATATTTGCTAAATTGAACAAACTTACGAATCATACCATATGTAAATTCTAAACTTAGAGCGCTCGCCATTTTTTTTTTTAACATTTACTAACAAAGATCAAATAACCTCATACACAATTATTATTACACATAAGTTCAACTAAAACAAATATAGGACGACCACAAGTTTGATCATTTCAAGTCAGTTTGTAAAATTAATAGTATCAACATTCTTTTGTGACTTTAAATCTATGTAAAAATTTTGTCCCGTGCACAGCACAGGCTCAACACTAGCATTTTACAAACAATTAGTAGGTCTAGCTATTAGCAAATGATTTTCAGGAGATAAGCAGGGTGGAACGTATTTGACAAGCTTCGCATCTAACCCACGCTCTCTCAACCACATCAGCCTCCCCATGTCAATAATCCGCTTGCACTTGAATCCCAACGCTGCTCGTTTACCTGCTTCCATGTCTTCAAGGATTTTTTCAACTCCAGTCGCATACCCATTACCTTGTTCCTCCTTTCTGCAGCCAAAATACCCGCTTTTAGTATTCCAATCTCTTGGATACTGTTTTAAATACTCATGTGCTAGCGACAGGAATTTTGATGCACAATTTGGTGATTAAAGAACTGGAAGGATTACATTGATTGCAAATGTGATCTAAAATCAGTAGCATCCGGAAGATCTGAACCATGATTAGCATCTACTGCCCAGCTTGTAAACCATGTAATAGCATGAAATTCTTCTTTTGTCATCCCTAAATCAGAAAAAAATCTTTTATCTGCAGTGTTACAACAACAACAACAATCAGCTGTTAACCAAACCACATCGTCACATCCAAAAATTGGTTGAAATATACAATTACTTTATTCACCGGTGAGGAAGAGAAATAGTTATTACTCCCTCCACCCTTAAATAATTTCCAATTTTCCATTTCGCACAGGTATTATGATAATAATTGAAAAGTGCCAAAGTTAGTAAAATTTAGTAGTACTTTACAAAATTATCTCTATTAATTTCTCCATATAGTATTCTATCTCTCTTCCACTACTCATTAAATAATGGTATACTAAGAAAAAAGATGATAAATGTTATCTAGATTTAGGCAGTAGACAATTATTTTAAAACAATACCAAATGGATAGGTGAACAATTATTTGAGAATGGAAGGAGTACTTGTGTAGTGTTTCCACTGGCAAAGATGGTGGCAACATGTTGCTATCGCTACACCTCCAAGATTTTTATTAGCAGTGCAATGTCCACCGTTATCTTTTCTATATTCAGGAAAGCAGCATCTCAAAGCCAAGTCTGTAAAAAGAAATGCATAATCGTTCTTGTTTTCATCAATAAGCCAATCACCATGAATTTCCTAACAATGCTCATCTAAAATGCTAAAATGACCTGTTGCAGCCCCACATAGATGTTTACCAACAGCCAGAAAAGGAACTCCATGCAAAGATTCAACGGCAGTCAAATCTAAATCTTCGACTGCAAAAGTTGGAAAATACAATTTTATAGGGCACAAAATTATATAATAAATAGAATACAAATGAATCAAGCAGTAGTACAGAATTACAATTGAAACTGCAGGAAATATAAATAAACCAAAGCCTGAAAATGACTAAACACGGGAGAGCAGAACAGAACATCTAAATAATTCCATGTGTACAAGCAACGTGCTTGAAATATGATATAAATTTATAGAAAAACCAGTATACAGCATAACAAATGCATTCATATATGTTTTCTTCTGTTCTGGTAACAAGCTTGTGATGAACAAAAAAATAAGTAGAATGGACCAAGATATAAGCAGCTAAGCCACACTGACAAATTAGCATGCTTATGCTGTCCCTCCTGTTCATCAATTCAAGTATTATATATCCAAATTACCCCATGCAGTTACCATCACTACTCCAATCCGCCTCTCAAGCTTCAATACTATGTTAATTACAGCTAACAGTAAGATCATTACAAACAACACTATCAATAAAACAAGGATATCCGTGGACATTTTTGAGAGACACTTTTTTTTAATAAAATTCGAGACACTTTAAACTAAGAAGAATGACCAGCATATTTTTCCACATGGAAAGAATGGCTAACAAATAACTAGAATAACAGATCCAAAGAAGCAACTTTGCCTTAAAACATCAGTCAAGAAATGCCTATGGCAGTGTATGGGAACATAGCTCAATCACGTATTCTTCTTTTTTACCCTCTAAAAGAAGCTTTGCAAATGTGTTGGAAGGTCACTGCATAAAGATATACATGCACAAATGTACAATATATACATTAAGTGTTAATAAATTATTTTAACATAAGAATCATAAGTGTCACAACATGATTTCCTAAATAAAGAAACCTCGGTGACATCATAACTCAACAAGTAAAATTATACATATAGAAAATATCTTTTTCAACAAGAATACTAAAGGCCCTTACTGTCAATTCTCAAACGCTCCAACACCAAACTGTCATTCTGTCGCAAGGATCGATCAGCCTGGAAATAGCATAATGTAAACAATACATAAATAAGTTCAAATAACTCGAGCATCTCCAAATTTATTTTAAAGATTTAGGACTCAGTTAAGCAGTTCCATGCCTAAGTCCCACCTTCAACTTGTACGACTTTCGCTCAACCAGGAAGACTCTTTTGATCCCATAACAATCTGCAAGCATTTGTGTCAAGTAGCCTCTACCAGCTCCAAATTCAATCACTGCAGGGACACTGTCCTCCTCTCCCATATCTAGTTCCTCGCACTCAGAAATTTTCCTTCTAACAGAACTCTTCAATACACCAAAGTTTTCCAAGTTGCCCACAATAGATGCCTGCTGCAATATATGTTTCTCCTGAAATGGCAATTTCCTGCAAACAAGCCAAGTTGGAAATAGAAACCAAACCTGTAAGTTTGGCCCTGTCGAGTTTTGTGTCAAAATCAACTGTCATTTTATGCCGTGTTTTTAGTTGCACTAGCAGGACTAAGAGAAGTAAGCTTTGGATTAATGGAACTACGCATAAGAAGCTTTTGTGCTGACGAAACTAACCACAGGGAAAAGTAACCAAGAGACGAAATCACTGACACAGTGATTCAATCTATTTCAGTGATTCAAAATGAAGTATACCCTAAAATAAATTGAATAGTTTCACCAATGGCTACCTGGCTTCTTCTCCACTTCTAATCCACATGCGGCAAACCTCTGGCATCTGAAACGAGTCTTGAATATCCTTAAACAATGATTCATGAAAAGATTCAATCTTCTCAATCAAATTGAAAAATTCAGGGACGCTCATGCTATGAAGAGCGTTCCTCTTCATTTTTGAAGAAACCGTCAGAGCGGGCAATCTTGAATCATTGACCCCTGATATCTCCTTCTCTTCTTGTTCTCCATCAGAACCGGCATTAATACCCTTTCGATAGAAAGGTTGAAGCGACAGGGACTGAACCTGTTTCAGCAGTGGGCACCGCTTAACATGCCCCTTGAGGTTTTGCTCAAGCACTGAGCTATGGAATGAAGAAAGCACAATAACCACATTAGAAAGGCTTAGAAAATTAGAATAGGTCGATAATGGCACAGAACAAAAGTAAGAGGCGGAGCATGTACTGGGAAGGATCTATGGGGCATGGGATCCACCGGCCTTCGGACCTTGAGTTGTGATTGCCACAGAATCTGGGTCCATGGAATTGGGAGAAGGTGAGGAAAAAAAAATGAAAAAAAAATTAAACTAGATAGAAAGAAATAGAGCGGAACTTACAAGGAACCATTGAGAGGGGAGTTTGCACAAAATCTGTTTTTGTTGGGAAGCCAGAAGTTGCAGCGCTTAGCCTCCATGATGCCTCCTAACTTCACCATTCAAAAAACTTAACAGCCCTAAATATATTAGCATGACCTGGACCAGAAGTTGAACCGATTCAAAAGAATGGATCACAGTTAGCGATTCAACTGCAGGTGTTCTTGATGCAATTGATCGAAGCGCCTTTTGTAAGTAATTGCCCCCTTTTCATTTTAGTTAAATATGTTTTTCCTCCATTATACATTTTAAATTTTGGGTTTTATCTATCATGAATTTATTTATTTTGGTTAAAAATCGTCTCTCAAATTTTTTTAATAAGATTTTAGTCCATGTTGTCATGTTAAGTCTTTAACTGCTGACATGACGATTAACTTTGTTACGTATCAGGTCATATCTCACTCATACGACATGATTAACCCAACTATTATTTTCTCTGCTTACTTCTGCATAGCTCTTAGCATACACTCGTTGTCTTCTTCTTCTTCTTCTTCTCCGCTACAGCTTCATGAGTCGCCCTGCTGCTGCTAGTAAAGCGACCTCACACATGTGCCCTCCTTCTCTCCTCCCTGTCTCTCACCACTTCATCACATGGACAAGTTAATTGTGACATTAACAGTAAACGGCTTAACATAACAACAATGATTAAAACCTTTAAAAAAAATTACGAGGGATGATTTTTAGTAAAAAATAATTTTTGAGAGGGTAAAACACAAAGTTCAAAATTAAAAACATACCCTTTCTTTTTTAATTGGATCCTTCTAGTTTAGGAATGACACTACAGGTTTGGACTACGGGTTTGGTATCGATCCATAGGCACCTGGTTCACCCCAACTCATTTGGGTCAAGTTTAAAACATGTTCATTTATGGGAAAAGTAGGGTAACATAATTTTTTTTAGAGTAAATTGCATAAATCAACTTTAAAGTTTGTTAAAAATGTATTTCACCCTAATTTTTTTCTTGTGAGGGATTAATAATGATATGTTAGGTTTCTATTTATTTTGTGTATTTTTTGTTTTCAAAAGTTTGTTAAAAAACTAGTGAAAGTAATAAAATATTATTTTTTGTTTTAAAATTTTGTGAAGAAAACAAGAATCACAAAGAATAAAAATAAGATACAAGATTTTATTATTTTTGTTGTTTTCACTGACATAACAAAAAACACAAAAATAAATAAAAATATAAACTTAACTGATTATTAATGATCAATCACAAAAAAAAAAAAAACAAAATTAGAATGAAGTACAATTTTGCACATTCTTTAGAGGTGGCGTGCAATTTTAACTAACTTCAAAGGTAGTTTATGCAATTTACCCTAAACTACCTTTGAGGTTAGCTAAAATTGTTTGGGAAATTATATATAAAATTGATATGAATGCCACGGACTTATTGCTTGGGAAATTATATGCTAGTATATGCTATTACATATTGCGATATGTTGCATCTTAAATTGTTTAGCATGAAGAATTCATAAGTGTGTTATGATGATTGTTTTGTATGAAAGGTAAGTGCATCAAATACATGCTTAAATGTTTAGAAATAACTTAATAACACTCAGAATGGTTACCGTTAGGTAAGATCTGTCCAGGACATGACACTATTTGCTTAAGAGTTGGTAAGACCCGTCACAGACATGGCACAAGCAATTAGTGACAACAGTCACAGAATGAGCTCAAATCGTTCCAAAGAAAAACATACGCAATTAGTGTGTTGAAAGGAGACGATACAAAGAAGTTTCAAAGAGTAACTGGCGTATCGAGACTAATATCGAAAAGGGAAAGAATGTCAAGTGAAAAAGAAAGGAAGCATGTGCATAACATAACTGTCATTGCGCGCGCGCACACATTGAGTAGGCCTTGATAATGCTAATGAAAGACTAGAATTGGTAACAATTAAAAAGATTAGGTTAACTAAAGAGCATAATTGAACCTTGCATGCTTTCATCCTTAGTAGTAACATGGCCCCACAATGGCTAACTTGACATAATGCCATTTAAAAGTTAGTTGTTGAACCAACTAAGAGACTATTGTTTCTTATACACATATTCTTTTTCCTCGTTGTTGTCAGATTCCGATGGCGCATCCCTTTATGAGGTGGTGATCAATCAACCAACGATGCACCGTGAGTTCGATGAGGAGTCAGGTGTTTTGGCAGTAAGGACCATACCTGCCATCCGCTTTGCTACAGTGGCCCATGTGGCCATTGCTGATGATCCATGGGCCATCCCCAATTCACTAGTTGTCCCCCGCAGATGTTCTAGAGTCATCGTTGCCAGAGCTCGTTGAGTCGAGGGAGCCTACTCCCCCTATTGCTAGAGGACCTTCCACATTTGGTCACAGTTATTAGCTTAGATACCCTTACTTACATTCATGCCCTTAACACTAAGTCAGTATCTACCTCCTCAATGAATGGTAGGGTAGTGATAGTAGAGGAGGATGAGGATGAGGACTCAAGAGGAGACTTATTCAAAGTGTAGATGACCTAGGGCACCCCCTACTAGCTCTGACTGGGATTCCAGGGTGTATAAGACTTGGTTTAGAGGTGTAGGTTCCTGTCCTCGCACTAGGAGGCGTTAGGTTGCAACAACTATTATGGGGCATCTTGTGGAGTCATAGAGTTTGGGTACGGAACCTGGAGTCATTCTCATCATCTAGGACTTTATATTTTTGTTATGACTATTTCAATTTATTTCCTTTGTATTCGTACTACAGTAAGTTTTAGATGACATGCTCCTTTTGGCTTATGGATGTAATGAATTATGAATCTCTGTTATGACTTGATGATTATTGTAATGAGTCAAAAATCGTTATCGAGATGCAAGATACTAATTCTTTTACAAAAGCCTCTTATGAACTTTTTTTTGTAAAAACATGCATCTTAATCTTTAAATAAAAACAACTAAAACATGTTTTTTGAATAAACATAAATAAACTCTTTACAATTGACATAAATATACATGATAAAATATGCGACTGGTTCAAAAATCATTTCTGTGTACAATTGGAACACTTTAGACACTTACATGAATGTAAAATAAAATAAACAATCTAACATGATCGTATAGATAACTTCACCCTAATGTGACTGCTGACTCAAGATTCCTGACGTGACTATAACTAACCATGTCCTCCATGAACTGCTTCTACATCTTAACCTATAACTGGAAGGGGGAGATGGGTGAGAACTTTGGGGAAAGCCTTAATGAGCAAGTGATCACCCACAACACTCATGAAATATTTTGAAACATGGACACGCATATGCAATACATATAATACTTATCATGCAAAATGTCTGGGGGCCTATTCAACATGATACATGATACATGACATGCATCATGATGATCTTTATGCATTAAAAACAATGGTCACATGACTTTGCTAAAAAGGTTTTCATTTATTTTCTAAATCCTTTCTTAAATTGCTTCATAAACAATTTTGTTGATAAATCTAATTTTCATAAAAGGTTTCAATAGAACAATTTCATAAATTATTTCCTAAAGCAAATCTTTATTTTCTAAAAACAAATTTTCCTAAAAAAGAATACCTATTTTTCTAAGACATGGAAAATACTAAAACTAAATCATACTAATAAAATATGAACATAAAGTAATGATTAAAATATCATGAGCAACAACCCACTCACCTGGAGTTGCTGGGGCTAACTTTCGTCCCTCGTGAGTTTGGTAGGAACTCAAACGACACCGCTGACTGCCTTAAAACACTCTAATGGCATGACGTTGACACCCTATGTTGAGGCACTACTTCCCCACTAACAAAAATATTAAACTAAAGCGAATAGTCTCACTAGAAGCAAAATCTTCAACTCATGAGTGAATCAACAAGTCTAAACACTCTGGGAAGGATTCTATTATAGGTGGAGCTCCACATCCTTTCTATGCTGACTAAACGATGTAAGGCTTCAACCATCGTACTGTTGCAGCGGTCTTAACCGTAGTAACAGTATGTTGCTTATGTACCACCTTCACTACACCACTGCAGTGGTCCCTAGACTGGGGATCACGTTGTTTCCTTCTTCCTCAACACCTCTAGAGGTCTTACTAACCTTCCTTAATGGCACTTGAAGGGATGAGTCACCACAATTGTCACACTCACACACACATATAAGGTAGTTCAATGTTTATGTATCTTGCAGAATTTAGTTAGTTATTAAGTTTATCAGCGTCATTGCGAGTATTTATTCCTTTGTCTTGATATGCACTGATTGTTTCTATTCCACATATGACCCATATTTTATTTAAAAGATTTTCCAAAAGTTCATGTAGCTACCCAAAAATCGTTATTGGCACACAAATGACTAGTTCCCCTTACAAAAGCCTCTGAGAATATTTTTTTTCACAATTCATGAGCTTTAAATAAAAACAAATTGAAACTTCTTTTATGAAGTAACACATATATAAACCTTTTACAACTTTTCGTGGAAACATCAAATATAAGCTATACATCTAAACTACATGACATGATCCGAAGATCTTGCTTGTGTACAATTGGAGCATTCTAGATTCTAACCTGAGAAATAAAGTAAAATAACATAACATGATTCTATTGATAACTTTATCTTAAGATGACTACTTACTCAAGAAATTAGCATCACTACAACAACTTGAAGAAAGTGAGAGGCGAGATGGGGGTGAGTCTTTGGGGAAAAACTCAGTAAGCGAGCGATCACCCACAACACCAATGAGACGGTTGAAACGTGAACAGACATGATGCATTACATAATAATACTAATAATTAAAAAAATCATTATAATAAAATAATCTATATTAACTAAAAAGCAGAGTTTTTCCCACGTCAATTTCATGTACAGGTTATGTAGGATCCAACTTCAATTTTTTAGCTTCTAACTAAAATTGATGTGGTTTCTTCTTCTTTCTCTTTTTCTTCTTTTTCTTTTTACGTGATTTTCTTCTTCTTTTCCTTTCAACATAATTAATTTAATTTTTTTGTGACCAAATGATATTGTGTTGTTACTACTTGAGTGTTTTTTTTTTTTTTGCCAATCGATGCTGTGTTATAAGCAATTTATGATGATTTTCATGTTGACTGAGTTATCTTAGGCACGCGATAATATTGTCAACAGCAACTTGCAAATTCTATTGGCTTGAAATTAGTTTCATCTCTTCATATTTTTTATAACACTTTTTTTTTTCCTTGGATATATGAACAAGAAAATTTTTTTGGTGCGACGATCCTATTTACATTTCCCTACAAAAATGCGAAACTCAGAGAGACACTTAAGCCGACTCATTAACTACTAGACAACTATCTAGAATACATGACAATCCAAAAATAAAAGTACATTTAGACAAGATATGATATCACTGTGCATTAAAACTAATTTTCTTGGCATATCAATCATGAACAAAGAATAAGTCAAGGCATATTCAAATTAATTGAGCCTTACAGGTTAGTGTGTCACTCATCACTCAAAGTGTATAGGTTCATCTAATGCTCTCTCAAACACTACACTAGAGTCGCCTCCATAGGCTCGACTTTCTTCTAAGCATCACCGATCACCAAATATATATGACATGCATCAAGAAGTGTTTTTTAAGGTTATAATGGGGCCAAGGTCAATGTGAGATATCATATGGCCAAAGAGCTAAAGCCTAAGATTTAGTAGAATCAATGACATATGTGCTTAACCAACGGTGCAAGGACCTTGATCTCCACTAGCTCCTTATGTTTTCTAATTAGTCTGCTGACAAATTCCCAAACACTTTTATTCACTTTTTTCCATTCATTTTTTTCTTTCAATACTCTTTCACACTTCTTGGGAATCTTGTCACCATTTACCCATTAGCTCAGGGGAGAGTTTCTGTTGGTGCTCCTGATTGGTTGTTTTGTGGATTTGTTGTCTCAAATTTTTTTTTTGTATAGGCAATTTTGTATTTTTTCAACCAATCAGAGTAATTGTTGTCGCTCTCCCCCTACTTTGAATGTTACATGTCATCATGTAACCCACACTTGTTGCTTAGCACATATGGACAAATGTACCACAATTCTTCTAAGCCCTAGGGCTAGGTGTATCATGGATTTTCTCTACTTATTGACTTGTATTGTGCTAACAATTCAACAAAAAGGCTAAAGGCTCGATTGGGCTGACAAGGGTCAAATATTCAAGGTAGACCAATAGGAGAATATAAGTTAAAAATCACAAAGAATGCCTCAATCATGTCACATGTCAAATACAAAGGTGAAAGTGCAACGCAGAGAATCAGGCAAGTTCTAGACTTGAATACTAGCAAATGTACACACAACAAAGAAGGAATGACATGTAGTGTTGCCATCCAATTAAAGTCTAAAAAACTTACTAGGTTATATAATCCAATCAATTAAACATGTCAGGATCTATAAAATGCTCAATCAAATATAAGTGTCTTTTACGTATTAGTCAACGAATGCAAAATCCATTGGCTACAAAACCATAAACATGTTCTTGAGATTGTTAGCGACATCTTTCTCTTATATCGAAAATATCGACAAAAATAAGATGTTGGCAATGTCATCGATATTTAATATTTTTCTAGCAATGTAATGATCTTGATTAAGTGTTGGTGAAGGTATCTGTAATACCACTCCAACGCCCAAGTTAAGTTATATCTAATACAAAATACTATTTGTACACCTAAAAAATTAACACATTGAGTACATCAGACAAAGAAACAACATTATAAAATTGAGAAACAAATATTGTCACCAAACATTTATGCGTGCACAGACATGCAACATTTAATATTACTTGTTTGTGTGTTTGATAATGCTTTTTCCCTGCTTTGTGTGTGCATAGACACACATGTGTTTAATATTACTCGTTTATGCGTTTGATAATGTTTGTTTCTATGTATGGTAATTTTTATTTTTCTACTTTGTAATATTTTTTTTTCTAAGTGGTATACAAGAGGTATCAGTTGTTGTGGTCTACAAATAGCATGATTGATATTTAATACCAAAGTACTATTTGTACAATACTATTTAATAAGTTTGTTTTATATCAAAATAATACATATATGGATTTGGTTATTCTAAATGAGATCTATCACTTTACAAAGTAAAGTAAATGATCTCATCATTAAATCTATAAAATAAAAATGAATTTTACTATCATTTTATGAATTTAATGGTGAGATTTCATACTTTACTCTTAAAGTGAGGAATCTCACTTTATATTTGGGTTTAAACCAGTAGCCCATTCTAGGTTGGGATTAGTCCGTAACAATTTTTCTTTCTTCCTTGCACTCATTTGCAGTTGTTTGTTGCATGATCCTCTAAAAATACTTGCCGCTGAAATTCCTTTTGTTAATTTGAAAAAAATAAACGGCTAGCCTGTTTAGGTTTTAAACGAGCCAATGTGGCATTTTTGCAACACTTTTAACCCGTGGCCTAAGCCCGACTTGTTTTACAGCCCGACAGTGACAAGTGACCATGTCTGCTCTGAACTCTCTCAGATCGTCAAAACTAGTCTCATGGAAACCTGTTCGTGTTTGTTATTTTTTTTCTTCCTCTTACTTTTCACTCTCTATTGTTTGATTTCTTGGAAAACTCTTTACTGAGCATTTTTTCTCTGCCAGTCTTTATTTTCTTTATAAGCTGTCCTTTGAACTATTGAAAATCACTTTGTTAAACTCTCCCAATATTTCTCAGAAATCAAACCGAAAATTGTTGTTCTCCTTTTTTGCTTCTTATCTATTGAAGTAAAAAAAACGATGCTTGAATCGCAGACCGGAAGGCTTCAGCAAACCCTAGCTAGTTGCGTGGAGCGAAGGGGCAAAGCGTTACATTCCGGAAAGGTTTCGTCGGTGAGATTGTGCCCGGGGTTCGCAGGTGAAGGGAGGTACTTCGATTTTCAGAGCAATTCGATTCCGGCGTCTGTTGGTTTTGCTCAGGATTCGCCCCTTTGCACATCCTTGTGTAAAGATGGTTTCCGAATCCGAACCGTGGAGCACTTGCTTTCTGCGTTGGAGGCTGTTGGTGTTGATAATTGCAGAATTGAGATAGAGAATTTGGATGCTGAAGGGCGTGATGCCGAGGTAAGACTTGAATGTGGATTCATTTGGTTCATATATGCGGTAACTCATTTTTATGTTTTTCCGTTTATTCTTTGGTTAATCAAATGTGCGAATTGAACATGGTCTCGTATTTAGCTCCAGTAGTAGTTTGAGTGGAAAATAGATTATTTTAGTAAAATAAGCACTTTTTTTATTATTTTTTTTNTTTTTATGTTTTTTAAAAATATGTTTGGATGATTTTTTTTTTCAAAGCAAAATTACTCGAAATAGCAAACAATTATATTTTTCTAGAAGTTATAATTATGATTTTGGTCTTCTAAATAAATCTTTTTTTATATTATGAAAAATTTGATTAAGGACAAAAGAAGATTTCTTAATATTATTTCAAACATAAATTAACCTAAAAGTGGTAGTGGCGCACGGTGGGTTCAAATGGTTCGACTTTCCCTTAAGCGGGGTCTTGAGTTCGAATCTTGTAAGTAGATAAAAGCCCGCGCTTGGAGAGTTTACCTATGGTAAGCAAACAAGCTCAAGCTTGATTAGTTACATCCAATAAACTTCAAATACTGTAGTCTGCAATGTCAGAAGTTCGAAATCTTGGAATCTCCATTGTGGGGTGAGCTTTACAAGTCCAAACCATTACCTCATCCAAAATTAGGTGAACAAGAATTAATTTTAAATCTAGACAATTATAGTATACTTTTTTTTCCCTAACCATTACCATCTTCCAAACATAAATCTAAACATAAATTATATTTTACCTTTTTTAAGAAGCTCAGCCATATACTCTCTCTCTTTACACCATTAATCATGGGCCTATCCATATATTCTTTAGAAAATTCGTCTGTAGACTTTACACCATTCTGATATATTAGTGTGTTGTAATTACAAGTAATGTTGGTATTAAATTAAATCTATGGGAAATCTCAAAGGTAAAAGATAACTATGGTGCTACTACAAGTACTGTCAACTATGTTGTGGGAAATTATCCGCGATTTGCAAGAACTCATAGGAAGTCTCTGAAAACTGTGGCCGAGGTAGAGAATGCTCTTGGATGGTCTGATGATATTATGGTGGAAGATGGAATGTGTGTCTATGCTGAGGAATCACGTGAGAAATTAAGGAATAATGGCAAAGAGGATTTCTATTTTGATTTATCATCATTTGTTTGGAGTTGTTACTGCTGCAAACTGTACATTCCCACATCTACTTACAATTCCAATTTCTACATCTGATCAATTATTCGGTAGGCATGAGTCAAAAATTGTACAGGCTGACATAGTTGCACCAACAATGTACGTCCTTCTGTTACATTTGTATCAGCAAACACACGTGATAATGATCTTCAGCCATTTGTGGTACATGATCGTGCAGCTTATAAATGGAGTTGTTCTCCTGTTTCCTGGGCCTAGATATTTACCATTGAGGCTAATTTTTCTAATTTAGGAGAGAGAATATTCTAATTTGGCTTGAGGGTGGATATAGGCAAGGGGGAGGGGGTGATAAGGGGGACATCTTATGGACAAACTGGGAGAGCTCTAGGTCTCTCGAATACATAGAATTTCTTTCATCTGTGAATAAATATACCGAAGAGGGGGCTTGATATCACGCTGATATCACCTTCTCAATACAGATTAGGGTAATTTTTCTAATTTAGGAGAGAGAATATTCTAATTTGGCTTGAGGGTGGATATAGGCAAGGGGGAGGGGGTGATAAGGGGGACATCTTATGGACAAACTGGGAGAGCTCTAGGTCTCTCGAATACATAGAATTTCTTTCATCTGTGAATAAATATACCGAAGAGGGGGCTTGATATCACGCTGATATCACCTTCTCAATACAGATTAGGGTAATTTTTCTAATTTAGGAGAGAGAATATTCTAATTTGGCTTGAGGGTGGATATAGGCAAGGGGGAGGGGGTGATAAGGGGGACATCTTATGGACAAACTGGGAGAGCTCTAGGTCTCTCGAATACATAGAATTTCTTTCATCTGTGAATAAATATACCGAAGAGGGGGCTTGATATCACGCTGATATCACGCTGATGTCACCTATTGTTATTTTTCTACTAGAGATGAACTTCATGCCAAAATTAACTAACTTTCCTGATGACACACTCTCCAAAAATTTTAATCTCGATTTTGGCAAGGTTAATGTACAAATATGATTTATGTGATGACACATAAATTCAAGAATCCTAAATGCTCAATTTCATACTAAAAGGAAAAAAAAAATAGAAAAGGTTCATAGGATTTCACCAATGTGCTTCTAGGCTAGGCTTCTAATTTGTGTTTGGTTTTGTAAGAATAATAATTTTAGTTTTCATGAATATTCTCCTTGGTTCTGCTTCATCAAAGTAGATGTACTGTTTTTCTTTTTTTAATTTACATTTTTTTTTATGGAAAACATGGGTAAATAAGTTGTTTCACCTCCTTTACTCTTCGTTCTTGTAATAAACATCTTGTATTAGAAAATTATTGGTTTTTTTAAAATTTCTGAACAGATTCCTATCTTTGATGGGTCAGCAAGGGAATGGGTGGCAGCAGTGAAAGAAGTTGGTTTAAAGGTGGCAACTAATCGTGATGGCAAAAACTGTGAGAAAATGGCAGCACATGTGAATGAACCAGTCTATGTTTGGAGGAATGATTCTTTTGTTGCTGCCTTTCCTTCTGAAGTGGTTCAAATAACTTATGGCATCAACTTTCCACAGGTAAAGATAATGACATGAAACGAAAGGGTTTCGTGGGTTAGTATTGCCCCTGTTAATCTGTTTCTCATTAAAAAGAGAATCTCTAGATTTAGAAGATAGATTCAAGATTATAGCATTGGGTAGGTATACAGATTACAGAACTTGGTTTGTGGCTGGTTGCATTTGATTGAAGTAGGCTTTTGCAAATGTAAAGTTTTACCTTTATTTTTTTATTGATTATTTTACTCTTTTGATCTTTATGTAAGTATTTTCTCAAAGATTAAAGAATATAGTTCACTTGTCTTACGAAGGAAACTTTCTACAATACTTTTTGAGAAAGAGACAAGAAGCTGGTCTTTTTCTCGTAAGGGAAATATCATCTTTCTTTTTCCTTTTATTTTTCCTGCTTTTGTTATTGGACTATACATGCTTCTGCTTTCTCATGTACGTTTTCTATCTTATTTTTTAATATGATCTTATCCCAATGTAGGGCAAATGTCAATCTGAAAATTAAAGAACTTACAAGTTTCATGGTGTTTGTATTTTAGACACGATATTTGTAACTTGTTCCCAAAAAATACTAGAGTACTCTTATGCTTATTTTTCATAATCAAGAGATTTTGAATGATAAGATCACAACTGCTAAGATTTTAACCATTCATAGATGCTTATCTTTGAATAATGAGGAATTACACTATGCTTTTACAGGCACCTGCTATTGGCTCCCAGTGGTTTTCTTCAATGTTCTTGGACAATTTGGTTTATTCCACACAGATAGCTTTGTCAAGAACCTTCTGCATTTATGAGGAGGTTTGTAAGTTTTTCCTTTTACAAAGTTTTATATTGGCTTCAGCATACCTACCACAGCCATACACTGTTTCCCGCTAGGACTAGCTTTGTAGAGATTGGAAACCAATTTGGCAAGTTTAAACAAATACAAATGAATTTTTTCATAGAACAAATTTAGTAAGATGTAGAGAAAGAATATGAAAGAATGCGGAGGATAAAGAATCCTCCTCAACCAAAAAGAAAGACTTAAACAAGCATGGAAAAGAAAAAGATCAATGTAACAAAGCTCTCTGATCATTCAACATGTCTTTGGAGAATCCATTGAAAAAAGGCCACGTGCACCAAATTGATGCTAATAGTTAAACAAAATTATGAAGGAAAATAGCAGAAATAGAAAAACAAGGAAGGCTATGAGAATTTCTATGTACATGTATATGTATTTCTGAGTAGAGGACAAACACCATTCTTGATTGAAGACAACTTGGTGAGATACCCTCTAGATTAATGGAGGCATAGTGAACATGTAGGTATGATCCCGGGGGGGAGGTTGTGAAGGAAATGGGAACACTATCCAGATATGAACGAGATGGAAAACAAAAGAAATAGGTAGACTTGAGGCTATTGGAAGAGGAGGAATATCCCCGTGTTTGAAGGTGACAATCCTTTTCAAGGGTGATTGATAGGAACCTGGTATTTACTCAAATTTATAGACTAAAAATATTGTTTATTAATAAAGGAAATGATATTTCTAGTGGGGAAATTCAGTCTCAGAACTAGAAACAGCAAGTAATACAAGGAGAAATGCAGAACAAGTGAAGAGAACAAATAAAGAACAAGCCTGGGTATTAAGGGACCCTTAGCCCTCCTAGTTCCTCTTAGTTCCTTCCTACCTTCTTTAGATCAATTAGTTCTCCATATACAGTGAATGCAGCAGCTCCTATTTTATCTGTCTTAGTCATCCCAATTTAATTTTTGTTGCCCTCATCCCATGATTCCTCCCCTGCTATCCTCACCTTATAATACCTCCCCTGTGTAATTCTTTGATTATTTCTCTGCTGTCCTCACCCTATAATTCCTCTCATTTAATTCCCTACTTTAATTCTCTGTTATCCTCATTTATTCATGGCAAGTCATTTATTCCTCCCATGTAGAGTTCATAATTACAGGATACTAGCAGTGATTCATCAAGTTCGTGCATCGCTTGGGTGCAAAAGAAAAATCTAGAATCTAAAAAGCTACCAACAATAATGGTATGCTCTCAGAGGGCATGCTTTTATTCTAGTATCAATTTTTGAAGTGGCACAACCTGAAAGCTACATGGTGGGAGGTTGTGAAGGGTTTGGTCATACCTTTTCAATCTCAACATGACATCAATACACTTGTATAGGTAAGGATGAGTAGCAGAAAAAGAATGGAGTTGGAGTTGGAGTGGGAGGAAGAGGGTAGCTAGCAGAGAGAAGGCAGGGGATAGATCAAGTCGGATACATGAGTCACATTTCCATAACAGGGAAGGATCTCTGGGGCATAGAGTAGTTGCGTCCTAGGGGAATTGACCACAGATTCACTAGGATGGGGACTCAATCACAAAGAATCTAGGGGAGAATGAAGAGATGGTGAAGCCAAAGTCGGTGATAGAGAGGCTTGAGGCCAAGGCGGTAGTTAGGGAGTTAAAGACAAAGGTGGAGTAGGAGAGCTGACATTTGGTCACCTTTTTCAAAACCTAGATTTGTTTATTATAGTTAGTGGTGATTAAGGAAGAATGTCTAAAGATGTCAAGAACCAATTTTCCCATAAGCTTTAGTTGTTAGGTAAAGGCAATTGAATGACTTTTTATTTTAACACACCCTGGCTTGAAACTTGGACAAGCCTTGTCGGCCTACCTTGTGCTGAAGTTCAACTTATTTAATTTAGAAGGATGTGATGTGGCAATGAACGAGCTGTAGACCGATTGGTCATAGAGGCTTTGCTACCATGTCAAAAAACTATATCTCTCAAGATGCTTAAGCTGTTGGGTAGAGTCAATTGAATGATTTTATACCAACAGAGATGGAGAGGATGAACATAGAAGAATCAAAGTCAGAAATCTTGTCGGTGGTGAATGCCAAGGTGACATTTGTTTGGATGGACGTAGCAATGACCGGCTTAGAGGGAGGGGGATAGGGGGAGTAAAGCTATGGCAGTGGCACTAGTGTGAAGGAGGAGGCTGAGATGAGAGAGTTTGTGGTGGAGCCAAACCAATAATGAGCATAAGGGAGAGGGGCTTTGGATTCCGAGAATAGCAACCAAGCGTTCATCATTGAAACCCCAAATTTAGGTTCCTTGTTACATGTAGAAGCCAAAGAGTCATTTATGGAGGTTGAGCTTAGGTCTTCATGCATGTTAACATAGGTTCCACTTCTAGAACCGTCAAACTCTGATCCTCGCACGAGGGTTGGTAGGAGATCTTCAAGTTTGATTCTAACAAGAATGTACACCACACCTCAACTTTGTGTTGAAAGTGCTATTAGCAAGATGCCCAAACCTCGAAACCCAAGCCCCAGGTTCCACAGCTAGAAGCGTCAAACTCAGATCCTTGCACGAAGATTGGCGGGAGATCTTCAACTCTAATGCTAGCAAGGAGATTAAACTGCACCTTGACTTTGTGTCAAAGGCGCCATCAACAGGAGGCCCGAACCACCAAACCCTATCCCTCCTGTGATGGTTGGTAAGCCACCAACAATGATGAACCAAGGTTAAGAGCATACTATAATAACAGCCGCACCACAGGAACGTGAATGGGCAGCATAACCCAGGTAGCTCAATTCTTGACCTAATAATAGGCCAGACCCAAATAAGCGGAGAAAAATGAGGTTCTGATGAATAAAATTGTTATGACGCTATTGGGTCAAACCCAAATAGGTGTATGTAGAGGAAGAGTTCTTCAATCAAAAAACAAAAAAGGAAGAGTTCTTAAAACTCCTTTATATGCAGCAATCATGTGAGATGACATAGCTACTAGAGGAACTATTGGAAATCGAGGTGCCTTTTTCTATTGATGCAATATCTTTATTTCTTTGATATGGTGGAAAGTATGAAATGATTCCTTTGTAATTTGTCATGGGCTTTTGGGTTTGGACACGGACAACAAGGTGACTTCAATTGAGTGGTTGTCAGAAGTCTCACTGGGCGTGGTGAACAATGGTGGTAAGGAGGAAAATGAGCTAATGGAGGGGTTGAAGCAGCGGAAACAACGGCAAACCAGAAAGAAGGCTGGGTGCATAAACAAAAATTTTACTGGACGACAGTGGGTGTACCAAGAGAACCCATTAAGTTGCTTCTCCTTAGGCTCTGGACTAGATAACATGTTAAGATAGGAAAAGAAATGAAGAATATAAGAGAGGAACTGAGAACTAATGAAGGATAATCTGAATTACTTTCTACTCAACATCATACAACTATTTGTATGCAAGAGATGTTAAATACTACTATTATTTCCAAGTAGACTTAATGACCCTACTGTTCCCAAGGTAGCATGTTTCCCAGACTTAAGATTCATGAATATTCGCAACAATGTGTATGTAGAGTTCTAAAAACTTCTCTATATGATGCAATCAAGTCTGATGACAGGGCTACTATCTTGGCACGTTGCCATGAAATCCCAATTCAATAATATACATTTGTTCGTCAAGATCTCTCCAATTGCCGGTTCTAACAAATTGGCTTGTTGAGCACACTCACATGGAGTATGGATGGACCTTTAGTGTAGGACGTAGGCCCACTGATAAGCAACCTCCACAACCCGTTTAATTATCTAATAAGGTCCATTAAAGCAAGGACTCAGCTTTTCATTTCTCCTCTGATATCGACTTAAGTTTATATGGTTGGTATTAATCAGCTAGGGACAACTTACGTATATATACATACTGAGGCCCATGTGTTCTGTGTATGCATAACTCGTGGATAATAGTTCGCTTCTCTTACCGGTGAATATGTTTGATATAGTATGTGACTAGCATTGGATACCATGTTTTGAAATATTTTGCAGGTTGAGCAACTCCGCAATGCTGGACTCATCAAAGGGGGTTCTCTAGAAAATGCCATTGTATGCAGGTAAATACTTTGCTGCAAGTATGCATTATTACTGACAATGAAGATTAATTATATCATATCTAGGGACTGTATTTGATAGCATATGGTATAGAAGGGCAAGGATCCTCTAAAGAGGGATTTCTCACTTTAGAGGGTAAAGTGAGGGATCTCACCATTGAATCATTAAAGTGAAAGTGGGACTCATTAAATTAGAGAAACATATGGTGAAAACTGGGTGTTTGAACAACACAACAGAAGCTTAGATATATTGAGTTGATGTAACAAATGCACTTATTTCAATTTCCATAATTATATGATAAGACAAACTATAATATATTGTTAGCATGTATGGCGGTCTAGTGTACGAAGCTCTTACTTGGTGAGATTTGTTAAGGGTAACTGTATGTAACAGCAGTGCAAGCAGAGAGGCAGTTTCTCAAACTACCGGGGTCATGGAGATGAATGAGCGAAAGGGTGACCAGTTGAGCCAATCCTTGTTGGCATATTGTTAGCATATTGAATCTAAATGCTATGAATCTGGTTGTTATATACAACACTCCCCTTAAAATGGATTATCTTGGTCATGCATCAAGCTAGGCTCTTGGATTTATGAGAACATTCACCAATTGATCATTTGAATTTACAAAGTTAGTTGCGATGTCTCCATATAAGAGTTTTTCTCCGATGAAGTAACAATTTGTCTCAATGTGTTTGGTCCTCATTGAAAAAGAAGATTTGAGGTGGTATTTAATGCAACTTGATTTTCTCAAACAAGTGTCATTTGACTGCTGAAGCTTTTGAAGAAGTGGCTCCAGCCAGATGAGTTAACAAGTGGCCGATGCCATGGATCAGTATTCTTATTTTTTTGATCACGCAACCACATTCTTTATCTTACTTTTCTAGGTTATTAGGTTGCCTCCAATAAATATTCAATAACTGAAAGTCGATTATCTATCCAAATGAGAGCTTGCCCCAATTGACATTCCAATGTGCCCTTTATCTAATCTTTTAGGAGAGATGATTTTTGTTATGGTATCATAGCTTCAATGGTGGTTTAAAGTTCGATTCTCGTGGCCCCTCATTCTTCTTAATAAAATATAAGTCAAATTTCAGTACAAGGTATAAGGTTGGTTTGTGAATTGTCTACACTTAAAAGCTAGATGGGCTCTTGCGTGAGGGGCAAGTTAATTATAAAAACCATTCAATTTCATCTATCCAATAACTTAAGTTTTTTGGAGAGATGGTTGTTGACCGTCTCTTTCCTTGTGTTCCCTAACTTGAAGTCCATATTCTTCAACAATAGAAGTTTCTTCTTTTTGATGCATGCCTGGATTTGTAGAACTTGAAAAGGTAATTAGTCTCCGCAAATTAATTCATGAGATTTCAAGCACATGAATTGCTTTCCATAAGATAAGGCACTATACCTGCATGCCCCCATAAGACCCTTAACAATGATGACCCTTTTCTCTCTCTTGAGCCTGAGCCTCATGAAGAGAATGATAATATTACCGCTATCATATAAGCTTAAGTAGTTTCAAAGATTACTCTAATGCTTTTGCTAGAAACTCCAAAGATAGCTGTAGCTAAATTATACACTTGTGGAAATAGATGCTAACTTAAAGATTAAAGATGTTATCACTAGTCTCATTGAATCTGTAGACTGGGCTTGAGTACACATGAAGCATTGATTCATTAAAATGCTAACTAAATGAATTGTGTTTGTACAAGCAGAAAACTTTATGGATTTGATAGGATCTAGTGATTCTTTAGAAGTTATGAACCCATCATGCACATATCACCAATAGTGCTTCTATGTTACTGTATAACTAGTACTGATTTCTTCTGTAGTGCCAGTAAAGGTTGGTTGAATCTGCCTCTGCATTTCAATGATGAGCCATGTCGTCACAAGGTCTTAGATCTTATTGGTGATCTTTCGCTCTTTGCTCAGTCTGGGAGCCAGGGACTCCCAGTGGCGCACATTGTAGCTTACAAGGTGTGACCCTTGGTTCTCTATTTTTCCCTATGTTTCTTATTTGTCAATTTGATTATTATTGCACTACAAGAGCTCTGTATGTGGTGCAACCTAATTTATCGAATCCCTTCCTTTTGAAATACTAGTTTAGCACCCGCAATGCACGGAAATTATTTTAAATTTGTCAATCTTATCTTTTATACAAATTATTTGAGTTTTATTTTTGCATTTTTAAACGTTAAATTTGAGAGAATGCTGATTTTAAATTTTAAAAAAAAATATTTAGTAGAATCAAGTGAAAATTTTTAAATTTAAATTAGGAAAAAAAATTAGTGAAGTTAGAATAGATTTATTGAAATTTGACATTTAAATAGAAACGATTTAGTAGGTCAAATTAAATAAGTTTGAGCAAGAAAATTTCCTCCAAAATAGTGGTGGGAAATATTTCTCATGCTAAAGGAGTAATATTTCATCTGCAGATTTGGATTATGCTCAAGAGACTACATCTGCTGTCAGAATGATTTTTTAATGCAATTGATTTCTATGCTTGATGCAGGGCGGCCATGCTTTGCATGCTGATTTGGCACGCCGCCTAATGGGAATGATTTGAAAGGATGATATGTTGCCACTGATAACAAAGAACCTATTGCCGTTATAGGTGAATCTGTTAAAAATGGCTGAAACTGGAACATTTGAGCTTCTGTGCAGCCAAGGCGGCCGAGAAGAGATGCCGAAATACGTAAACATCTGATACCTTCATTTGTGTCTCTCCTCCATTGTTTCTCTTTGGGAACCAGCTAGACACGAAGGAGGCTGATGATGTCAACTTTGTAAATGAAAGCGACAAACAAGCCTTTTCCTATTATGTAGGTAAGCTTAGAAGACTACACCCAAATAAAAACTTCATAAAGCAATTAAGCTGCTTGAACATGAGTGTCGAGCTTGTGCCAATAAATTAACAATGGTCTTTACTAAATCCTTAAGAAACATGATCTTAGAGACGCAGATAATGAAAAAAAAATAAAAATCAAAAGCACTGGTTGTTGACAGTTGTAGCCTACTTATCCTTACATCAGTTGGTTGCCGTATTGTGCTTGGCCTTAGCTTCCTATTTGCTGGTAGTGGTGATAGGGAACTTGACCTTGGCCTCGTCCTTGGTGGTTAACATAAGGTATATCAGGCCTTGGATACATACGGGAGGTTGAGTGGCATAAGGACTTTGTGTCTAATATGACCTCCTTCTGTTGAGTGACTTGGAGTTAGTTGTGCACCATAGATTTTATCCACCAATTGTCCAGATAGCTGAAAAACAATGACATTCAAACCTAATAAAAATTGTTAACGAAACAAAGGAAGCACCCATGATGGTTCTTGGACTCTCTTCCTACTAGATACTGAACCATGTTCTTTTGCGGTTGTGCTTGATGACGGATTTTATGTACTTGTTCTGTAAATGCATGTTGCCAATGATAGTCTTCGCATGTTCTTGGAAATTTTATATTTTGATTCGCAATGTCCAGCATGGCGTGCCAGAAAACTATGTTGGTTATTTCTCAAATCGTGTTTAGGTCGATCACGTGGTGTTTGGAAGTGGGGTGTGTCCGACTCGTGAGATTGGCAGCCTTGCTGGCCACTAGCCGTTGATCTCGTGAATCAATTGATGTGGTGAATTGTTGATTGACTCTCAGGCTAATGTGCGGCTCTCAACCTACTCAATAACTTTTATTAGAGGCCTTACGACCACATATTAACTAATAACTTATGGCTCATGACCCAAGACTTGTGACTCGAGACTCGAGACTTATGACTTGAGAATTATGACCAATAAGTCATATCTTTAACCCTAGGCCCGGAAGACTTAAACATAATCTTAACTTTAGGTCTTGAAGTCATCTTTTGGCCTTGACGTAAGTCTAAGTGCCCTGTGGATCATGCCTCGGTCACTTCTCACATACTCATACTTACATATAACCATTTGCCTTCAATCACCTAAGCTAACTCTTATGAAACTCTTTATGATTTAAACTCTGTAAGGATCTCTAAGGACATATTGCTTGTATGTCGCTAGCGCCCCACAATGATCACTAATGCACAAAGACATTCCAAAGAGAAAACCCTAAGGTATCTTGGGGCTCATGGATGAATTCTATATAAGAAATTCTATGAGGAATTTAGCATTTTAACCAACTCAAATCACTGGGGAGATCATGCAATATTTTTTACCAAACCTATTTTCACAAACCAATCCTAAAATCTTTCAAAGGCCATGAAAATACCAACACTTTTCATAAAAATTGATCCTAGCACTAAGACTCCCCTATGGCCGAATACATAGGGTTCCTTTTGGCATCATAGGATTGTTTTTAACACCAAAGCCTCTTACACAATCACCAACTTATATCTTTCAAGGAATCCCAAAATCACTAGTACTTTTCATAAATCAATTTCTAACCCTAGGCAAACACCAAAATCGAAGTGCTCTACAAATTACACAAGTTCATCAACTTTGCTTTCTTTCAAAACCAATGTTCTAGTTCACACATAAGATTTCTAAAGCACTCTAATCCATCAAAAAACATCAATAACAAATTGAAGGATTCTAAAAACAAGCCAAAATCAAAATGCACATGGAGAGTCACAAAACTCATTTTCAACTAAAATTCTATGGATGAACAATTCCTAGTTTTTCACGAGGGATTCAAATATAAGATTAGATTGATAAACAAACATACAGAACCCTGAGATATAGACATGGGAAAAAATACATCAGGGTCTACATGCAAAAAATCACATTTTTCTTAAAGGAAAAAACAAGTGAAACTCAAATTTATGGCAAGAGACAAAAACAAGCACAAGAAACCTCATGAAAACCCTAGAGGTCTAATTTACAAGGACTTGAATGAACAAAGAAATTTCATTTTCTTGACGAGGTAAGTGAAGAGAATCACATATAAAGACATGGAAAACATAGCCAAATATTTGTGCAAGCATAGAAAACTTGAGACTTATGACTTAAGCAACAAGTCATAGCTTTAACCCTAGACTCGAAGGACTAAAACATAATCTTAACTTTAGGTCTCAAAGTCACCTAAGTGCCGTGTGGATCATGCCTCAGTCATTCCTCACATAGGCATACATACATATAACCATTTGCCTTTAATCACTTAAGCTAACTCTTATGGAACTCTTCATGATTTAAACCCTATAAGGATCTCTAAGGACATTTTGCTTGTATGTCACTAGGGCCCCACTAGGATTACTAATGCACAAAGACATTCCCAAGAGAAAACCCTAACGTATCTTAAGGCTCATGGCCGAATTCACTCTAAAAATTCTATGAGGATTTTAGCTACATAATCAACTCAAATCACTCGAGAGAACAATGTAACCAAGTCACATCGAAAATCTTAACTTTATTCCACTTGATTACTAACCAAAACTATTTTCACAAACCAATCCGTATATCTTTCAAAGGCCATGAAAACACTATCACTTTTCACGAAAATCGATCATATCACCATGACTCCCGTATGGTCGAATCCGTAGGGTTCCTTTTGGCTTCATAGGATTGTTTTTAATACCAAAACCTCTTTCACAATCACCTATTTATCTTTCAAGGAATCCCAAAACCGCTAGCACTTTTCATGAAATAAATTTCTATCCCTAGGCACACACCAAAACCGAATTGCTATACAAAGTACACAAGTCAAATTTGCATTTCTTTCAAAACCAATGTTCTACTTCGCACATAAGGTTTCTAAAGCACACTAATCCATCAACAAGCATCAAGAACAAACTCAAGGACACTAAAACCTATTCAAAATAAAAAAAAAAATGTGCATAGAAAAACCTAATTAGTCACTAAAATCATTTTCAACTAAAACTCTCTTGCTGAACAAGTCCTAGTTTTTCACGAGGGATCAAAATATGAGATTTGAATGAAAACCAAACATACAGAACCCTATGATCAAGACATGGCCAAAAATACATAAGGGTCTACATGAAAAAAAGAATCACATTTTTCTTAAAGGAAAAAACAAGTCAAACTCAAATCTATGGCAAGAAACTAACACAAGCACATGAAACCTCATGAAAACCCTAGATGCCAAATTTTACAAGGACTTGAATGACCAAAGAAATTACATTTTCTTGAAGCGGAAAATGAGGAGAATCACATATATAAACATTAAAAATATTGTCAAATATTTGTGCAAGCATAGAAAACTTGAGACTTATGACTTAAGCAACAAGTCATAGCCTTAATCCTAGACTCTGATGACTTAAACATAATCTTAAATTTAGGTCTCAAAGTCACCTTTTGGCCTTGACATAAGTCTCAGTGCCATGTGGATCATACATCGGTCATTCCACACATAGGCATACATACATATAACCATTTGCCACCAATCACTTAAGCTAACTCTTATGGAACTCTCTATGGATTAAACTCTAAAAGGATCTCTAAGGACATATTGCTTATATGTCACTTGGGCTCGACTATGATTACTAATACACAAAGACATTCCAAAGAGAAAACCCTCACCCATAGGCCAGCAAAAAAGATCGTAATCCACTCCCACTTGCACGGCTTCAAATCAAGCCATAACTCAAAAAAGCACTTACAATCACTAGGCTCATCCCGCGCATGGTCGAAACGGAAGACCCACTTACACCAAAGATTCCAGGAGAATTCACATTGCAAGAACAAATGGTTTATACTTTCATCATGTTTCACGCACAACACACACAAATTTTCACTCTGAATACTAATGTTCAGTTTCAGCAACCTATCTTTAGTGTTTAGCGGAAGGCTGTGCCACATGATTATTTATTTTGGGTATGATGATATGTTTTTTATCCATTGAGATGTTAGCAAAAGTTATGTTTTTTATCAAAATTGTGTAGGCTCAATCGATTGAACACATGTAAATGTGTGGCCTCCTGCTAATAAGCAAACGTCATGTAGAAGTGAAAAAGCATGCATCTCAACAAAATGTTATATGCATGTTTGATTTCAATGTGCTATGTACATATTTGTATTCAGGTTGAAAAGGTAATGTTCATGATTCAAACGTTTTTCTAGATGCACCAACTAATCCAAATGCAAATTTTCCTTGGCAATCTAAAGGCAATATACTTTTATTTAATACTTCATTGGATATGTGCTAAATTTGACAGTGTCATACATGAAATAACTTGCTCAATGGTTATTTATCTATTAATATTGTTGATTTGCATTATTTGTTCATTTAAGTTCATTTTATCTTGTGAATTCTAGTTATCCATGTACTGGAGGCTTTCTCCCACCACACATGTCAAAAATATGATGCACAAGAATTTCGTGGGCATGATCAACCAGCTAGGTCATGTTAGGAGTTGTTTAATTTTAAACACTCCTCTTTAAGTATGACAATTGAACATTTGTTTTGGAGTATCAGCAAAATTTTCCATTTTGAAACTAATGCCACCATATAAGCCTTCTAGACGTCTCATCATCATAGCTCTTATTGTGTCATACATAATTATGTGCATAAATGGAGAATGCGAGTAACGAATGAAGCTGCAAGGACAAGAAAGTGCAACCATATTGCGAATTCAATTTGGACTAGAAAATGATGTTTAATGTACAAGTAAAACAATGTTAATTGAGATGTTATGAACCTATTATATATCAAGCTTAATATTATGTTAATCTTATTTGTTCTTCTAAATATTTTCACCGAACAAGTTTTTTGTTTTCATTACTTTAAAATATTAAATTTTAAAAATTATTATCCAAACAAATTTTGTTATCCATCACTAAAAAACTATTTTGAAAGTAAAGTTGCCAAACCGATTTTTTTGTTCTAATTTTTTAAAGACCGACTTTCAAATTACTGTTAAAAACTATTTTGGAGGGCATAAAAATAAAACTTCCAAACAGGCCTCTATGTCTAGGCTACTGCTTACGCAGTTTGCACCAGCTTTGAGTCTGCGTCAGGGGTTATCTCCATTACACAGGACCTTTTGAAGTGATGCTTACGGATTCAAAAAACAGCAACACCAAAAATAAATTCAGAAAACAGCAAGCAACGTAATGTTTCATATGGAACAGTTTACAGATTTTAACATTAATGCGTCATGTAAGGTACTCAACCAGAAGTGTAAAAATGTACATGTCTCGGGCTCTTTCCCCTTATTCAGTAACACAAAACAAAAGGGGCAATTGGCCAAAGGGCTCCGTTCACTTCCATGTTCGGACAAACAACACTAAAATGGATCTGGAATAAACTGACGTTTTGATACCAAAACTGTAAAAATTGCCATGTTGCATTGACAAGGGTTTCTAACTTATAAATTTTCGGAATCATCAAAAATAGATTAAGATTGAAGCAGGAATGCTGTGTGGTTAAGAAGCTGATTCCTTAGCAATCTTCTCTGCCTTTGCAAGGACCTCATCAATACCTCCAACCATATAAAATGATTGTTCTGGGAGTTCATCGTACTTGCCATCCAACACACCCTGTTAGCAACAAAAGATTCATTGATCATGCATTAGCTGAGTAGGGAAACCAAGGTCAGTTTATGGGTTAGGAAGGCACATGCAGCCATCTGAACCACCAATGAGAAAATATGCAACTAGACAGCTCAAATCAAAACGGAGGTCAAGTTACCTAAGGGTGTCGGCACACACAAATTGTATAACTTACATTTGAAACCAAAGATATTTGTTTTATTTATGAAAGATGCAATTAGAATTGATAAAATAGAGAAATATTAGAAAGCTTTCCAGCTTTTAATAAACGGTAGAAGCTTACAGGAAAAAGATTAAAAAAAATCCAGTCTAAATGATTTCAACTACAATGGTCCGATGATAATAAGGGCAGGCAATCTAAGACACTTGTCTTAGACCAAGAAAAAAGAAAAGTAAAACAAACCTGGAAGCTGTTAATGCTCTCCTTCAATTCTACATATTTGCCTGGGGCACCAGTGAAAACTTCAGCAACATGGAACGGCTGGCTTAAGAACCTTTGAATTTTACGTGCACGAGCAACTATCAATTTATCATCTTCACTAAGCTCATCCATTCCCAAAATGGCAATGATATCTTGAAGATTCTTGTAGTTTTGAAGAACTTTTTGTACACCACGGGCAGTCTCATAGTGCTCTTCTCCCAAAATAAGTGGGGACAGCATACGAGAAGTCGAATCTAACGGATCCACAGCAGGATAGATACCCAGCTCAGAGATCTATTAAAATATCAAAAACAAAATCAAATTAACAGATGAGAGATGACATCAAAATGCCAATGCAATAGAAACTTGATAACAATAAAACCTGTCGGGATAACACAGTTGTAGCATCCAAGTGAGCAAAGGTGGTAGCAGGAGCAGGGTCAGTCAAGTCATCAGCAGGCACATAGATAGCTTGGACAGAGGTAATTGAACCTTTCTTGGTGGTTGTAATACGCTCTTGAAGGCCTCCAAGATCTGTAGCCAAGGTTGGTTGGTAACCAACAGCAGACGGGATACGACCAAGCAAAGCAGACACCTCTGAGTTGGCCTGCACAATACATCACAATGTCAAATGTACAGTAATATCAGAAACAACATTTAAGAATATAAACAAGCAATGCCTAACATAGATAAGTTATTCAAAGGACCAATACCTGGGTAAAGCGGAAAATATTGTCAATGAAAAGAAGCACATCTTGCCCTTCAGCATCACGAAAGTGTTCTGCAACAGTAAGCCCAGTAAGACCAACACGGGCACGAGCACCAGGGGGCTCATTCATTTGACCATAAACGAGAGCACATTTGCTATCACTCTGAATTCAGCGAGATAATAAAATTATAAAATGAATATGCCTTAGGAGTAAAGAAGAATATTAAAGATGAGAATATATGCAATTATCATGAATCACATTCTGTTCACCTGCTTATCCCCAAGCTTAATGACACCACTCTCAATCATTTCTCTGTACAAGTCATTGCCCTCTCGGGTTCGTTCCCCAACTCCAGCAAACACAGAGAAACCACCTAATAAAACAGAACAGACTGTAAATGAATATATAAAGCGAATAGAATATCTTAACATAAGCGAATTAAATGTGCTAAAGCACATACCATGAGCTTTTGCAACATTGTTAATAAGTTCCATAATAAGCACAGTTTTTCCTACACCAGCACCACCAAACAAACCAATCTTTCCTCCTCTTTGGTACGGTGCAAGTAGGTCAACAACCTATAACGCAAAAGGGACACCAAATTGGTACTCAATCATAACTAATAAGATATTCAAACACACACCCAACATTGAAAATATTAAGCTGTCAAGGAAATGGTCAAAAGCAAGTTCACAATTAAGCTGATANCCATTACCACGACCAAAATTGCTACAAATACAAATTTAAAAAAAAAAAATTACCTTGATCCCCGTAACCAGAATCTGCTGTTCAGTTGCCTGCTCAACAAAAGCAGGAGCTTCTTTATGAATGGGCAAAAAGTGCTCAGTTTCTGCAACAATTCACAAAACAGAACCATCACAAAATAACATCTAGCGGAAATACACCAATCACCAGCAAACAAACCGAGTCCATCTAGGAGGGGCCAACTACATGGATCAGGCCACACCATAGATGATACAAAAATAAGACGACCACTACTGATCAGATAAAAAAACGGCTTTTAAGGGTTTCTTACTGATATCACCCTTCTCATCAATAGGCTCTCCAATGACATTCATGATGCGGCCAAGGGTAGCCCTACCAACAGGAATCTACAGGAAAGTATGAACATCAGATCAGAATACCAATAGTAAAAGCCAGTTACCAACAAAAAAAAGAGAACAAACCACGTAAGAAAAACGAAAAAGTCCCTTGCCGAGAAATGCATGTATAATAAAAAATGAGATTAGAACAACAGGAAAAAAAATCACAAACCTAAACCAGATTCTGCTATATAGACTAGCCATATAAGTAATTTTCTTATCAACAACTAAAACTCAGTTTCAAAACATTCACAGAAGAGTGCAGTGGGAAGACGAACCAACATTGAACAATAATCCACATTTAAAGGGAAAAGATAATTCCAAAGTATGAGTAACTATAACACAAAGTAACACAAGCATATTTCAGCACATTACCCAATTTGTCGGAGTGCAGACAACCAAATAATTAAAAGAAGAAATGTGTGCCAACAACAAACTCGCACAGATCTTACAAATTAAACCTGAATGACCAAGGGCCCGTTTGTCTTTCAGTTTCCAAACTTAAGTTTGGGCTGCTCCAAAGTTAAGTTTAGTGAACCGAAAAATAACAGTCATTTTCAGTTTGCCAAACTTAAGTTTAGAGTATCCAAACTTAAAACCAAACAAGCACCAAATAGAGTAAATTCTAAAAAGGACTCTTTACACTCACTATGTTCAGTTCCAAGCTAAATTTAAGGGGGAAAACTCAGATCCTCATGACAGTGTCAAAACCGCCACAGTAAAAAATTTAGACATTCCAGACGCCCGAAAAAGAAGTCGAATTTTACCCGCGAACAGAACAATCCTAGCCAAATCAAAGTACAGCACAAGCTAATCAGCCACCGCAAAATGCAAATTCAGCAATGTCTTACAGTAATAGGGGACCCAGTGTTGAGCACGGGGCTTCCCCTGACGAGCCCTTCGGTTGCGTCCATGGCTATGGTCCGAACCACGCCCTCACCCAAATGCTGCGCCACCTCCAACACCAGCCGAACCGAGTGGTCCAGGACCTCAAGCGCCGTCAGGATCGGCGGCAAGCCCTCCTCGAACCGGACATCGACGACGGCACCGATGACCTGGCACACATTCCCGACGGCGCCCTTGCCGGTGAACTCGTCGGTGATCTTTCCAGCGCCGGGGGCATCCTTCCGGGGCGGAGGAGGGGGAGCCGCGGCGGAGGCCGCTGACGTGGCATAACGGGCGACGCGGTTGAGGAGGTAGCCGTAGGGAGAGGGGCGGCCCGAAAGGGATGGAGAGGATAGCCTGTGGGCAGAGGAGGAGGAGGGGATGGAGGATTTGGATGCAGATCGACGAAGGGACGATCGAAGAAGAGACAATGCGATTCTGCGTGAAGCCATCTTCGTGGAGAAGAGACTAGGGTTTGAGCTACACTGCCTGTGGACTTGTGTCACTGTTTGTGCCACACACGTCTTGGTGAGGGTGTGGTAATGTTATTGCTGCTTTCTTTTCTTTTTTCCTTTTTTTGGTTACATCTAAAAATTAAGAGAGACTATCTATATAAGGTTAACGGAACCCGAGTTTCCATGGAATCAACACATAGCAACAGTTGAATTGCAAGCGAAGGATCTATCTACAATTGTTGGCTGGAGAACTCGCTTCCTTCACAAAGCACATGGAAAAGGGTAGCCTCACACTCTTGATTTAAGCCCATCTTTGATGTCATAAATTCAAGAGAAGAACAAATACACGATCTTGAACGTCTTTCTTCACTAGACGAATAGTTTCTGCGAAATCACTCTCGCAGCACACTTTATGTTAACTTTTCTAAAATTCCTATAAAAAAAAAGGAACTTTTCTAACTTTATGTTACCTTTCTAAAGTGTAACAAATTAAGATATTAGAGGGGTCGATTTAGGCTAAGAGAGTTACTTGACTTCGAGAAAGGCTAATAACCATTAACATCAACTATTAATTCCCAATATTTTATGATTGGATAGGAGTAGTAATTAACAACATAAGTGTCCTAACGTTTCTCTCATTTATTTCTTACAAACAATTTAATTATGTTTTTGTTTTGTTTTATTTTATTTTAATTGTCTGTGTATTGTTTTTCTTTAATTGCATAAATTAATTGAAAATCCCAAAAATAAACCAAACCAAACTACCAAAGGGCACCTATGTTATAAAATAATGTAGTTACCAGTCTTCATGGGTACGATAACCCGAGTCATAAAATACTCATTTATTATTTGTTACGACTAATGCACTTGTTAACCCATCTCTTGATCTTACGCATTTATCCCACTTCTGAAACCCACCTCTACCTCCACCACCACCTTCATCGAAGCCCTAACCTGCCTCCACTACTGAGTCCACCATGCCCACACTCTTACCTCCCCGTCATCGCCACCATCGAAGCACCGCACAACCACTGTAAGTCTTTTTTTTTTTTGTCTTTCTTTTTATTTTATTTTATTTTATTTTGATTTTTTTTTAGTTTAGACTATGAACTAGACGTTATTATGATTTGAGAGTATGACTGTGTTATTGTGATTCTTAATCTATGATTATGTTATTGTGATTTTGAGTGTCTGATTTTTTATCTATGATTTGGGGTATGAACTTTTGATTTTGGTATAATTTAGGATAGGATTTCGTGTTAGGTTTAGGGTTATATGAGGGTTAGTATTGAGGTTAGGTTTAGGGTATGGAGGTTTGAGTATGGTTTAAGGTATAAAGGTTTAAGCATAGAAGTTTGAGTACGTGTTAGGGAGTTGGTTAGGGTTAGGGTTTAAATTAGTTTGTGTATTTATATTTTGTAAACTTGTGTATATTTATGTTTTTTTATATGACAGACAAAAGTGACCCTCTGAGTGGACCTCCTCCTTCACGTTTAAAGGCACCTCCCTAACACTAGTGGCCATCATGGGTAGATGATCTTGAACATTGAGTCGCTCTCCTTTAAAGGATATATGGTCTAGATGCGTAGAGAGAGAATCATTCAATGCCAATAGATGATCCGCCTTTATCAAATTAGGGTTTAGTGGTTTTAGGATTTTATCGCGGATCGATCAATCGGTGGCAGCGGACAATTACCCATTGCTAGAGATGACCATTTTTGCAACAATAATGATTCATCCACAGCTAGCAAATCACAAAGTCTGTGGAAAAAAGGAATCATCTTCTGCCTCATATTATCAAGTTTTTGGTAGTAGAGAATCATCCTCTACTAGCAAATGACCAAGTATCCGGAAATAAGTAATGTCCACTGTAGGATAGAAATAGATTTTATTTATTAGTCGTAGGGTAGAGAATCCACTGCTAGCGAACATGACCAATGTTAATTTAGGGCTTTATGATTTTTGTAATAAAGACTATATTTAATGTTTTGAATTATTGTATTATGGTTATGATGATTAATAATAATATTTATTTTTATTTTTGTATTTATTAATTTTTTTATATGTTTTATTATTTTATTCTTTTTTTTAATTTGTAGAGTTTTTCAACAAATATATCCACTAAAAACCATTATAAAATGTGGTCATTCCTAAGACGCGTTACTGACGATTAATGTATTCGTTGGCAATAAGTTACTTATAACGAGGTCATTACCCGCAGATAATTTTCAATGCAAAATATGCTAAAAATTTGTTGGTATTTCATATAAATTCACCGGAATATCATGATTTTCCAGTATTGTGTTTGATACTTTAATAATGTATTTTTCAATCTGTAAATATAATTATCTAAAATTTCGTGATATATTTACTTAGGATCCTTGCCAACATTACTAAAATATTTTTTCGGGATCCGTCAACGGTTTATGTATGTATATATCTCAATATCAGGGCGGTGGACCTTCAGAGGCATTGACCGAAACAGTGAACAAGAGCATGGAAGAGGGCCTATTATTACCAAACGAGAGAGATGAGGGAGCAGAGGGTACTAAGAAGCTACAGAGCATTATTACATGGAATGCTTTCAGTCAAGAGCTGAAGAGAATCCTTCACATAGCAGGGCCTATGGTGCCTGTGATTTTGTCCCAATATTTGTTGCAGGTTGTGTCATCAATGATGGTTGGTCACCTGGGTGAGCTCTATCTCTCTAGCGCCTCCTTAGCCGTCTCCCTCGCCGGGGTCACCGGTTTCAGTTTTCTTGTAAGCTAATCAATCACTCATTTTGATGCATTGATTAATTATTATGTATGTCTGTTCTTCAAAATTTGCTTTTCTTATGTGATTCATCCCTTATTTGGCTGGAAAGTGTCTCACATTTATAAAGGGTAGGTGCGATCTGTGTGTTGAAACAAATTATAATGCAAATCGGAAAGCAATATATTCTAATTTGAGAATGAAGCTAGATCTTTTTCCTTTGTCGTTTAGGCAACACGTGTTTTTGAGGCAAAACTTTTGCACATGTTATATCTTAGCCTATTGAATCCCATCGAGAGTACTTTTTGGCTGCACTATGCCAATCGTTGCACTCTTTTTTTTTTTTTTTTTTCAAACTCGAGATGAAAAATAAAAAAATTAAAATTTTAAACCATTGTTTGACTTAAATAACATTGAACTCCTTTTCAACCCTAAAGTTTTAAATTTAGTCAAATAATGTAATCTTAAAATTATTTTTGAGATAAATTTCATTTTTCTTGGATATTTAAATTGTGTTTTGATTAGCTTACTTTATACATAAAAAAAGAATTCGTAACCAAAAGTTATTCTGAAAACTATATTTCTTTTCATAATAACGAAATCCAATCTTCGGTTTCATACCATTTATTATATTAATGATATTAGGCAAAGTGATCTCTTCCATGAAAATGATAGTTCTGACACTTTTTTTTTAAAAGTGACATAAATTTATCTGAAAAATTATGAAATTAAATAAACTTTTTTATTTATATCATACCAATAAAATCTTGTCATTTTTAAAATGTATTTAAATCACAATCATGAAGTTTGACTAAATTGAATATTTACTATTGTATATCATAAATAATTCGATGCACTATAATCAAAGAATCAAAATCCCCTAGTGCTTAAAATGAGGTTGAGAGGATCATGTTTACATCTTCATTATTCAATAACATGACACTGACCATGTTAATGAAAAGTGAAGATGTAAACATAATATCTCATATTCATATTGACCATGAGAGGATCCTAATCCTTAATTAACTTTGTCTATGGTACCATTGAGAAACTCATTTTTATCACATAACTTGTCCAAAGCCTATCCTAAGTCACTAGTAGCAGTGAGAAACTCCATTAAGTCACTATGGCGAATAGGCAAGTGATTGGTGGAATTAGAAAGCTTAATACCTAGAATTATACTACATAGCAAATAGGTATGGAGTTGTATCTCCAAGGACAGGACTTGTGGGAGATTGTTGGAGATAATGAGACCACGCCACCTCCAGCAACCAAAGTCAGAGCCTTGTGGAAGTGGAAGATCAAAGCAGGGAAGACCATGTTGGCGATAAATACTATAATGGAGGATGAAATGTTGGAGCTTATGAGGAAGAGCGAATAATAAGCAATTTTCACTTGTGAAAGAAAGAGAAGAAGGAAGCCACCTATGAATAGAAATAGTGAGAAGTGGAGAATGGAATAAGAAGAGAACCAAAGTGTTGGTTCTCAAGTTAATACGAAGAAGTGTGATGACACATACTTCAACTGTGGAAAAAGAGAGCATTTTGCTCGAGATTGCTAGTCCAAGAAGAAGTCTACCGAGAGCAATGTTGCAAACTCAAGTTTCTAGGCAGACAATGAAAATGACAATGAAAAAGAATGAGATGTTTTCGCTTTAGTGGCTATTAAGGAAGAATATAGACTTTCTTGAGAAGAATGTCAAGGAGCATCCAGAGTCACTAAAGGTGGATGTCACGACCCAAATCTAGTCTTGACCGTACGTAGGGATAGTATACCCACGAAAGCTCATAAATGTGGCTAAATAAGGCTAATTGCGTAAATTAATATATAATTACTAAATTACTGAAGTAATAACTAAATCTGATAATACTAAATCAAAATATTACATATGTTTTTGAATTACACTATTGTTGTGAAATAATAAATAAACAATCTAACATAGATCCAAGATCCTGTGTAAGCTATTTGGAGCAAAACTACTAAAGTAAATGAGCTACTAGGAAGACCCCATTATTAAGCGGAGCTCACCAACTGACATTACTACTTGCTACTGGAGAAGGGGCTCACTATCAAGATCCTCAGGATTATCTAAAACAAACATACAAAGGAGTGAGTTGTGAACTCAATGAATGGGTACCGCAGTACCATCTCGACATAAGATATACTGAATCATGAATAAGCATATAACAACAATACTAGATAATCAATCTAAAGCAATGTATGTACAATCAATGAATAGCTGAATCATTGGGAAATAATGAAAGCTATAATTGATATCTGAATCTGTCTATTTCCAACTGAGGAGTCGAGGAGAGAGTGATTCTCAACCTTAGTCAAGGAAGGACTGGTTTCCAACCTTGCTTCGTCGGCACTGGCTCCCTGAGGTACATGCCTTGGGTACGCTGAACCCATGTAACATGCTGAATATTTGTGGGTACGCTGAACCCATGAGTGAGACTTACCGATTACGTTGAATTCCTTCTAGAACAAAATTCACAACATATACAACTAGTCTAGTCTAGTCAACATGTAAACATAAGTTTGAGGATTTGCATGTTATACTGATTATGTACCTTATGCATATATGGTGATCTAACTACGTTATATATCCATCTTAATCACGCATCTTGTCTGAATTGCCTATATTACTACCAATTATGAAGAACCATTCATCACTTGGCACATGGTCTCTAAGCATATTTAATTTTCCAATTATGGTAAGTTTACTAGCATATATTTAGAAAATTTTTTTTAACAATGTTTAAATTTAGAAAATGAAAAAATATTTATAAAAATACTAAAACGAAAAAAAGGTGGACAAGTACGAAAACAGACAGACAGAGAGCAGTTGAAGACCAGTTGTCATTCAAATATTAATGGTTGGCCAAGTAAACGATAACCTTAATTATCCAATAAAGCAGAACCCTGTCAAGAAAATAAATGCTTGTTGTAATTTTGTTCATAATAATTAATTGATATTGATATATCCTTCACTTAACGTTTTTTTGATCGGCTACATGCCACATGCCTTGGATTGGAACAGATGGGAATGGCCAGCGGACTGGAAACGCTTTGTGGGCAGGCTTACGGGGCTCACCAGTATCGGAAGCTTGGAATGCAGACTTACACTGCCATATTGTCCCTCACGTTGGTTTGTCTCCCCTTGTCTTTGGTTTGGATCAACATAGAGAAGATACTAGTTTCCATAGGCCAGGACCCTCAGATCTCCCACGAGGCTGGGAGATTCATAATCTGTCTTGTTCCGGCACTCTTTGCATATGCTATTCTGCAGCCATTAGTTCGGTACTTCCAAATGCAAAGCCTGGTCTTTCCCATGCTGGTGAGCTCCTGCGCCACTCTCTGTTTCCATGCACCTCTCTGCTGGGTCTTGGTATTCAAGACTGGGCTGGGGAATCTTGGCGGAGCAGTAGCCATTAGCATTTCGAACTGGTCAAATGTGGTTGCTCTTGGGTTATACATGAGATACTCTTCTGCCTGCGAAAGGACCCGCGTTCCTGTTTCTTTTGAGCTGTTCCGTGGAATCGGGGATTTCTTTCGCTTTGCAGTCCCTTCTGCACTGATGATTTGGTGATGCTTCTTCTGACTGAAAGTCTCTGTATTTTGTGTCCATTTCATCAATATTTTATAATGCGTTTCCTTTAACTATGTGATTGATAATTGATGTGACGCATTGCGCTCATTAGCCTCGAGTGGTGGTCGTTTGAACTGCTTATCTTGCTATCTGGGCTACTACCAAATCCACAACTAGAAACTTCCGTTCTCTCTGTTTGGTATGTTCGTTACGTTGCTCATTATCTTTTCTATGGGATTTTCATTTGTTACCAAATATTTGCATGTTTTTGGATTATATTTAATATAAGTTCTAGCAATATTATTATTTGGTTTTTTTTGTATTATATAATATAGATATATAGATAGATAGATAGATAAAAGACAGATGGAGTAAAGATCTATTGACTCCAAGAATAAGTCTAATACACTTACTTCACTCAATAACTTTTTATAGAGATTGAATTTAATCAATCTAACCGTTGAGTTATGTTATATTTTTTAAGTCGAAGTTCAAGCATATAAATTTTGATGATACTTACCCATATTTTTAAAGTTATATTATACGTTAAAATAATGAGAAAAAAATGAAGTACTAAATAAAATTTTTAATTAGATGAACTTTTACATGCTTAAATCTACTTGATAAGGAATTTCAATTCAACGGTTAAAATAATTAAATTCAATTTTCATAAAAGGTTACCGAGTACAGTAAGCGTACCATGATTTACACTTGGAGTTAATAGATCCTCGCTCATACTTTGATCAAATACCACAAATTCAAAACACGAGCGTGATAATATTCACGAGACATGAATTAAACGTGGTGCAAGAGCATCAAAATGTTTCTCCCAATCCACCCCTATGAGCTAGGTACCTCTCCATATATAAGAACAATCTGCTTAACTGCACTAAATCTTGGTCACATTTCTTCTGCAGCCTCTACACCATCTCAGCCCTATATGCCATCCCCTTTGGAGTTGGTGCAGCAGCAAGGTAACATAAATAGATCACTTTCGAACGAATAATTAGGAGTAGGGAATTAAGCACGCATTTATATATGCCTACTTATCATCCTCTCATCATCTCTCCGTTCACAGCACAAGGATTTCGAACGAGCTAGGAGCCGGGAATCCAGGCGCCGCGCGCGTTGCTGTGCTGGCTGCATTTGCCGTCGAAGTTACGGAGACGAGCATAGTGAGCGCCGCTCTCTATGCCTGCCGCCACGTATATGGCTACGCTTTCAGCAACGAGAAGGAAGTCGTTGACTATCTCACTGCCATGGCGCCTTTGGTTTGCCTATCGGTCATACTGGACAGCTTACAAGGGGTGCTCACGGGTATACAAACACTTACCTCTCATCCGATCCAGCCTTTAGTTATATGTCTATGTAGAAAACAGTGTGAAGCTCTCTCAGTTTGCTTTTACGTGCTCTTCCTTCGTTCACAGGGACTGCTAGAGGTTGCGGGTGGCAGCACATAGGGGCTTATGTCAATCTGGGGGCATTCTATCTCTTTGGGATTCCAGTTGCTGTTATATTGTCATTTTGGGCGCAGTTGGGAGGAACGGGGCTTTGGATCGGGATACAAGTTGGTGCTTTTGTGCAAGTGTTTTCCCTTTTTGTCATAACCAGTTGCATAAATTGGGAGCAGCAGGTATGCCCCAGGAGGACAATAAAGAAATTAATTCAAATCATTTGTGTGCTGTTGAGGTGATCATTAGTGTTGAGGCTTTTGTGTGTTTTCACTGTTGCAGGCAATCAAGGCAAGAAAGAGGCTGTTTGATGGGCAATTGTCATCACACAACGGAGGGGCATGAGAACCCCAACAGTGAAAATTCAAATTTTTTTTTTTTTTTTTATTGATAGGAACAATTCTTCACGAAACAAGAGGAGCTTTTTTGCGTTTTGCTAGAACTAAATTAATTCCCTTTTTTAGTGGTTAATTATGTAAGCCTTTCAATATTTGATTAGCAACGAATTTAAGGTCATTTTTATGTAACCTCTCAGATTTTTTCCTGATCAAAACAACGTGAAATATACATTAATTTCTGAAAAAGTAAAAAAATAAAATAAAATTGGTACTGTACCTAAGAATGAAATGTGTCAGTCGTATTAGTCATTTTTAGGAATTGATATATCCCGTGGTTAAGAATTAAAAAGAATTAACATGATTAATATTTGAAATAGTTTGAAATTGTGTTAAAGTAGCTTTTATTACAAGAAAAACACGCATTATCATCAGAGTTAGTGTCAGGATTTTTTTGATTACCGTCAATTTTTTCACTTTCCGTCGGACTTTTCATCGGAAACTGTCCCGACGGTACTGACGGTAGTTAGCATCCGTCAAGATCGGCTGTAACGGCAACCCAAGAACGGTTCGAGTTGAATCGTTTACTGTCGAACACAACCGACGGTAATTATATTAATATTCACACATAATTTATGATAAATTATCGTCAAAAGTGTCTGACAGTAATTATATTAATACTTTAATCCGAATTACCGTCGACTGGAACTGATGGAAATTTGATCATATTTACACATACTTACAGTAAAAAATATCCGATGATAATTATATTAATCTTTTAATCCGAATTTTTGTTAGATATTAATTGACGGTAGGTGCAAATGCTACCGTCGGAATCTTGTGTGGGTAGTGTCCCTACAACTTATGAGGTCTGCAAAAGTTTATTGAACTAATAACAGGTGCTCATTCCAATTAATTTCAACTACTAATCAAAGGAATTGGTATTAAGCAAAGAGAATGGTCAGCCTGAATTAAACTGAGTATTTGAATGTAACATCTGCTGATCCACACCTTCAACAAAAACATTTTAGATGCTCATTTCAAGTTAAAACTAAGTACATGAGTAGGTAGAACCCTACTTAAGGGAATTCTTGGAAGTATAGAAGCAATATGGAAGGAAATTAGAAGTGGCAAGTTAGATTCTTTAGGTGTCAAATTAAAATCATTAAGTCAGGTGAGAGTATCAATGTGAAAGAAAAAAAAAACCTTTGATATTAATGTCTAGATATTAAAATCATTGATTTCGTGTAGATATTAACGAAATTGTACACTTTGCGCATTTGTGCGGATACAAAATCTAGTTGCTAACTTAAAAGTCTATCGATGATATTTAAATGAGAATAGCACCATCACACGTATTGCTTAAATCCAAGAGCACAAATTGCTAACTTCCTCAAATTGATAATCACTCCATTAGCAAGTTTTAAAAAAGCATAATTTCAAACAGCAACACAAACACAAAACGGCAAACTTTTGATCAAGACACCAAGCAAAAGGATTCTTGTAGAGGGAAGAAACAATTCATCCCAATAATTATTAATTAGATGTGGGTGTAACACAAACATTAGATCAAACATCACCAAGCCCACGCCATAAGGGAAAAGACACTTAACACCTTTTCCTTAATTACATAAATTAAAACATGATTCCCCATACTTCATTTTCGTAGTATAGTTATTCTATTTAACCAAATCTCCATAATTTCCAAATCGATCGACTTAGCACTCATGTAACTAGTTCATCATTAACCTTCGATTTTTATTTTATTTTTTTTGAAAACAAATAAATTAGTCTGGTGAGGCAAAAGAACAAGGCATATATCAATAATGTTTTTTTTCTACTTCACTAAGGAAAAGAACAGATAACAAAATCAATAACAACATTAGCAACTGACGATTCTAGAAGGTTCTTTGCATTAGGAGACAAGAGATGTTAGGGAGTGACTAGGATACAGGAGAGAGAAAACATGAGGTTTAACGGACACATCAGCAATTGTCACGGAGCAAATAGACGGGAGGGGCTAACGGGAGTAACGGTTGTAAAGTCTGGAGACTAACTGAACAATATATTTTTGTCGGATAACTAAGTAAAACTTTAAGAAAAACTTGAGGGGCCGAATAGGATATTCGCCCTAATAATTTACTTTTTGTATTCATGAAATTTTACGTCTAAATACAAACATGTTTTCTTCCAACGACATTCTATCCACAACACATTAATCCCCTCTCGTGAGTATAAAAATAATAATATTAAGGAAAGAAATTCAGCATCCTGATTACGCAGAATGCATATCAGTTTGCAGAGAAAAGAAAGACGGAAACCAAAGAGAATTGGAGGAGAGAAATTGAATGAAAGAACATTGCTTTCATTACTTTTTTTTTGCCTTACAAGTAATCTACACTATATATACAATCAATGAGAGTCATAACTAACTAAACTAACTTGTTTGTCGCCTAACTGAATTGTAACAAACTTCTTACTAATTTAGCATGTGTTTTTCATGCTTACATATAAGTTACTTGTGGATCAAGTAATTCTAATAAATAATAATAATAATCATCTCCCTCTTGATAGGCTTCTATAGTTATATAATGTAAAAGCAATAACGATGTCGAAGGAAAAACCAAACAAAAAAGGGCGTCACGCAGATACTCAACAAATCAAATTCGTATTTCTTTATATGAATAAATACGTATATGTAGTACACTAGGTTCGGCTAAGTGGCTATATGGTATTCAAACTCAAGATGCAGCTTCGCTTCACCTTGGTTTCTTTTCTTTTTTTTTTTACAACTAATTAATCTTCTATTTTACAAACTATACCTCTGCAGCACCATTTGGCAATGACGAAACTGTGTTGTTGCGGTTCTTGTTAAATCTTTTCTTTACTTTTTCAGCAAAGGATAGTTTGGCAAACGCTTCCTCCCTTTGGGGGCGGTTTGCGTAAAGTATCCAGAGAACAAGGCAGAGCAAGACACCAACAGAAACGAGGCCCAGTCCAACGTTAATAACCTTAAGATAGTGGTTCAATGGTGGACAGTAACTAGAAGTGATTTCGTTGAATGTATCCCTCACAAAATTGCAATTCTGAAGGCTAAGTAAAAGCGGAGTGTAATGTTCTAGCGCATAGCTTTCATTAACTGCACCCACTAACTCCGAGTAAATCTCTGGCGTCACCCTGCCAACACTGGTACAAATACCATATTCTGATATCTCGCATTCGTAATTCTTCCACGCCTGAAATGTTTAAACAAACGAACATGATTAATTACTTGTATGAGTCATGCTGTTTGCGTATTTTTCAATTAACATCACCAAAGACATCCTCTAATACATTGAACTACATTAAAAAAAGTATTGACAAGCGTGCGCTAAAATGTATTTAAAAATCTCTAAGATGTCCATTTAATATGTACAAGAATTATGTTATTTGTATTCATTTTAATGTGAGACTCTGTGTCGATACAATTATTTATCATCAGATGAAATCTTAGTGGAATTCACACTTAAACGAGATCTCATCTAATGGTAAATGAATGCGTGTCGACACAGTGTGCCGCGCTAAAATGAAAGACAATGGAAAGCATGCATACCAATGAAGCATTGGCAGAGGAAACTTCTTGGGCGGTGCAACTGCGCTCTTGAAACCGAGAGTCAAAGGGATAGCACAGAGGCGGCATTGCGGGCCCAGACTGATTGTAATAGTTCACGCTGCCTGGCGTTGGATTTGCATCTGCAGTGCCGTAGATGAAGCGGTTGACTACGCTGACGATGTTGGTCACCACTTGTTTGCTCTGGAAGAGCGTCTTGTTCGTGGTTCTCTGATCAACGCAGGGGAGGATGTTGCTGAGAGCGGATTCCGCGTGTGGATTCTCCACCCATTCCCCCATGGCCATACACGTGTCCGAAATCGCACTGCAATCAGAACACAAAGCATGAACAACACTTCGTTTTCAATGAAAGGAAAAAAAATGAAGCCCCGGAGGCATGGCTTACTTACTTGTTAAGGATCATGAACACTCCACAAAGGATGAATGTTGTTGCAACCAGTAACCATCCGCTGATGACAAATCTGCAAACACATATTTTGAAATCAAATTAATTAAGGTCGTACGTATCAATAGATAGACTTTAAGAAAACATAACTCACATGAGGATTGCATGTTGATGTCCAAGAATTGCTAGAACTGCAAAAAAGAGAGGAGAAGAAAAAAAAATGTTTAGTAAATTCTTGGCAAGAGTTCAAGATTAAAGAATTAAGATGCTGTAATGATCAATTAATACGCACGGAGTCCAATTAGAGCCAGCAGAAGCATCACCGCCGCCATCAGAATCAAAGCGAGACGCCTGCGAAACGGAGCAGTTAAGCAGTTAGCCGATTGCTGCCAGTATCAAAAAATTCTAGAATGATCTCTTTTTTTCTTTCTATTTCTTGTTTTTGGTGAAGTTTACGATTGCATACACATGGTTAAATACTTTTCGTATCTTAACGGAGTTTTCATTTGTCTTCTGGGAGAGTGTGTTTGCTGCGGTGTTTAGGTCCAAATTCAAGTTGTCGATATCAGCCATGATGTCAGATGGAAGAAGCATCTGCGCCACGTCGATCGATTTCGCCAGCGAGAGATACTCCGTGACGTTCCTTAGAGTCTGCACCGTGTAGTCCGACTGGTTGACGACGTAACGAAGGGTGTCCAACGCCTCGCCGTGGAACTTATCCTGTCCGACGGTAAGAAGGATGCAGCCGGCCCTGCACGATTAGATGCATCAATTTTGGAATGAATAATGATCGAACATTGTCTTAAAAGCATGTGTTTATTCATAACATAATGTTTACAAAAATGTTACATGTACACCCAATTTTATACACTCATACATACATTATAAATAATGCACAAACATTACAAATTTATAGATGATATTCTCAATTATCATTAATTAAGGTTTAGGGTTTAGGGTTGCATTAGATAGCAACCAAAACTAACTAATGTTGAAACGAAGTTGAGAGAGAGTTACGCTGCAGCAAAGGTGAATAACAGAAGCAGCACAAGACAGATTCTTTGGGAATAATTTGATCCTTCGCCCTTGATGCTAATCCCCCATCCACAGCACAGATGAATCACAAGTGCCAACCCGAATGAAATAAACCACAGGACAGCGAGGACGAAGCCTGCCGCGCCGGTGAATCCAACTGACTGCACAAATAACGACTGAGGCTATGGAGCAAAAGGAGGAAAATTTACATGCCTAGCTTAATTTCAAGTAGAGGAAGCATGGGAGGAAAATAAATATATATAACTATTCATTTATCACTATATAGTCCTTCAAGTATGTATATAGTCCTCACTAGAATGTTCATTTTTCAGTATTCATTTATTCAATTGGTCATCAAGATGATGATGAAAAATAGGAACCATGGCACTTACAGCCCAATAATGCCGATTAGCGATGTCCCAACCACCCCGGTAGCGCCGAAATCGCCGTAGAATGTCAGGCCTGTCCGTTCTGTTTGCGGCCAGCACAAGGGTGGCAGCAGGAGCATCCGTTCCAGGACTTGGTGCTACAGCCGCCTGCGTGACGTCATTCTCCCATGGGCCCAAATTCTCTTCTCCTGAAAACAGGCCAAGGTAAGGTAAGGTAAGGAACACTTTCCGGGAAAAAAACGGGTCAATCCAAAACTACATAATCCAATTGACCAATTACATAATTTTATGTCCACTAAAGCATTATTCATTATGGAAAGAAGAACCTTGCTCGATGAGACAATATTAAGAAATGCAACATGAATTGGTCTTGAACCCGAGACCTGCTTAAGCGATACCAAGCTGCTTACCACTCGAACCAACCCGTGTTGGTCAAATGCAATATGAAATGAAGCACTAGTTTACACTTTATTTTCATTCCAATTTCTCAAGTTTCAGAGAAGCCAGACAAGTTATGAGAGATAAAGATCTACCACTAACCCATCACCACAATTATCAATGTATTCACAGTAATCAAAGTTGCGGAGACACTTGCAAGAGGCACCAACCTAGGATAAACTTCTCGGCATGTCTGGTTGATCCACTTGAAGACAAAGCTGAGACTGAGCTGAGAGACACCACCGTGGGGAAAATGAGCAGAAAAAAACGTGCCCTTTTAAAGTTAACACCCTTCATTGCTTGTTCCTTGCAATTAAACTCACTGGTCACACCCCGCCAATACCATTTTGGACTCTTTTTAAGACAACAAAAACAAACAAACAACCACAAAGAGAGAGAGAGAGAGAGAGAGAGAGAGAGTGTGAGAGATACCCCTAACGAAACATTATGTTTTGTTTATTGAGGTAATATTGTATCTAACTAAAGAGTGGAACTTTGGATGGTTTTATAGAAACAGAGAGGAGGAGGTAAAAGGGAGAAGGAATGAAGGGAATGGAGGGGAAGAGAGTCACATGGGGTGGGGTAATGATGAAGACTTTGGTGAAAAAGGCGGGTGTGATTTAATCAAAAGTAGATTAATTTAATATAATCATTTTTTTCATTGGGAGTAATACCACCGAGTTAAGTAAAGCATGACAAGAGCTTTAGCGAATTGTTTGGCGCATTCTCAGTTTGCTTGCACCACTTGTTTTTGTCTTTTCTGCTTTTGGTTTTTTTCCATTTGATGGCTTTTTCGTTTTCCCACCTTCTTTTTTTTTCCCATACTATTTTCATCTCCGCTCACTGTGATCTTGATCTTGCATATTGGCATATTGCAATCGATTAAAATGCTCTTTATTCTGAAAGCCATCCATGTCCTTACCATGTTGGTGGGGTCATTCGCGTTTCTCAATTTGGTCTGTTTACTTTTTTGCTCTAATTAAGCATGTACGCGGGGATGTGGGATTTTTTCAATCAGTGCTTTAAGATTGCTGAATAAGAAATTGCCAAAAGAAAATAAAAATTAGTGTATCAAACATTCGATGAGTCTATCTACCTATGATATGGAAAAAACTTAAAAAGGTTTTATAATGCCACTTGTTAAGAAAATAAAAGTAAAATGTTTAAGTTTTTTTTTAATGTTTTCAACGCATTATTAAAAAATTAAGTTTTTAAGACAATATTCCATTTTCTTACTTCCGTAACAAGTGTCTAATAGATACTTGTTAGTAAAACTCTTATGATACGGAAGGCAATTTAATGGATTCACTACCCTGGTATGAGGTTTTTTTTTGTTTTTTTTTTTTAAGATAAGTAAGTGTAGTGCAATTTTATTGCTCAAAGGTCAAACGTAAAAAAAATGTGATAAGTGGTCACCATTATAGAGACACCCAAGGTAGGAAAGGTGGAGTTGGTTTGAACTAATTAAATACAATACATAATTTAAAATTAGTTATTTATGATTATAATTCAGTCATTTTTATAAAATTTAATTGCAAAATACTTTTCTTGTAAAATCTGATGTAATGGAGTGAAGTGGAGAGTTATACGTAAGGGTGTAAATAAGTTGGTTTGATTTAGGATTGAATAAAAAAAAATTTAAATTGATTGAATCTTATTGGATTAGTTTGATTTTTAATTTGGGTTGAAGTAAAAAATATAAGTAATTATATTTTTTCTTAGAAGTTTTTATCTTTATAACAATTTTTCTTGGCAATGCTAAATAACAATTAATAGTATTGTAAAACTTAATTATGATACACTTAACAGTTATGTAAATAGACTTTAAAAAAAATACTACTTATCTATTTTTCAATAATTGTTTACTACTCCCGTGTTTTTTTTCACTTTTTATTGTTACTATTTATCCAAAAATTTGTCCAAAATTCTTTATAATTTGATTAGATTAAAAAAATATTAAAAATAAATTTCCTTCTAATTATTATACCCTTATTATATTTCATTCTCCCAACGAGATATTTATAATACTAATTACTTAATTTAGTTTACACACTATATTTAAAATTTTACATATAAGTATTGATAAGTTCATGTATTAATTTTAAATTATTTTCTTTACAATAAGTAACATATGCACTTTTGCATTTTGCTTTTATGTTTTGCTTTTACAAAGGCTCTGAACACTTTTAAATGAATTTTTGCTATTTCATTATATTGATACATATGTCCACTACGTTGATACTTGGAGAGAGAATATATTGTAACATATCTTCATTATGTTGATACTTATGTCTATTACGTTAATACTTATTTCTATTTTGTTGATACTCACGTGGTAAATAAGCTTGGCGCTAGAGTGAGAGTAGAGAAGAGAGAGTTTGACCTGATGGAGGGAGAAAAAAAGTAACAAGTTGATACCTTTATCATATGTTGATGCTTATTTCTATATATTATGTTGATAATTATTTCTATTACATTGATACCTATTACTATACTCACGTGACGTGTGAGCTTCATGCAGGAGTCAGAGAGTGAGAGCATAGGAGAGAGAGTCTGACTTGACACGAAAATAATATGACGTGATAGAGAGAGAATGTGTTTAAAAGACTTACATGAGTTGATACCATATGCACATGTGTTGATATCATATGCACACGTTTGATACCTTCTGCGTCAAAGATATTACTCATTACAGTAAATATAACAATTTTGTTTTTCCCCTCTAATATATTGTGTACATAGGGGAGTGGGGATGGGATTGAAGCTGTGACAAGCGAGGGATTGGAGAGCAAAGAATGAAAGAAAGAGAAAGAGGAGGTCACGGGTTTACATTAGTAAGCGAATCCTAATGGTTGGATATATGTGAAGAGAATAAAGGGTGGGAATGATTAGTAGGTCATTAGAGTTTACTCTTGGAGTTAATTAATCCCATTCTTACATAGGGTGCAGCACCGTAATTATGAACAACAATGGAAGTGGTGGCAGACACCGGCACGGCACTGTGTCATCCACCATTGACCAAACAGAGCGCAAGAGTCCGATTTCCAAGTGAACATCCAACAAAACAGAAGCATTTCTTTCTTTGTCACACTCACACACAACTGAAACGGTGTCTCACATTGTTGTGATCCTTTCGGAAACTTGTTTGCATTGTGTCACTGTCAATAATCAAGAATACTAACTAAAGCCAACATGGAGATAAAAATACTAATTTAGCAAACTTGCTGTGATCCTTTTGGGAACTTGTTTTTGTTTTCCTTTTTACGTGGATTCTTGGAAACTTGTTTGTTTGTAGTGTAGTTAAAACATTTGTTCGACAATCAAGAAAGTAACGTTTTTAGTTAAGTGATTTTTCTTATAACTAATATATTAAATATTATATTAACAACTTTTTGAAAAATTATAGTTTATTGCTTAAGAAATCCTGCTAACAAAATCTTTTTATAGTCACACTTGATGATATATTTTGCTATGGGTGGAGTAATTGACATCTCATCGCATGTCCACACTCCCCATTTTTACTATTTTATTATTATACTTTAATTTTTCAACTTACCATCACCCTACTCCTCTTTTTATTTAAACTAATTTAAACTAAAGATAAGTCTAATTTAAATTAAAGATAAACTTCATAACAATAAATCTAAGATTGGGCTAATAAAATAAAATAAATTTAAATGCTTTAAATACTTAAAATAAATAAACAAAACACAATTAAAATAAGATAATGACCCAACTCATTTGCCTTTCCTTATGTCTCCAACTCACTTCTTTCATAATCCTTCTTTGGAAAATCCTTTGTTTTTTGCCCTTCAATTGCCACAACTTAATCCTTGGGACCTGGTTGTTTCTCTTAACTTACTTCAAAACACATACATCCATCACTAAGACCCTATGCTATGTAGTTAGACTTTCACTAAGTATTACTTTGCAGTTCATGCAAATTTTTCTATCTGATTTTCTGATAAGAGAGAAATTAATATGTGAACAAGTCCATCCACACTTATAGGTGATGAGACGTTCGTCTTGTTTCCTAAAACATGTGTTCACTATTGTAAAGTCGAAAGCTAAAGAAAAATCTAGAATGGTCCTACCCTTTGCATTGCTACTCTTATTCCATATCCCCTATGCAAACCCTCATATCCACTAGCTTCCCTCCCCACATGACCATTTAGATACTCTCCTAAGAAAATGTTTTCTTCTAAAGGTATGCCCTAAACTAGGCCTCCAAAATACTCCCAAAATCGTATTTTGTTCCTCTAATCCTACTTGTGGTGCGTAGGCACTAATGATACTTTAGGTGTCTCTCTCAACTACAAATTTAATGCTATGATCCTATCACCTATTGTTTTAACATCTACCACATCATTTTGTCAGACCTTATCTGCAATTATGCATACCCTATTTCTAGATTTTGCATTCCCAACGTACCAAAGCTTAAACCCATAAGTATCTAACTCCTTAGCTTTCGCTCCTACCCACTTAGTGTTTTGTAGGCACATAAAACTTATCCTTCGCCTAATCATGGTGTCTACTATTTTCATTGATTTACCAGTGAGCATTCCTACATTCAATGTACCAAAGTGTATCCTACCTATCTTCATGTGAAGTAACTTACTTACCCGCACCCGTTCACGAAAATGCGACTGCATCCAAGCACCGAGACAACGACTCTTACTCTTTTGACACTGCACATGAGCAATGCAATACGTTGCTTTCGGGAAACGACTTAGCCTTAGCACTATGTAATCGTTGATCCATGTCATGAAGATTCGACAAAGTTTTACGTTGACTGTCAACGGCATAACACAACCCTCCTCTTTTCCAGGGCTTGGGATCGACTATGTAGTGTTTCTCAACCAAATACCACAGAGGTAGATTTAATAAACAAAACACAACTAAAATAAGATAATGACCTAACATGACCTGAATAAGATAAGACTAATTCGTAGCATGTTAAAATTTCTATCTTGTCCTTTGGTAATGTAATGCCCAATTTATTTATTATTTTTTTCCACTTGTGCACATATCAGTTTCACTATAAACAGAGACTAAAATCATATAATTTTTTTATATATTTAAACCAAAACAAAAAATAAAACTTTAAGAAAAACCTAAATTGAATCACGAAAATTTGTTGGAGGACACTAAACATAGTTAGGTCAAGATAAAAGGACGGGGAGAGAAACTATTCTAATCTCCATTGTTCCGAACAGTTTCTCAGTCCTCAATGACTGGTTATTAGCAAAAACACAAACGGTCTTTACCAAAATAAAAATTGTGGTAACCAGTCCTCAAAATTGCATTTGGAAAGACCTAAGACACCCTTTATTTTCTGATATTGTCATATCATATACATATACTTAATAGATGGTGATGTCTGATGTGTATCTTGAAGATGTGCATAAAGCATATCTAATTACAACTGACAGATTACCACCCAAAAATTTATGCAATGACTCGCTACTTTTCTTAGTGACACCAATGTAGACATGTTCATTTCCCTTTGTCATGGAAAGGACATAAACGTCAAGGATTACAATTACAATGAATAAATAGATATGGGTCTTTATCAAATTAATCACTTAACCCACGTTAGTGAATATGTTGGATCCTAACTTGGCTTGCCCATTGTTCTAAGTTGGAGAAGTATACGTCAAGGGGAAAACAGCTTAATTCCTCCGCTAGCTAGAAGAAACAACCAAAATACGAGACAACCTTTCTTTCATATGTTTATTGAATACGTTTAGTCTCAGGATTGTTGACTCTAGAGATTAAAGTGAATGTTTATTCCATACTTAAAGCCAATTTAAGAGTCAATTTTCATAATGGAATAACTTCGAATTTATAAAACAAAAGTTGATTGGTGCGATATTAAGTGAATCAGAGAGAACTTAGAAAATTAACAAAGAAATTAAAGGATAAAGATTGTTTTACATGAGCTAAAAAGATGTGGACAACTTGATAAATTTAAGAAAAAAAATGTTTAATCGATATGTTCAATAGCATACAAATGTGACATCATTATTAACAGAGAAAAAGAGATACGAGGTGCATCACATGTAAAAAAGAGTTCAACTTTTTGTGATCATGTCGATGGAGATTGAGAAGCTAATTAAATTGTTTATGCGTTCTTCCGGCATGTAATTAGGTACACAATTTACTTCTTGGATGTTACAGAAGAAGTGCAGTTGTTAAAATCACAGCATACACAAGTTCAGCATCATGGAGATCAGCTTCAACTAAGATATAAAACGTGAACTTCCAAACGCGTGGATTGTTCTGCTGTCTTTGTAATTAGATTACGGGCTTCTGTAAATCACATTCATGGCCGAGTAAAGTGCAAGTGATAGATAGAAATGCCATAACTTTTATAAACTTGTGCACGTTAAATACAAAAGGAAAATTACTATTTATTAGGATAAATAGGATTTGGTGGATTGTGGAGTTAACACAATTTGTTTGACCCAAGTTTTAGAAAGCCCAAATAAGCACGTATTGGGCCCAAAATGAAAGTGAATCGGATGATTACTGAACTAGTCCTTCTTGAAGAATTTGTTACAAAAACACAAAGAAACACAAGTGTTATGGTTAAAATATATGACAAGGGTAATCAGGTAAAATCATCAAGATGATTCTTAAGGATAATGAAAGGGTTGACAGAAAAGCCCTATTAGCGCAATCAAGGATAGGCAAGATTGGGAAGTTCACGGTCGATAATGTGAGTCGACCATGAGTGGTTGAAGGAAATGGGGTCGACCAAATGAACAATTGTACAAGAAGAATATTCTTTGTTTAACTTAGAATTAGCAAAAGACCATTAAGAGTTTAAGAGCACGCAATGAATCAACCTAAATTGATGATTATAGGCGACCCCAGTCTAACCTTGGATGGAATGATAATACGAAATAACGGACTCGACTTTCCAAACATTTAAAATATGATGAGAATGAGGAGAAATCACGTTCGACTCGCAAGTTACCTATAGCAAGGTGCACCCATTAACAAAAGGTGGCGGTTACAAAGAACGTGCTAAATTTTACAGAGGAAATAACAGGACACTGTGTGGAGAATAAGGGAAGTGGAAAAAGTGGCATTTTGAGAGTCAAACTATAACTGTTCGAGAAGACATGTGGCAAGCATGCAAAGGGTCACTAAAGGTTATAAATAAAGATGCCCAAAACATAAAAAAGGAGGAATTTTTACTTGAAGAAATTCTCACAATCTCAACAAGTTCCTGCAACATAGAGCACTGAGAAGACTCAAGTAGATTTATCATTTCTTTTCTTTATTTACTTTTTTTGCTCTTTTTTTAGTCTATTTCTTTAGTAATTTAAAGTCCATTTCATTGTATCTTTGTTGTAATCTCTGTACCAAACACTTAGTTATTCCAGTATGCAATAATTATTGTTCTTGAATCTGCATCTTTACTAAAAAGGTCCATTCCTCACGTTTTTATCACACATTTATTTGATTTACGTGGAAAACGGTCCATCAAACCAAATTCCATGTAAAACAAACTGGCACACCCAGGGAAACCCTTTCTATGAAGATTTAATTTAAGAACTTTTTGTTCCAAGTGTTTATGCGATTGTGAAGTGGTATCATAATATCACACGTCTTCTTCTGCAGAAATTAGCATGAGTGAGGGAGAGAGAAACCAATTTTGTGCACTCTTCTATGCCAGTGTCAAAGGAACTTGTGTTGACACGTTAGCTAGTGCTTCCTTTCACACTAAGCTGCATGTACATTAGGTAGTTAATTTCACTGTAATTTCATTTCCATTTAACATTAGAACTAGTTCTGTATATAAGACCATACACAAGATGAAATGACAAGTTTTCTCATTTCAATTCATTCAACATTTCTGTCATTCCCTCAGTTCACTAAGGCATTCATCGAGATCACCATTTCACATTGTGAATCTGGAAACAATTGGTAGTGGTAATAATGTCAAACAAAAAAATCTCACCTTCTTATGGCACTTTAAACAACAAATTTTCTTTCACGTCAAAATTCTCACCAAATTTCTATCATTGTTGAGTAGCCAAGAATACCTAGCAAAAGCTATATACTCTCCACCGACTTGAGGGTTCCAAATCCAAACATCATCATCATGAAACATAGGGCCAGCAGATTACAGAATTAAGTGCCAAAATATTATCCAGAATTAGAGTGGAAAGAGCATCCAAGTTTCAATTCCCATTATGCCAAATATCCCTCACCAGTAAAGTAATGTCAGAGATATGAAGAAGGGATATGCTTTTTTTTCTCTCCAAATTTTAACTTTAAATACATTCAAGTATGATTTGCAAATCATGCTTATTTTGACCTGACATACTTTTGGCCTTGTCATTAGTTAATCTTAAAGCTAAAAATTGAACTCAATTTCTTATATGGATTGAATTCTTAGCAAGCTTATATGTTTCATAGAAAGCCTAGAACCAACAAACATTCAAGATTAGCGATGGGGAGAGAAAGAGCAAGCACATAGAAAGACAATAAGATCTTAAAATGAATGGACTTTACTATAAGAAAAATTATTGCACAAACGTAAGTCTAACACCTCATGTCTAGTTCACTAGTTGTCGAGTATCCCTATGGAAGGAGACATAAAACATACAACACGAAGAAAATGGGGGGGGGGGGGNATCATTTACGGTGTTGGAGGATCCACTACAAATACTAAAGCCTCCAAAACAATACATCCCAAAAGCTCAAATATATCCCACCCCACTCCAAGCCCGCTATGAGAGGAGGATCCACCCTCAACCCAAATTCCAAAATTGAAGATACATTAGTGACCAAAGAATGTATTTTCAGTAAATTCCAACTTTTACTGGTCCACTAAATCATGGTCCACAGACACTACACAACTTCCTTGAATCTTGATGTTCTCTCTGTCTACTCAGTGGCAGCATCGCACTGATTGGCCTGCGAGTTCCAATCATCAAGAAGGTTTGAAACAGACGCCTCAAGCTTCTTAGCCTGAGGTCCTGGCTTCAGAACATTAACATCACCCCACTGGGAGCAAGGATCCATCCACCAGCTCCTCCGGCCAGAGCACCATGCCCCTGGGACAGCTCGATTATGCCCACGATGGAGGATGTTTTCATCAATCATGTCCAGAACAGGATCGTTGACTTCAAACTGTCTAGCAAAAGCAGCTCCACTTTGTACCATCTGATCATAAACAGAAACATTAAGGGAGAGTGGTTCCATCTTGGGAGGATTGTCCCAGATCATATACCGTAGGTCACCATTCACTGTTGTGTTCTTGAATTCTGGTGCATTGCAAATGACTGAGTGAAAATAACCCTCTTGGGATAACTTAACATTTGTAAAATACATCAGGAGTGTTCGAGGTAAATTATCCCAGCCAAAAAGGCAAAACTCGAGGAAGGGTCGGCTCAAAATGACCCATGGTGAACCTGCGAGGCAAGGAAAAGATTCAACATACAGACCCTCATAGTCAAAGAATGTGTTTCACAGAGCATGAGAGAATAGATTTGCCTGTGAAGAGTTTGAATGCTTCAGGCGTCTGCCGCTTCTCCGTAGCTTGAAAAATTTGACTTCTCCTTGCTAAATATGTTCCTGGGTCAACTACAATAGGCTGGAATCTATCCTTTCTGCATGCATAAATTAATACATAAATATATGATGTATAATCAAATGAAGAGTGTCACAATGTAGCAGCTAGAATAAGCAGTAGTTTTCATTACTCTTTCCATCCAAGGTCACTGGTGTGATCAATGAAATTGAGGTTCCTCCCAACAGAAGAGAAAACATGAGACAGGTCTGACACACAAAAAATAGTACGGATTAGTACGTCAAATAAATCTACCGAATCAAGAAAGGAACAGGAAAAATCAGTTGACATTAAACAAAGCATAGCATAATTCAGTGAATACAATTCAGACCAATATGGTTATATAGCATTTCATTGCCTATACTACTAAAACAACAGCAGCCGTTAAGCCTTATTTCACTAAGTGGAGTCAGCTACATACGTCAGGCGACGTCATAATCTTTTATCATTAAACGTATTTATATTCAAACTATTAACATCTAAATCTTTTTATAATTTCACCTATAGTCTTTCCAAGTCTCCCTCTACATCTAACTATTGAACTACTCTGCTTCTAATCTACCCTCGTACCTAAGGCTTTTACCAGCCCTTCTCCACATATGCCCAAATCATCTAAAGCGAGATTCTACCATATTTTCTATAATAGTCACTGCCTCAATTTTCTCCATACTGTATACATTCCTAATCATACCTTATCTAGTGTACCCACTCATCCAACACAACATTCTCATACAACAAGAACAACAACAGAGTCTTATCCCACTACATGAGGTAGGCTACATGGATCAAGTGACGTCATAGTGCCCTATCAAGGGTCATATTTTCATGTAAATCATTAGCTTCTAAATCTCTTCCAATAGTTTCCTTAATAGTTTTTTTAGGTCTCCCCCTACTTCTAGCTAATGAGTTACACATCACTTGATCTACTCTCCTCACTAGAGCTTCTAATGGTCTTCTCCTCACATGTCCAAACCACCTAAGACGGGATTCTATCATCTTTTGTATTATAGGTGCTACCCCGACCTTCTCCCTAATGCAATCATTCCTAATCCTATTTTGTCTAGTGTGTCCACAAATCCACCGTAGCATCTTCATCTCCGCAACATTGAGTTTATTCTCCTGTTGGCTTTTTACTGCCCAACACTCAATCCCGTATAACATTTTGGTCTTACAGTTACACAACATCCTCATCCCGGCAACAATTTAGTTTCTTGTTGACTTTCTGTCACCAAACATCAATCCCATACAACATCGCCTATGTTATAGTTGTACAGTAAAATTTTCTCGAGTTTAAGTGGTACTCTTTTGTCACAAAGGACGCCTAAAGCACTCCCCCACTTCCTTCACACAGCTTGAATCATATAGTTTACAACTCCCTCTATTTTTACATAATTTTCGATAATAGGTCCTAGATAGTTGAATGGTGTGACTTGTGGCATGGCGTCGTCCCCAATTTTCACCTCTAAGTTATAATTTGTGCGTGTCTCGCTAAACTTACATTCCATACACTACTAACTTCTACGTATACGAAAACCATGAGCTTCCACAACTTGCCTCCACAACTCCATTTTGTCATTTATTTTCTTTCAATTCACCTACAAGGTCTATATTATATGCAAAAAGCATGCACCCTGGCACTGAATCTCGACAATGTGCAATAAGCACATCTAAGACAAGGGTAAAAAGATTGGGACTCGGAGTTGACCATTTGTGCAATCCTATTGTTATAGGAAAATCCTTTGTCACTCCATCTTGTGTTCTGACACAAGTTGTGACCCCCTCATACATATCTTTGATTGCTCGAATATATGCAATCAAAACTCCTTTCTTCTCCAGAACCTACCACAAAACCTCCTTTGGCACCGCACCATAAGCCTTTTCGAAATCAATTTAAACCATATGCAGATATTTCTGATCTCTTCGATATCTCTCCATCAATCTCCATAACAAATAAATCTCTTCGAAGGTAGAACTCCAAGGCATAAAACTAAACTGATTCTCTGTGATGTGAGTTTCCTATTTCAATCTCCGCTCATAAGCTTAATTTTTTGGATAAAAAGGCTCATAACTTAATCCCTCTGTGATTAGCACAGTTATGTATGTCTCCCTTGTTTTTATAGATAGGAACTAGGTATTTCATCACCTATAAGATTAAATAAAATAAAATAAAATAAAATAATATCATATAATATAATATAATATAAGTCACACCACTTATAGAGTCATACCTTATATGATTCAAACAAACAGATGCCCGGTTTTATTGACATCCTTAAACGAAGCATAGCATAATTCAGTGAATACAGTTCTAAACAACAGTTATACAGAGCATTTCATTACCTATAAGATAAAATTAAATTAAATTAGATTAAATTAAATTAAATGATGATGGTCAACATTCTTGAGTCAAAACTGCAATAATATAGTGCAAAGCAAAACCAATAGATGCTCAGTGTTATTGACATCTGAGGAACACCAACGTTTATTGACAAACAACCGGGCTATGTCAGGCCAGCAGCAATAAAAACCAATGCAGAATAAAATGTTGCAAGACGCTAATGAACTATAGTCTAACTCTAACCTAAAAGACCTTGGGGTCAACCAGCCATGAAAATCACTTTGGCAAGAGTTCACAGGCATCAGTAATAGGACATTCTATTAACAGCAAAGAAAAGAAAAATTCACATTTGAAAACACTTCAGTGCCAACGTTTTACTCCACCTTATAATTGCTTCCCAATATATACCGCAGAGTCATTTTATGCATAATGAGATCAAATTGTACTCCATGTATTTGTACTTTTTTCTTAAGCAAAAGATATGTGATAGGAACCTAGAATTCGTGGAGGAGAAATGCACTAGAGAAGAACAAACATAGAAATGTATGATCTGGAATTAACACCTCTGCTGCAATATTAGTGTTATATTCCTATCAGAGCTTGAAGGAATGAAATTACTAGAAAGAAATACCAGTGAAACAGTAAAAAGGGTGATGCCTCTTCAAGATGTAAACTCTCTCCCAGTTCCTTTCCAATTCTGAGATGCTCCCCTCACCACATATCCCCCTCACCTATATTACCCCCTCCTAATAGAATCAGGCAGTACTCTCTCTCACCTCTAACTTTGATGAGTTGGAAAAGTTAGTTACAATAACCTCTCCCATGCATGTCCGTTGTTTACCCCCCCCCCCAAAAAACTAGCCCCCTTTGAGCCCTTCTTATTCTTTTACACACACTTTCACCATAGGTAAAACACTAATATTTGAGGTAACAACCTTTTCATCTCTAAGGGAATTAATAATAGCACCATTACTAATTTTAGGGGATCTAACAATATATCCCAACCTTCTACTATATTTAATATTTCAAAAATTCAAAGTTATATCCAAGTCTTCATCTGAATACTACATGTTTCTTGAAAACTAGCTGTTAGTAACATTTTGCAGTGATATTTTAAAATGTAACTTTACCAACAAATAAAAAATATAGTATACACATTCATCTTAATCAGTCATTAACAATATCTCATCAACCTAAGCCTAAATCTTATAGCATGTGTCAACAAACAACAGTCAATTCACATAACCTTACCTCTCTGTATATAGAGCTTCAAGACTACATGTTGGTTGTTTCAACAAGTATGTAAATATATACCAAGATTAATGTAGTATCTAAATCACTACTGAAATGAGGGTGACACCATGATAGATGCCTAGTAGTGAAGAGGGTGTATGTTAGGAAGGATATCAATGAAAATGAGAGAAATGGGCCGGAAAAGGTAGTTACAAGCAAATGTTTAGGCAGAAAAGTAATTAGGGTAATAAATAGCCAAGTCTTGGCTAAAGAGGTGGTGTCTGAATTGTTGCAGAAGATTTGTAGGAGAGGTGGAGAAACACTCTCCAACTAGTTCTCTCATTGTTACCAGCCCTTGTTCTTGAGCCACATTAGCCAGGAACCATAGTGAATATTCACTGTTTTTGGTATATTTTTTCTTGTTCCTTTCCTTATCTTTGTACGAGTTTCACTAGAGGGTCTTGGACTAATCTTTTGTTTTCTTATACCTTCTATCCCTAACTTGACTTCCGAATCCAGGAGATCGAAATCCAAGCCAATTATTGAAATTATGAAATCCACATATGCCCCCTAACTCATCTTTTTTGTTTTCTTATAAGGTTATACCTTATACCCCTAACTTAACTTCCAAATTTGGGAGATCCAAATGCAGAACAAGATCATTCACAAAAATGGCGAATACAATCACCTTAGATTCAAGTGCAACTATAAGAAACCACTTAACCATAATCTAGTATTATAAGTTGAGTGAGAACATGATGATTCGAAATATTAACACGAGAGAAATGAATTCTCTGAACTTATATCACATCTCAACCTTCCTAAAAAATGAAAAAAAAAACAAAGCTTCTAAAAAGTTTACGCAACCTTTCCTTCCAATTATCATCAGGCCAAGCCAAACTTACAAATGCAACAACAATCTACACATTGAATCACCAAAGAAATCAAATTGAGAGCGCAAACCCATGAACCAAAACAGAAATTACCGTATTGGCATTACCATCCTGGGTGATGAGGGGATAATCACGTGCACTCAGAGTGACAAGCCAATCCCAACCATCATCCAATTTCATCATGATAGCAGCAGCACGCAGCGTGATGGCAACATTGGAGGCGCCCATGTAGGTCACGTAGTCGGCCTTCCCGACCACATCGACGTTCTCGAAGACCTGAATCGCCGGCACCGACAAGACCGCGGCGGCCAGCCTCTGCCTCTCTTCGTCGCTGGCATCCTTTCCAAGATGGAGCAGGTAACGGTTCCTGGGATGGTAGACTGCCAGCAACAACCGGAAGATCCGGTCCTTGTCCCTGTTTCCGCCGGTGATGAAGTAGGCGAATGAAGGAGGGTAGTGAGCACCACGCTGGATGAGGGAGGGGAATGGCTTAGGGGATGTGACGGAAGAGAATGAGGAGAGTAAGAGGAGAAGGGTGACGGAGAGAAATGCTGCAATGAAAAGGGTGAAGAGCCATTTCTTCTCAGCACCCATCAATAGTACTAGCGAGGATGAAAATGGTACCTGTCGGTTTGGGGCATATAGGGTGCGTGTGTATCTAATCAATGGCTTCGTTCTCGTCGCCCAAAAGAAAAAAAACTGAGGATTTAGAGAAGTGGGGTTTGCTAAATTCTAGATTTTGGCATTGATTGGGTTAATGGGTCATTGAAGATCTTGCCTTTTCTTGTTTTGATGGGTGTGGGAATTGAGGGTGAGGCTGATGGCTATGGGAGCTGTCAATGTGACTAGAGTAATGAGACACATTTAAGAGGGAAAACAAGGACAGTGATTGAAAGATATTATCCCACTTTGCTCTTTCTCCTGAACTGGCTCGTGCGCGTGTGCTGTTAGATATAGGGCTAGGGTTTTCTTCTCCCCAAATTGGATTTGTTGCTGCTTGCTGGTCACAGAGGAAAATGAAGATCAGGGATTCTTTCCTTCCTCTCTCTCTTTCTAAGGCCTGAGCCTCGTTCATTAAATTCAAAAACTAGAAATGTCGGTACACATGTAATTGGAAAATCGTGCCAAGGCACCTACCATTCATCGGATGGGAATGAGACCTACATATCCCTTTCATCTAATAATAATAATGGATGATAAATGAATAGGCTCAATGTTCTCCATTCAATTTTTATAAGTTTGCAAGTGTTTAAGGACTTAGAATAAAATAACTCATGCTTCTAATTTTTTTAATACATTAAACACTTGAAAATATTTTGGGTAGGGATTCAATAAAATGAGGTATCTTACTTTAGAGTATAAAGTGAGGATTTAATCATTCAATTCATAAGGTGAAAAGGTGCGACTCATTGTTACCTTATGAATTAAATGATAAGGTCTCTCACTATACTTCTAAAATGAATGATGACAATTTAGAGGATTTAATTACTAAAATTTTACATTTTTAGTAAAGACTTGTACTTTCTTTATACTTTAAACCTTAAGAATCTCGTTAACAAAACTCTTTTTTCCCCCTCTTTTTGATAATGAATGTTTCACATTATTTGAGTACAAATAACACAACTTTTTAAAAATTATTGGTGTCAAAATAATCTTTAAAATAATTCTCTAAATAGTGAGAAATGAAATTTGTATGTCATTAGATTAGACCTCGTTAAGCCATTAAGATTGGTCTAATGGTGAAGGGTTTTAGTAGTACGTATGAGATTTTAAATTCAAATTTCATTGTGACTAATGTAATTTTCACAATACCGAAATAAAATATGAGACCTCATTGAAACATGGACTCATGAAAATCTAACCTAGTTGTTGATGAAGTGTGAATTCTGATAGTGTCTCACACTAAATCTATCTATACTTTATATAAAACAAAATCAATCTATAATTAATATAATTTCACATGTCACTACCACATACATTCTATAATAAATACTTTCAATTGTCAATAATTATAAATTAAATTCTCAAATAATATACAATTATGAATTTTTAACATTTGGTATACGTAGAAGAACCATATAAATCAATTAATATAATTACAAGAACCATACAAATTATTTAATTTAATGTCCCATGAAATTAAGATATTTTGCACACCATTTTTTTAATTATGATTTTTTATGAGATTTATATTAAATTTATAATTTTTTGAAGTTACAATGTTTCAGTAGGAGATTTATTTCTATATTAAATTTGTAATTTTTTAAAGTTACGGAAAAATATCACATTTTAAATTATTTTCCCTCGTTTGATGTAATTGTTTTAGTTACTATATTAACTTTATGGAATAATATAGAAAATGAGTAAATATTTAAGATTCATGTAATTACAAATTAAAAGGAACAAAAACATTAATATGACTATAAGGATTCAGAGAGTAGCTATTGTCACTCCTTATTTTACTATTGTCACTCTCATTTAGTTGGTGGTCATTTTATTTTTCTAAAGTACCCTTCTTTTAATTCATTATTGAACATTTAAAAAATATTACTTGAGTATTAATCAAATTCATTATTCTTGAATTATTTAAAACATCTTTTAAGCGTGGTTGTTTAATATTTTATTTTGTGAAAAGTAATTTTGGTAATTGTATATTTTAATTTTTTTTGTGAAGTGGTAACTTTATATCAATATTATTATTATTATTATTATTATTATTATTATTATTATTATTATTATTATCATACCAATTTCTAATTAATTTTATTTTTAATATTGTTAATTTTGATTATATTTTCATTTTTTATGTGACCCCTAAATATTATAATTTTTTTATAGTTCGTTATTTATGTAATTATTTAGATTTAAATATTAAATTTTGTAAGAGTTTAATTTTTATGCACTAACAATGTAAAAAATTAATTTTACTCTGTCACCCAATCATATATTACTACATGAACAAAAACAACTAATATTTATGGTATCAAGATCCTCTATTTTTCAAAATGAAAAGTAGAGGTTAATGTTCTCAATCTCACCATTTATTAGAGATGGTGAGATGAGATAAATATGATAAGTAATAAATTGTGAGATTGAGAACATTACCCTCTACTTTCCATTTTGAAAAGTAGAGGATCTTGATAATCAATCATTTTTACTTATATAATAACACATGGTTGGATGATAGTATAAACAATTTTTACTCAAAAAATGCATAAAAATTAAAATCTTTTTTATAACAATAACAATAATTGCCAAAAATAAATCATCTTAGTGAGTTTCTTGTCATGTGAGATTAAGTGCAGTGTTTCAAACTATTTTTTTAGCATATTTAATTTAAAATAAACAAATAAATAAAGTGAACAAATAAATTGTAGACACAACACAACATACACTACTCTATACATATTTAGTTTTTAGTATAATTTTTGTTTGAATTTCAAGTAAAAAAAATTATAAATTTTGTATTCAAGCTGTTATAGACTGGCCCCTAAAGGCCCATCTCGAAACCCATACTCTGGGGTCCACGGAATGACCCGATCCAAACAAGTTCCCCCTTTAATCAGAGAGATCCATGGACTATGATACTCTCCTCCAGATGAACAACATTCCACGGACCTCGAAGGCAAATCAGAAGGAGAGAACCCCGGATAATGGAAGTCACGACTCCCACCTAGGTATTTAAGCCAAAATGACTCGCCCAGTATGCCTAGAACACATTCCCCCTTAACTTTACTATTGCATCCTACATACACTGACTTGAGCGCTGGAGTTTTTGCAAGTACCTGCTCTAGGAACCAAAAATTGGTCCGAGGACTAAACCCCTCGGGATATTGGCGCCGTCTATTGGGATTTTATGACTTCCCACACTTTTGAATTAGGAAGAAATTCTATCACCATGCCACCTAAACATACCAATAAAACTTACAGCGTCATGACCTCCATGGAGACCCGCGAATCGATATCTGTGGGAACCCAAGCTCCAACATCCCAACCACTCCCTCCGCCTCCTGAGCAGATACTACACCCACCTCTCCCTGAACTGATCCTGCCTTCACAACCCAATAAGCCTCAAGACCCAGAGGTCAAAAATAATTTATCCCCTCCCCTAAACCTAGTTGATGTTGTAAGGAGCCAAGCGAAAAAGATCGCACAATTGGAAACAACTTTACTCCAATTTACGCAGGCTAAATAGGAGAAAAAATAAAGTAGAGAGAGATTTGTGTTGCAGCTAATAAAGCTAGGAAGGATACAAAGCGAAAAAGAAACAAGTCATAAAGCAAGCTGATGAAAGGGAACCCCACATCGACGGTCTTAACTGCGGTGATAGCCAACATCCCTCACTGGTAAATGAAGAAGTCTAAGAGTCTATGTACAAAGTATCCACAGAAGTTATGACGCAAACTGCTGATAAAGGATGCCCTGCAGTAAGGAAAGTGAAAGGGAAAGAGAACCACCATTTCGCGGATAACATTCTTAACACAATGCCTGCGTACGTTTTTCGTTCCCCCACGGACATGGAACCGAACGACGACACTACCGACCCTCAGCATCATCTGGATGCTTTTGGTCACAAAATGGTGCTAGATGGAGCCTTAGACACTATCCAATGCAAATCATTCCCAGTGACCCTAAGGAAAGGGGCCTTAGTCTGGTTGAATGCACTCCTACCTAAATGCATCAGAACTTTTGATGATCTGGTGGAGCGTTTTGTCACCAATTTTACAACACAGAGGACAAAACCTAAGATGGCCGTAAGCCTCTGGGGTAATACAGAGGGGAGATGAGTCACTCCGCCAATACCTAAACCGTTTTCATGAAGAATGTGCCTAAGTAGAGGATCTCCAACCTCAAGCAGTACTAATAGGACTCATAAATGGCCTCAAGAATATTTGAGAAGAGTTTATCCAAAAGACCACCTCGTAGCTTGATAGAGATCCAAGAAAGGGCCGAGGAATATCTATACCAAGAGGAGGGTATGGAGGTCATTAAGAGCAAACTTCCCAGAGACATAGGAAAAGGGCCCAAAGAGAAAGTTTTGACAATCACCGCGTATTGATAGTCCGCGCAACGATCGCCCAAGGATGGTAAAAGAGGGAAGGTACACTAACTATATACTTCTTACTATATCCTTGACACAACTATACAATGGGTTCCCCAAGCCAAAACCAATATGATTACGGCCAAGGATAGACACGGCCTTATTCTACAACTTCCACAACTCCTATAATCATAATACCGAGGATTGCGTGGATCTAAAAGATGAAGTGGAAAGTTGGGCACGCGGAGGCAAGTTAGAAAGACATGTCGTGCAGGAGAGAAACAAAGAGAGATAGGAGAGATCAGGATAAAAGAAATTACAATAGGGATAACCGCAGGCGAGAAGATTATTCCGAGGAAAGAAGGGATAGAGAGTTCAAGAGGTCGGAAACACCAGAATTATCATACCATAGCTGGTGGATTCGAAGGGGGCGGATCCACTAGATCTGCCAGAAAAAGACATCTCCGAGAGGTGTTGCATCTGGACAGGGAAAAAGGCCATCAAGTCCACAGAGTCAGGAATCTCCCTAATATCACATTCATCAGGGATGACTAAGCTCATGCCACTCAGACCCATGATGATCTGATGGTCATCTTCGTAACGTTGGTCAATGCTGAGGTTAGGCGAGTACTGCTAGATCAAGGAAGCTCAACAGCTATATCATCTTTAGAAGTTGTTTCAACCAACTTGGTCTGAAGAATGCTCACTTGGAACACTACCCGGAAGATCTCGTAGGTTTCTCCGGACGATTATGTCTCCCTGTGTCTAAACTGTAGGGCATAAACCCACGACAAGGATAGAAAGAGTGAAGTTCCTAGTAGTTGATAAGCCTTTCGCTTACAACATAATCTTGGGCCAACCTACACTAAATGTAATAAATGCAGTAATATCCACCACTACTCTCACAATGAAGTTTTTGACAGCAGACAACAAAGTGAACACAATCCGCAGAGATCAAGTCACTGCCCAAAAGTGTTACAACACTAGCCTTCAAATACAAAGCCGACCCATTGGTCGACAGAGATAAATGGCACCACGACCATCTCATGTGATGATGACAAAGATTTTTCTGCAAATCCTCCTCAACGAGAGAAACTAGAGCGTGAAGAAGAACATGTAACACAGCTAATCTAAGAAAATTCTATCTTTAAGTTTTTTATCTTTAAGTTTTTCACTTTTGTTATCCTGTATTATGCTTATACTGACGTATTTTGTTAAGGCCACAAAGTTGTTTCATCAAATAATAAATACAGGATTTCCAACACTCTTCTCGGATCAACATGAAAAGGAAGCATAAGAAAACATCCCTGAAAAAGTGGTAATGATATAATTCCCCAGAGATAATCACTCAAGCGTCGACAAAAATCCACAGAAAGATATATTACATAAGTCTGGTCCCTAAAATCGAAGGTAATAAAAAAAGGCTTAAGTCATAAGCCCGATAAAAGAACCAAAAGGCATAAAAAATCACACATATAAAGGAGAAAATAATTACATTCTCATTAAAAAAAACTTCCACGGTAGAAATCTTTCATTTTACACATACATCGTTCAAATAATACAAAAGGAATTCAAAAGAAGCTAAAGTGGTGCAAGCCCAGGCGAAAAATAGCATCAACAAAAAATAGTCAGTGTAACAACCTAGCTAGCTAGTCTACGCTTAAGTCGCAAACTTGCTTGCCAAGTTGTTATATACTTTGGTTGGGATCGTACTTAGTCCCACTTATGAGTTCAAAAGTATAGTTACCCAAAATATGGACCGATTTTAACTTTTCTTTATACATATTGTAGTGTAAAATATGAGCCTCGTTCAACGTCAGAACATATATTGCAGCCGGTACCGTAGCATAATTTAACTAATATTTATCAGGCATATTCAACATCATGGTTGTTAAACTCTCGAGTTAACTCATAAACTCTAACGAGTTTAAGTAAACTTGCGATTCTACGAGCGAGTTTACGACTTAAAATTTACCTACGAGTTTACGAGTTTATCTCAAAATGTACAAATTTTGTAACTTTGTTAGATACTTACCTAACTTTATTTATATTAGATAATGTATATTGAGTTTATTTAGCTATATTCATATATTTATCATAATTGAGCTATGTTTTATTGAACTATAAAATAATACAGATACTGAATAAAGTATGACATAACCACTAAGTGTCATGCATTAAGGTGTATTTTATGATATTTCTTTCATTAATTTAATTTAAAGTTAACATTATTCAATTTCAATTATAAATACAATATTTAATCAAGTTTAGTTACTAATTATATTACTTATAAGATATTTTTTTACGTATGTAAACTCATACGAGTTTACGAGCCGAGTTTACGATCCGAGTTTGTTGAGAGTCCACGAGTTTACTTAAACTCTCGAGTTTGACAACCTTGTTCAACATTCATAGCAACAAGTGGTCCATGTCATATATTCACAAGTAGTGACACATGTAATATTATAGATGTTACGTGCAATTAACATAGTAGTACAAAACGTATAGTCTACTAACTAAGGACTAATGTTACGTCTCTAGCGTAGCTTTGATTTCCCGGTTCCTTTGTCCATCTTCTTCAATGCTGCTCGTCCCCGTACCGCTGCACTGCTCTGACGTCTTCTTCATCCTCGTCGTGCTTGCCTAGAACCATGAAGGAGTGGGGGATGAGAACACAGTGTTCTCAGTGGGAAAACCTTAATCGTCGTAGCTCGTTTCATACTCAATTATGATTCTGCCTCTTAGGGAGTCTCTAAGTGTCACAGTTATACTCGAGTCCTACTGGTTATTAACATCCATACTAAGCCTGAGCAGCTTTAGCTAAATTAACTACATGACTGGGGAACCTATTCTTCATTAACTAAGTCATCTGTTCTCTACCTTACTTCCTAAGTCACATATGATCACATAATTCACATAATAAGCTTCAGTTTGCTTCCACTTATAACCATGCCCATTTTAATTATAAGCTTCTGCGCACCTCCACTTATATACAGTTGTATATCACTTAGAGCACATACTCAAGCTCAACCCCCTCATAGCGGTGGCCTAACCGGTACAAGCTACATTTTGTCTCAGTATCGTGAAGACCAGGCAGCGCTTAACCTGAGTGGTACTGCTTTCCACGAAATATCATCGCTCACGATAGGAATATCCATTCTTGTACTAGGAATGGCGAGGAGATCTATCGTTTTCCTTGTGCTAGGGACAGGATAATCCCAGGGTTTAGCTTGCCTTTCCAGCTAGCTCCCCGCACAGCTAAGAAAAGATTGGTTTCCTTTAACATCAATATCCTTTATTTCCTTTTAGGGACTTTGTGACGTCATGCCCTAGGGTTCCTTTTCCCTTTCCTTTCGTTTCATTAATTCATTTCATATATCATTCATAACACATCCTCATCACATAAATCATACATCACTACATCAACTTTCAGTCAACAGTTCATATATCTTAGATATGAATCATCATTTCATAACAATTAGCATACTTGGTAAAATTAGCAGATCCATGGATAATTTCCAGTAGTATGAAAAGCTATGTTTAAGAAAAGTTTCGTGTCTAGAAAATGATAAGTTTCGAAATGGAGATTCTGAACTTCAGTCAAGCTGCTTAGAGCATAGGTAGGCCACTCAGTGCCACTGGCCGCTCAGCGTGAACCCTAGCCGCTCAGCGTCACCTAACAAATTTCAGTTCCCAATTCCTGCAATTTTTCCATGTTCTACTAGGTTCCTCATAATCAATCTTAAATCATTTCTTTCATCATTCGTCATCAATTTCCAATAATAAGAAACTTACTTTCATGTTCCAAAACTATTTTCATCATAAAGCCAACATAGTTCTAACAATTAGCTCATGAATCACAAAGCAATCATAACTTACATAGTTATATAACACATAACACATAGAACATATATAACTCAATATTTCATGCTCCATCATTTCCTAAACATAAAACAAACATATCTAGCAGTTATTCTAAAAATCACAAAGCATGCATCCATTTTCTGTCAGAAATTAGTGATCAGAAACCGGAGAGGTCCAAGACCTTATCCCAAGGTTTTTGATAGTCCTAAGATCATTTTTTATGTGTAAAAAAATTCATATTCTGACCCTAACTGCACGAAATTCCAATTTTTCCCCTTTTTCCAAAATTACCATTTCACCACCATAAACGCCCTGTTTTCTTTGGAATTTTTGTTCTCAAAAACCTGATGGACTCAAGACTTGCCCTTAAAGTTTTTGATAGTTTTAAACCCATATTTAATGAAAACCAACCCAGTCTTTTAGCCCAAAATACGAAATTCCCGTTTTGCCCTTATTTCCTAAAAACCCCGTTTTCTATCTGTTTGCTGAGAAATTTATCAGGGACTCCAAAAATCATGAAACATGACATCCCCACTCAATTTTTCGTGTAGAAATAAAAAATAACATTAGTTTTCATGATTAAAATCTCAGCATATAGGTCCTTCCAAAATCATGTCATAGCACTATTTTCCGCTTAAGCTTTCCTAACTTCTGACAGAATCACAGACAACACCAACAGATCCAGACAATCATCAACCACATATATATATGAATCAAAGTCACATTCCTAACATATATATCTAACGAAAACCACATATACAGTGGTTAAGTCGGTTACCCACATTTTTGCACCCAACTACGTTTTCTGTAGCTTCCTGCGGCCTTTCCTCTAACTATGGTACTTCCAAATTCTTCTTAGGATAAATTTCTTCTAGGGTTCCAAGGTAATGTTTGTACTGTTTGTGGGTGAATATTAGGGAGTTATTGAAGAACCTTATCTAGGCTTAGTGTAGAAGGTTTGTGGGTTTGTGTTCAGGCAGTATAACGATTAAATGTATAAACGCTCAGAGTTTGGCCAAGGTCTCTTATTTTTCCTCTCCAAAATTTCAGCCAAAGGGGGTATTTATAGGCCTCATGGCCAAAAATTTTCTTCCAATTTTGCCCTTGGGGGCAAAATTTCCAAATTGCCCTTATGAGTCATAAGCCTTTATGTCATTGTCATTAGTCACCATATGACTCACCACACCTTTTGACTCCTTGACCACACTTGGGCCATTCTTGGGCATGTAGTGTGCTTGTCTCTTGGCTAATTTTTGTGGCCAATTAACAAGCTCTGGCAGATCAATTTTGATCAGATTTTATCGTTTCTGGTCCTGGTACTTTGCGTACGACTCTTCTAAAAATAATTTGATCACGTCCTTGTGACCCCCTAATTTTTCTAAGTAGTAATCTAGGTTCATTTAAGGTGTTTGTGAATTCTCATCTGTAGCCGTACCTTTTATGGATACTTTGAACGCGCGGTTGTATTCAGATGGCAAAAAGGATTTATTCTAGTGTCTGCAGAATTTTCAGAAACTGAGTAGAATTTCTTCGACAGACATTTTAACCTATAAATTTGTGCAAGACGATGTTTCCCCTATTTAACTTAGGAAATCTTTACTAAGGGAAAAAAGCGGGATGTTACAGCCAGCACTGGACGACTTCAAAGATCCTTGATGTTGTTAGTCTCAGGGTCATAATATTTGTCAAGAGACACCACATCCTAATCAACCTTGGGAGCAAGGTGCTTAACCTAGCCCATCACAGAATCAAACGCTGCATCCACGACATCCTTTGATAGCCTCAGGCAAGCATCATACTCCTTTTTCACCTCCTCGTACTTTTTCTTCATCTCAGCAGATCTCACTAAGAAGTAGCTAGGTTGAGGTACTTCCCTTACACCTTTCAAGGGGAAGCCAAGGCCTGGCTAAATTCTCAATCAGCAGGGACCTTCACCACATGGGCTAGCCTAGAGACTTAATTTGTTAGGCAATTCATCAATGATGATCAAAGAGGGGATCTCGTTTGTGCCATATATACCTTCAAAATGGAAGAAGATGAATCCTTTACACAAGCTTGGCGACGATTCAAGGCACTCCAAGCTAGGTGTCCTAACCACAACATCGACACAAAATATGCTGGTGAGGATTTTCTTCAAGGGTTTTACTGTTGAGGAGCAACACATTCTTAACACCGCATTTAGCGATTATTTGGGTGAGCAAAAGACACCGAGAGCTTGTTTAGGGTTATTCGATTCTATCGCTCAAAACTACTACTTGGACTCAAGGAAGACATCTCAAACGAGGGGGATTCATGCAGTAGACTCTAGTGTGGCAATACTTGTCAAGCTAAATGCATTAGCTCTAAATCAACAGAGGCTAAAGCGAAAGATAAATCAGAGGTGAGTTTGCCAAGGCCCATTGTATCACTAGTCCCAACTCTCTGTCCCGAACCCTGTTCCTAGCCAATTAGTGATTGCCACGCCCTTTCATTTTTATTTTAAGTGATTTAAAAAAAAAAATCTTCTTCCATTAAGACATTTATTCACTGCTACCAAATATCCCTAATTTTCTTTTCCTTATTTTCCAAATCTTTCTGAGATATTTGCGGCATTTTCCATAGCTCCAACCACCCCAAAAACTCATTACCAATTGCCATTATCCTTGATAACACGTGTCTACTGTCATCTCTTTTCATTATGCAAAAGTGAATGATTGACTACCATTGCTTTTTATTAGTAAAAATTTTCTATTCTTGAGTTAAAAATTGGAAATTGGCACAGGCATGCTCCTGAATTGATGGCCTATTTGGATTTCCAAAAAATTTGCAGAAGCAATGATAATCCAAGAAGGCTAAAAAATCTATTTATGGAAGCTGCCTCTATTATTATAGACACATGGACTTTGAAGATTAAAGTAAGGTTTTCAGAGGTGTGGGTTCATGTGTATAGAAACGGGAGCTAATGGTGCTACATATATCATAGCTCGTCTCGAATTGAGTCCTGCCCCATGGGGTCGAGGAGGAAGTAGAGGAAGGAACCAGAGGGTCCGTGACTCGGCGACGTAGTATTGAGAATGGAGCCTCTAGTTGAGCCACTTTGTGGAAGTTTGGTTTGTGGTGATGACAATTGTGATGATGTGGTGCCGGTCGACCAAAAAGATGATATAGTCAAATCTCTCTTGCTATGGTGCCAGACGAGTGGAACAAAAGAGACTGAAAGAAGAATAAATGGAATCGTTAGAAAGTTAAAGCGCTAGAAATTGTAATTTTTTTTAAAATAAATGACGTAAAAATTAAATCCAATTGACAATCACTGATTGGTTTGAAACAAAATTGGGGGCAGGTGATTTTGATCCGTGTCAGAGGGGCTTAATTGTCCTCCTTTGCTTCTGAAGCGAACCTAAAGAGGCAAAAGAAACAGATTGTGTGCCTCAAGATGACCCCAAGTGGGGCCATTGATGGATTTGAGAGATATATAATATACATAATTTTTCAATTAATAAAATATTAATTGCGGAAATTGTTGAATTATCGACCCTTAATTAAGTGATGTGAACATAAGGGGAATCTTTGCCAAACTAAGTTGTCGCATATTGACGTAAAAATTTCCAGCCTAATGCATACAGCTCATGCTTTTAATTAAAAGATCACAACTACCATGCATGAGATATGTAGAATTGACAATGATTTAAAGAAGACACAAAATATTAAATATTAACGTCGTCTCTTTAAAATGACAAAACTGGTTCGTTTTTAAATATGGAACCTTCTATAAATTATTTACGTCATTATCAATCAACAGAAGCACATGGTCTTCCCATATTAATTATCGGTGACTTATTCAAACCAACTTTTCTCGTACGAAGTCAAGGCATCATTCTAAATTATCATCATTTCGTTAAAATGACAAGTCACAACCTTTCGTAGCTCATTTTTCTAGTAATTGACTGCATATTTGAAGCTTGATATGTATCATAAATACTGATATATATCATAAATACTTTCAAACTTTCATTATCACCACGTTACATACGCCATAGAGGTGAATGAAAGGCAATAGTCTTTTTCCGCCCAAACGCACATATCTCTACTTGTATAAAGCGGGTGAGGCATCTTAACCACATCTCTTGATCACATTTTTTCTCTACTCTACCCTTCTAAATTAATTTACACAATTTAAAGAACCTAAAAAACAAGGGTAAAGTTGTTACTATATTTGATACATTATCTTTAACTTTTACAAGAGTTGTAATCGTTTGCTCCACTCATGACACCATTAATAAACTGCAAAATCGTCTCAATCAATATTCGAAGAGCATTTTTTGTTTTATAATTTTGCAAAATATTTAATATTTAAAATTAAAAAACATGTCTTAGCAAGCACGTAGTGTCTATCAAACTCACTAGTAAATATAGTTATTGTTATTAAAATTTAAATACTTTTAATGGCATGGAAATCTATTAAATGTAAATAATAGCATATTAGCTATATATATATATACAAATTTATCTATAAAAACCAGTCACGTTTTAAGTGTTATGAAATATTATGAATTTATTTAGCAACATTGCTATATGTATACCTTTCGCCTCTGTCACTGAACTGTCATCTATAACATAAATATGCTTTAGGCTCACCCACGTATTTCTCAACCACCTTTCACACCCACAACCCCCACTCTCAATTTGATTGCGTGTCTACACACACTTCTTAAATGCAAAATTGTTCATGCTTCTCCAAATTATGATCCCATTCGAAACCCACAACTCCTTTCACATCATACGAAACCCACAACTTTTTAATATTTTGTCGCACATACATAGACAAAAACATACACAAAACATTAATACTAATATTCACAAAGGAAATAAATAGTCAGTACTAGTACACAAACATTATTAAAAGATTGCACAAACATTGATACTAATATTCATAAAGGAAATATTCATAAGCAGAAACAGCAATATTAGTGCACAAACATTATTGGAGAAGTGCACAAACAATTGAGGAACAAATGCCAAACATTGATACTAGTATTCACAAAGGAATATTCATAAGCAGAACCAGTAAGTACTAGTGCACAAACATTATTGGATTATTACACAAACATTAAAGGCACAAATGCTACTTATTATCATTGAACTTAGTACTCCTCCATGTAAATCCAATTTTTTTTAGCATAGTTGTTATAAAAAGCTTTGACACCCTCCAATGTATCAAACTACATTCCAATCTTGGGAACCTCATCATCATCATCCATGATTAAATTATCTTTAACCTAGTAAGCATATGCATATTGTTAATAATGTGACCTTGATAAGAAAATAAGCCTTAATGTGTATTGCGCAAACTTTTCTTTATGTTTGCACAAACAATAGAACAATGCTGCGCAAACTTTAGAATTAATATGCACAAACATATTATCATACTAACATGTATTATAATTCACAAATATAACATAAAAATGTAGAAAATTGACGTGCACAAACTTCTTAATGTGTCAATCATAAGTCTAATGCTTGCACCAAATTCTGAGCATATCCTGCACTAAATTCTGATAATTTTTTATGCACAAACATGTGCATCTTAAGTGCACAAGCTTTTGAATTAACATGCACAAACATATGAATATGCTGAGACAAACTTTTAATCAATAATACAATAATAGTCAACTATAAAAGATGTACGCACAAACTTAAGAAACTATCATGCACAAACTTTTATGATTATTGCACAAACCTTTTCAATCATCCAAATTTGGACACTAGGGTACAAATTTCCTAAACATTATTGCCGAAACTTTTACCATTTTAGTGCACAAACATATGACGCAATTAACTCAAACCAGTCTGTGAACAATTTCTAACAAAATCTGACGATCATTCATATAATTTAGACTTTGTTTGAATAAACATATAAAGAATTATACCTCGTTCATTACCTCAAATTGATCAGGAGAATCCATGGATGGATTTGGATCTCAAATGATGAATTAGGTAAAAAAAAAAAAAAAGAAATTAGTAGAACAAATAATGACGCGTGACGATGATGAAGAGGAAGAGGAAGAATTGAAGACGGATACATGAGAGATCATTATGTTATGTTAGGCTTGAGGGTTTTGTGGCTACATTGGAGTGATTGAAAATTAGTACGGGTATGAGTGCAAGTTGTGTTAGGATTTGATTTTTCTGTATTGAGTATGAGATGCATAATACATTAAATGAGTGTATAACATACCTGGTGTCAGTATTGTGATACATTTTAGGGTGTACACCAATCATTTTTGTTTAATTAGTCCATACAAATTTTCAAACTACCTCTTACTAGATGGCATGTCAAGTGAAAAGTAATCAGGCAAACTTTTCACATGGTTGATTTAATTAGATATGATTTTGTTGGGGTCAAATTGACTCATTAGTGATTTGATATGATCATAATGGATCTTAGCTAAAAAATTTGCACTATTAGAAAAAACATTGAATACTGGCAGATTTTTTAGCGAATTTGTATGAATTGCCGACAGATTTATAAGGCTTTGGTAGATACTGTGTCGAATACTATCCGCTAATAATGAGCTCATTGATAATTAATTATCGACAGATATATTTGTCGGTAACACATCTTAGAAACAACACCTACCAAATGGTTACTGACGGATATATTTGTCCAAAAACCATACAAAATAAAAAAAATAAAAAATGCTAATATATTTAAAAATTAGTTAACTAATACACAAATAAAAATAAATATTATTATTAATTATCATAATCAATATACATTAATTCAAAAGACATAACACAATTTTTATTACAAATACCATAAAACCTTACATTATTAGTGGTCAACAATGGATTCTCTACCCTATGATCAGTAACTAACACCTAATTCGATCTTAACATTATAATTGCCAAAGACTTAGTCATTTGATGGCAAAGGATTCCATATCCTATGACTAGTAAATAAAACTTAATTCAATCTTACATTAGACATTACATTATTATTGCCAGAGACTTGGTCTTCTACTGATAGAGGATTCCTTACCGTCATAGACATGATAATCTTTGGTAATGGATAATTGTCTACTGACAAATCCACGGTAAAATCCCAGAACTACTAAACCCTAATTTGATGATGGTGAACCATCTACTGCCAGAGAACGATTTCCTCTCTGTGCATTCATACCATAAGTCCTTTCAAGGAGAGCAATTGAACGTCTGAGATCATCCATAGACGATAGCCATGACTATGACGGAGGTGCCTTTGAACGTGGAAGTGGAGGTCCACTTAGAGGCTCACTTTCTTTTCTCATATCCTAAAAAAATGTAAATATACAAGTTAATAAAATATTAATACACAAATTAACTTCAACCCTAACTCTAACCCAAGCCCTACACATAAACAAAAATGTAACATAATCATTATCTAACATTACCCCTAAACTTAACCCTAACATTACCCTAACCTAACCCTAACACAAATTTAATCCTAAAATAAACTCAAATCAATTATGAACATACTCTTAAATCGTAGATAAATCCCAATAAAACAATAACAATCTCAAAACATAATTGTATCTAGTTCAATCAAAATCAAATAAATAAAAGATAAGTATAAGACTAACAATGAGTGTGCAATACAAGGGTGTGGTGGCAATGGTGGTGACAGTGATAGGTGCTACGCACGTGGCAATGGTGGCAGCAGTGATGATGGTGGTGGCGGCATGGTTGTAGCGACAGGGGCGTGGCAGATTCGACGGTGGTGAGTCGTGGTGTGGTGGTGGCAAAGGCTTGGTAGATTTGTGATGTGGGGCATGGGCTGACGTTGAGTGGTGGCAAAGACTAGGATGCAGGGGCGATGGGTTAGGAGTGTAGGTGGTGGAGAAAGGGGAGGTGGAAAGAGTATAGAAAATGAGATTCATATATTTAAGGATGCAATGACCATTACTAGCAGATTTATCTGCAGGTAAATGTTTAAAATCCGTTGATAATCCCAAAAAATGAAGCACATCGTTTCATTTGGCGCAGGAAATCTCCTGCTCAATTAAAATTGAATATTGGTAGATAAATCTGTTGCTATTTTGACAAATCTGGTAATAACATTAAACCTTAAACCCTAGAGCCTAACGTTATATGAATACCTAGAGCAATTAAATGAACTCTATCCATACGAAAAAGTAATGATAGATTAATAATCAATAACATGTATCTATGCTATCTAATATTGTCTATGTGCATTTTTATCATCCCTTTATACATAGAATAATAATTAACCACAAAATCATATATTATAAACAACTATACATGTTAGTTTTTAAACATGCATTAGCGATTTGAGTGTGTAGAATAATCAATTATTAATTTACACGATCATGAATTAATTTTTATGATACATTTTGGTATGATAAACTTTAAAACCTAAACCTTAAAATGTTAAAACCTATTTTGGTCTCTATGTGTGTATGCATATATAGACACACACACACGCGCACACACACACACACACATATACATAACACATACATAATTCTCAAATGAATCCATTAGTCCCATTGATTGTATCATAACCTTTTCATGGTGTGCTTATGTTGCTATTGTTTATTAAAAATGATAAACAAGAAATTTACTAAATTTATTAAAAAAATATTAGTTACCGATAGATATATTCCTTGATACAATTTTTCATGTTTTTTAAATTATTTGGTGATTACCGTTAGATATATTCAGCGGTAATGTGCCACTTGACACCACATTATTCTGGCAGATATTACAATGGATAAATTATCTACTTGTAATAGTGAGCTTCTATGTTAACATTATCAAACAAGGTCTTTATCGGCAGATATCGTACCTAAAATATGTCGGTAACCGGTAAAATACACCAATATTTAATGATTTTCTAAGGAAATGAAAAAACAAGTGAGAAGGGAGAGATAAGGAATAAATATTGGGTATTTCGATAAGCATATAAATATGTTTTCTCATGTGAATGGTTAACTACTCTATATCAAAGTTACATTTTATTGAGAGTACGTTTGACACGCTGGATATGATAAAGGTTAATAGGATAAAGCGAATTGGATGAGGGTTGATAACATATAAAGACAAATAGGATAACACTTGATTACATTTTAATAGTGTTTAGGATGATATAAGACAATGGCAAATAAGATAAGTTAATTTTTATTTTATTATTTTATTATTATTCTTAGTATGATTAATAATATTATTATTATTATTATTATTTCACGATTTCTTATTCATTGGACCCTTCTCGCTCTATAAGTTAAATTAATTTATCTATTAAAGTGATGGATAAATAGTCGTTAATAAATTAACTCACCTAATTTGTTAAAGCGGTACTAATGTTCGTGAAAATACTTCATTTCTCTAGAATTTATTATCAGTAGCTAAAGTGGCAGCAAAAAAGTGGAAGGTTTAGAAATGGCATCCACACTTAAGAAGTATTTCATAATAAATTGAGCAGAAGGTTTGAGAACTCAAATTAATTTATAAAAACACAGTTTGTTCACGAAGTAATACATCAAGCTTTATTTCCCCCAGAATCCCCATCTTTTGTAATTTGGTATGATCAGAACGCGAAGACTCCTATACAGAACCGAAACTCACGTTCTTGAATTGAAATAAAAAACCCAACAGTAGAAGTACGTACACCAGTACTGCAAAGGATTACTTTCCACATTTGTCACTCTCCAGCTTCTTCCTAAGAAACTTGTGATAAATCACGAACAACAGAAAGAGCCCCAGGACCCCAACCAAGACTCCGATGACGATGCCGAATGTTGATGATGATGACGATGATGATGAAGATGAAACGTACGATGATGAATCAGATGATGACCAATCAGGAGTAGGTTGAGGCCATGTTGACCAGGGCACCGGTACTGCAGGGGCTGGTGGCGGTGGTGCCGCAGCGGTGTACGGTGGTGGAAGATCAGAAGTGGTTGACATTGCCGTGACTTCAGCTGAAACTCTCCCTCTCTCTCTGTGTGATCTTTCCTAGGTGTCTGTGATGCAATTGAGTCTGCTAACATTCAGAGAGGGAATAATTTATAGAGGGGTCAATGGTACTGGTCAGTCACATGGGGTTTAATTTTTTAATCTTAATTAGTTCTCTTAAATTTCTACAATTTGTAGTTTGGTGTAACCAAAACCAAGGGACCTTCCTGTCGAGAGATGCTTCAAGTCAATACCGCCAATTATTGATACATTACAATTATATATGTCTAGTATAAAATGATTTCGATTAGAGATTATTACCTTCACAAAAGTCGACAAAAACAATGAAGCATAATTGCCATGTTCGAAGAGAAATGATATTATCTATACGAAAAAGTCTATGTGTACAAAAAAATATTGTACCAACGTACAACCAACGTATAATAATATGTAAAAATGCTCATAATAATAAATATTATACTACTCTCTCTCAGTCACTTTTCTCCCTCCCACACCCTGTTGGGTTTGGGCTCCTTTCCTATGTGGAGAAATGCCCAATATTTGTAAATCCATTATTCTCACTTAATAGTGGAGATGGGTCAGTTTTTAGGGTATAGAGAGAGCTGAGAAAAAAAAAAAGGAAAATAATGAGAAGAGAAGAAAAACGTTTTTTGTCAGGGCAACAGTTTTTTATCCGCCACCATCGCTTTGTTCACCATTGGATTGGGCTGAAATTTTGCAACAGGTTCGGAACACGTGATACTTTAATCTGGACGATGGGATCGTTGAAACGTTGCCTGAGCAGTGAGAAATTGGCCGCACACAATAACAACAATTTTGGGTTTTTTTTCTAGTTTCTCTTGCTCTCTATTTCATCATTCTTGCCTTGTTCTTTTGGCTGATTATTGAGCACGATTTGTGCTGTGATTGATACTTTCTTGTACCCTTATTTTGATCGTAGTAGAGCTTGATTGACTGGCTTGTGCCCGTGGTTTTTACTTCTCACATTGAGAATGTTTTCTGCGTTAAAAATTCTCGTGTCTTCCTTTTGTGTGTTTTTGTTGTTGCCATTATTTGTTATTGCTCCTCATAGATTCTTGCAAGTTGGGGAAATTATTATTCGCTGCATATAGCTCTGCTTGAGTTGTCAATTTATTGTGTCAAATTTCCCATCAGAATGGTATCAGAGCTCCTTGGTTGGGGTTATTTGACTTGCTTGAATGATGGAGGCAAATACAAATAAGATGGTCTATTTGAATGGCACCAACTATCACTTAAGGAAAGGGAAAATGAAGGATCTATTATTTGTGAAGAAATTGCATCTTCCTGTGTTTACTACTGAGAAGCCGAAAGACAAGACTGATGAGGAATGGAAGTTTGAGCATCAACAGGTTTGTGGTTTTATTCGTCAGTATGTTGAAGACAATGTTTATAATCACATTACTAATGAGGAAGATGCAAAATCCTTGTGGAAGAAGACTGAGACTTTGTATGCTTCTAGTTCAGGGAATAATAAATTATATTCGTTGAATTCCTTGATGAATTTGAGGTACAAGGAGGGGACTTCTATTTCAGATCACTTGAATGATTTTCAGGGGCTCCGAGATCAATTGTTAGGAATGAGTATCAAGTTTGATGATAAAGTGTTGGGACTATGGCTACTGAATACTCTACCAGATTCTTGGAAAACTTTTCGGGTTTCAATTACAAACTCATCCCCTGATGGTGTTGTTTCTTTGGAAAATGTCATGAGTAGTGTTCTTAATGAGGAGATGAGAAGGAAGGCTCATGATACTTATTCTCATTCCGAGGTACTTGTCACTGAGAACAGGGGGAGAAGTCAGAGAAAGGAACCGAAAGGGAGTAGACAGAATAGCAGAAGTAAGTCCAAGTCCAGATACAATAATGCGGAGTGCCATTACTGTCACAAAATAGGACACATACAAAGAAATTCACTACTAGAAATTTGACTATTACTGTCCCCACCATACCGTCGGCAATTCTACGACGGTAATACCGTCGGAATTTCGAAGAATCCGACGGCCAGTGGATGTGAAAACAAACCGGGTTAAGGTTACCAATCGAACAAGTTAACTAACGGTACCCCCGACGGTAACCTAACGCGGGCTAACGCGGGAGGCACATTACCGTCAGCGTATCCGACAGTAAAGAGGTAAATGAAACGTCATCCCCTCTATGATGGTTTACCGGCGGATTTGATTGAATTATCTGACGGTAAACGCACCGAGAAATAAAACGGTGCTGTCGCTAATGGGTTTAAAAGCGCATTTAATGCTGATAGTTTACCGTCGGATAGACCCGACGGAAAAGGGCTCGATAAATGAAACGATACTCCTTCTCAGATGGTTACCGGCGGATTCTGTCAAACGATCTGACGGTAACGACATCGAGAAATAAAACGGTGCTATCGGTAACTGCTTTAAAAGTGCATTTATTGTTGCTAGTTTACCGGTGGATAGACCCAACGGAAAAGGGATCAATAAAAGAAACGGCACTCCTTCTCAGATGGTTGCCGGCAAATTATGGTGATATTTGCCAAAGGAAATTTATTGTGTAGTTACCGGCAGTGATCACCGACGGTATATATGTTACTATTTAAGTGGGACATCGCAGAAACGCTCTCATTCTAACTCCCTCAGCCTCTCTGTCCGCCCAATCTCTCCCCCTTTCCCCCGTCACACCCTCTCCCACCCCCTCACTCTCCCGCTCCGGTCATCTCTCCCACTGTCACTCTCACCCTCCCTCCCTCCCGCTCCGGTCCTCTCTCCTACTCTCACTCTCACTCTCCCTCCCTCCCGCTCCGGCCCTCTCTCCCACTACCACTCTCATACTCAGTCTCCCTTTCTCCCGCTCCGGTGGTCTCTCCCACTCACTCTCCCTCTCTCCCCGCTCTGGTGGTCTTTCCTAATCTGACTCTCACTCTCCTCTTTGTCCCGCTCTGCTGCCCTCACTGTGGGTGACCTCTCGCTGTCATTTAAAGCCGCCGCCGCCGAACGGAGGGCCACCCCATGGTCCCACCGCCACCGCCTTACGGTTTCGGTTCCGGTAAGATTTAAGTTTTTTTTGTGATTATTTTAATTTGCTTTATTTGTGATTATTTTTTGTGATTTTGTTTTTTTACCTGGTTATTTTTACTTGTATTGGATCAGGAAGCCACCGCCGTGCAACCGCCTCTGCCGAACGGAGGTCCACCCCATGCAACCGCCGCCACCGCCGTACCATTTTAGTTCCGGTATGCCTATCTATTTATATTTTAATTTGCTGATTAAAATGTTTAGTTTATTTTTTATAATAAGACTTGGCATTTTGGTTCTGATTTATAGTGATAATTATATGTCTCATGATCAAGGATATTTGAGATTTTTTGCTTATATATTTGTAATACTGAAATGTTGGGATTAGTTAGTAGCTCTAATTTGATACAAATTTATATTTTGGTTTATGTCATTCTGTTTCTATTTTAATTTGCTGATTATTTTGTTTACTTTATTTTGTGTAAGAAGTCTTGGACTATTAATAATGATCTTTCTTTATAGTGCTACTACTTGATAGATCCACTTACTTCTATAATGTTAATATTAATCAGTACTGTTGGCATTTTGGTTCTAATTTATAGTGATAATTATATGTCTCATGATCAAGGATATTTGAGATTTTTTTGCTTGTATGAGTTCTTGTAATACTGAAATGTTGGGATCAGTTACTAGCTAGCTCTAATTTGATACAAATTTATATTTTTGACTTTTTTTTTAATTTGCTGATGTGCAAAGCTGCCGCCGCTGAACCGAGGTTCACCCCGTGACCAGTATGTATGGAAGACACCAAGGCATTCCAGCTACCGAACAGAGGAAAACAGTCGTGGTTTGATTGTTATAGAACATTCCTGGAACCTGGTCACCCATTTCGGAACAGCAAGTATGGCTCTCAGAAGAACAGAATTGAAATTGACGAGCCACCGCAAAGGTTAACTGGTCGTGAAATTTGGAGGAGGTAAGACGGCTTCCGAAGATCACTGAGAGTGGAAATGTTAGGGTTCCAGGTTACGGGGAACAACATGACTGGATGAAGAGGAGCATATTCTGAGATTTTCCATACTAGAAAGATAACTTGGTTCATCATTGTCTTGATGTTATGCACATTGAAAAGAATGTATTTGATAATATAATGCATACTGTTATGAACACTGACCAAACAAAGGACAATGAGAAGGCAAGAATGGACTTAAAAGAGGTTTGCAGGCGCCGTGAGTTGAATTTACAGGACATTTCAGGTGGTCGTGTCATCAAGCTGAAGGCAAGCAACCAATTCAAAGTGTTCTTCGTTGGTTGCAGACTCTGAGATTGCCCGACGGTTATGCATCTAACTTGGCTCGATATGTTAATATGGCCCAAGGAAAGTTGGTTGGAATGAAAAGTCATGACTGTCACGTGTTTATGAAATGTTTGCTGCCAATTGCGTTTAGAGAATTACCGAAGAACGTGTTGAAACCTCTGAGTGAACTAAGTCACTTCTTCAAGTCATTGTGCTCATCCACAGTTAATGTTGAAAACCTATCAGTCCTAGAACACAACATTCCGATCATCCTCTGCCAGCTTGAAAGATTGTTCCCTCCTAGTTTTTTGATGTGATGGAACATTTGCCTGTACATTTGCCGTACGCAGCTCGCATGTGTGGTCCGGTCAGTACAGGTGAATGTATCCGTTCGAAAGATGCATGGGAGTGTTTAAGAGAACAGTTAAGAATAGGGATCAAGTTGAGGAGTCGAAATCCGAGGCATTCTTGACAAAAGAAACTTCCTTATTCTGTTCCTGCTACTTTGCTGCGAATGTTAATTGCAGTAGAACCACAGTGGACCGCAACGGATGATGGTGGTGGAATGCCTAGTTAGTCGACACTGTCTATATTTAATCCATCCGGTCGTCCGGCAGGAAAGGGATTAGATCACTGGTTGAGCGCGCAAGAAAAGGAAGCAGCCCACCTGTGTGTTTTGCTCAACTGTGAAGAAATGCTCCCTTACTATGAGTAAGTTCGTTTCATCTATCCTTATTATACTATGTTTGATTAACATACAATCTTGTAACTCGCTTCTTACCAGCACACTCCGTTTCAGGATGTTTCAACGAGAATTTGGTAACCAAAGCACCGATCAAATGTTTCCTCCATGGTTTGAAAATTATGTATGTGTTTGACGATTTTATGTTTATACTTTAACCGACTATAACAGTTTCCTGTCATAACCAATCTAACAAGTTATTTTCACCATGCATTTTTTTAGGTGCGTAATAATTATAGTAACGACGATAACTTGATGAGTTTGTCGTGGGGCCCAATGAACAAAGCGATTAGCTGGCCCATTTATTTTGTTAATGGATACAAGTTCCACACACAAAAATGGGCAGCTAATCAAAAGACAGACAACGGTGGTGTTTGTGTCAAGGGTAAATATTCCAATACTGGAGTAACATATGTTGGTCTTGGCAACCAATACCCAAGAGGGGGGTGAATTGGGTATTTTAGAAATTATTCCAATTTCAACAAATATTGCATTTTCATGCAATTAGCGTTACTATGCAGCGGAATATAACAATTAACGATTTAATATAGGCATGCTCAATTATGTTTGCAATAAAATAACAAGATCAACAAAGCAACTTATAAACAATTATCAACATATGCAATTCTCAAATATGCAAGACAATAATATAAGTTTGCAATAAATAAAGAGATAGAGTTAGAGAGATTGCAAACATAGATTTATCCTGGTTCGACCACCCTTGTGATCTACGTCCAGTCCCCAAGCGACTTGCTCAAGATTTCTCCACTATCATCAAGCTTCTAACTTAGGTGCTTGACAAACCTTTACATCCAAGNGTCATCATCAAAACATATTGTATTAAACAATTGGAATAACTAGGGAAACCTAGTTCCACAACATATACTGATTTCTATGGAGTGCTTCAAAAAATACGTGTATTGGAATATAAGCACAATGGTCCATCTAATCACGTTGTTCTTTTCTTCTGTCATCACCAAATGGAACACGAACGCATCCGGATTACCCGATTACCGAGATTAATCATGCAAGGCATTGAAACGGGTATGATCCATTCATCCTTGCTGCAAGAGCAAAGCAAGTATACTATGCTACCTATCCAGGAGCAACTCAATTAAGTTGGAAAGTTGTGATCAAGAGCAAACCGAGTGGCCGTATCGAGTTGGATGGCATGCAATCAATTGAGCAATCATCGAATGATCAGCCATATCAAGTGCCAGACCTAATCCCTTCACCAATCGTCGACCACACAACAGATACAATCACATTGATAGCAGAAAACGACGAACCAGAGATACTTAATAATTCTAACATTTATAAACACTTGCAATCAGACGTCGACAATGACAGTGATGAAGAAGAGGAGGTAGATGAAGAAGAAGACCAAGAAGAAGAAGAAGAAGAAGATTTTGACTCGGACTTAAATTCTGAAAATGACGTCGATAGTGTCTATTATTCGTCTTCAAACTAGCTGCGATTTGTACAAACCCTAAACAATCTAACTATTATACTTCTTTCGTTACACAACAACAAGTTAATGCCTTGTATTCTTTAATTGTTCTATTTTCCTTTACCCGACATGTCAGTGTTAATTGATTAATTCCATAATTAGTTATTAAATACAAATTTATGCATGATAATAAACTACAAAATTATTAATTACAATTATTTATTAATAATTTCTACAATTATTTATTAATAATTTCAAATGTATGTTAAATTAAGGGTCAATTAAGGGTATAGGGGTTATAAATTAATTAAATAAAATATCATTTTTATATATTTATGAATATTAGGTTATAGGGGTTTTAAATTAAATAAATAAAATATAAATTTTATATATTTATGAATATTAGGGTATATAATTATTATATAATTATTTAAATGATAATATAATTATTAAAAAATAAAATTATTTAGAAAATATAATTATTTACTGTAAATCTAATTAAAATTTATCATAACTATTTTAAGTTAATAATTATAACCACAAATTTGCCAAAAAATAACTTTACGATTGTCGTCGGTTTTGCAAGACGGTAATATATAACTAAAATAATATTATTTTTACCGTCGTATATTACCAGCGGTAAGGCCTTAAATTAGGTTTAACTTTACCGTTGATTTTACACGACGGTAATAAATAAATAAAATAATATTATTCTTACCTTCGTATTATACTGGCAGTAAGGCCGTAAAATAGATTCAACTTTAGAGTCGGTAACGGCAAACGGTAACCGATGAGATACAATATTATTATTTTTTCCGTTGTATATAACTGACGGTAATCGATGAAATAAAATATTATTATTTTTACAATATCATCGGCAAACACTAACGGTAACAGTCGTCGATTAATGCAAACGGTAATAGATCAATTTACTGTCGGTAACGGATCAATTTACTGTCGGTAACGGATGACGGTAATGAGGTCGCGGCTCGCTTTTAATTGAACCGATTAGTGGCGGTTTTATCCGCCAGAAATTAGCGTCGTATGTCTATCCGACGGTAGATTGATTACCATCGGTCAGTTTACCGCTGACTGTAATTTCGACGGTAATACCAACGGTAATGCGACGTGTCGACGATAAAGACCTAAAAATCTGACGGTAACATCGACGGTAATAGTTAAATTTCTCGTAATGCGAGTTGGAGAAATGTTCTCATTGCATGGCTGGTAAGCAGACCAGAGTATCCTTCAAGAGGCACCCTCCCTCAAAGAAGTCAGAGTTACTTGAATTGGTGCATTCTGGTGTTTGTGACCCATTGAAGGTAAAGTTATTTGGTGGTGCACTTTATTTTGTTACCTTTATTGATGATTGTTCCAGGAAGCTTTGGGTCTATGCTTTGAAGACAAAGGACCAGGTTTTGGAGAAATTCAAAGAATTCAATGTCTTGGTTGAGAGACAGTCAGGCAAGGACCAGGTACTAATGTTCGTGAAAATACTCCATTTCTCTAGAATTTATTATCAATAGCTAGAGTGGCAGCAAAAAAAAAAAAAAAAGTGGAAGGTTTAGAAATGGCATCCAGAGTTAAGAAGCATTTCATAATTGAGCAGAAGGTTTGAGAACTCAAATTAATTTATAAAAACACAGTTTGTTCACGAAGTAATACATCAAGCTTTATTTCCCCCAGAATCCCCACCTTTCGTAACTTGGTACGATCAGAACGCGAAGGCTCCTATACAGAACCGAAACTTACGTTCTTGAATTGAAATAAAAACCCAACACTAGAAGTACGTACACCAGTACTGCAGGGATTACTTTCCACATTTGTCACTCTCCAGCATCTTCCTAAGATACTTGTGATAAATCACGAGCAACAGAAAGAGCCCCAGGACCCCAACCAAGACTCCGATGATGATGCCGAATTCTGTTGATGATGATGATGAATCAGATGATGACCAATCAGGAGTAGGTTGAGGCCATGTTGGCCAGGGCACCGGTTTTGCAGGGGCTGGTGGCGGTGGTGCCGCAGCGGTGCACGGTGGTGGAAGACAAGTGGTTGACATAGCCGTGATTTCAGCTGAAACTCTCTCTCTCTCTCTCCCTCTCTCTCTCTCTCTCTCTCTCTCTAATCTTTTCCTAGGTGTCTGTGTTGCAATTGGGTGTGCTAACATTCAGGGAGGGAATAGTTTATAAAGGGGTCAATGATGGTCAGTCACATGCGGTTTAATTTTTTTAACAAAAGTGTTACGTGTACACCAAATTTCATACACTCATACATACACCATTAATAATACACAAACTTTATTTTCAGAGTGCACAAACATTACAAACTTGTAAATAATACTCTTAATTATACTTAATTAAGTGCACAAACATTACATGAGTTAAAACACAAACTTTATGTATATAAATACGATGTGTATGTCTGATGTACGATTTTTAGTGTACATGTAGCAGAACTCATTTTTTAATCTTAGTTCTCTTAAATTACTACAATTTGTAGTTTGGTGTAACCAAAACCAAACGACCTTGAGATGCTTCAAGTCAATGCCGCCAATTATATATGTCAAGTATAAAATGATTTCGATTAGAGATTATTACCTTCACAAAATAAGTGGACAAAAACAATGAAGCATAATTGCCATGTTCAAAGAGAAATGATATTATCTATACGAAAAAGGTCTACGTGTACAAAAAAATATTTTACCAACATACAACTAACGTATAATAATACGTAAAAATACTCATAATAATAAATATTATACCACTCTCTGTCAGTGGCTTTTCTCTCTCCCACACCCCACGTTCACACCCTATCCACTCGCGGTGTCATCATTCTCACTTTCTCCGTGGAATAACTTTCCTCTTGTAGACGTCGCCACCAAGCACGTCCCACCACGCACCTCATCGCCAAGCACATCGCTGCCACGCACGTTGCCGCCACACACGTTGCCATCGTCGCCTGGACTCCCGCATCCATAGCCTCCACGCAGACCTTAATTCCCACGAGATGCGATTCTGACATGAAAACGACGTTCACGTTATTATTCCCTGCCATCCCTGCCTTTCGCATTGATGCTCATCACATTGAAAGGAAGTTCGCGGTTTGTGTATTAACAAACCCGTTGTCACTAAGTGCGTACGCGTTGTATTTGCCAATGGTTTCTCTTGAAATTCAAGGAGGAGGTAAGCTTCATTCGTTGTTTTTGTATTGATTCAAATCCTAGTGATTTGTGAGGTTGAGGAGTTTGTGTTTGGGTGTATGTTGTTGCGGGAATGTTCTTGCTCTCGCGTACGTACGTGTGTTGCTATTTCGACGTACGTCGGTGTGTTCGTGTAGTTTTTATAGGCCTGTTCACGTAATGTTTATAGGTTTGGTATCTTTGTTTAGTTGCGTTTGTTCATTTTAGCTATGTTGTATTGTTCACGTGTTGCACAAATGCTTGTTTAGTCTAGTTGTATAGGTTTGTTCATTTTAGTTGTGGAGGTTTGTTTACATGTTGTTCATTTATTTGTTTAACTTATACGGTAGGAGGCTTCCTAGTTTTCTTTGGGTCTTCAACTGTTTGGTCTTCAAGGAGTGTTACATCTCGGTTTCTAACAATTTTTCGATCAAGAGATTCCACCATCGGTAACAAAAATCTCCATGACCGTAGCCAAAAATAATACATTATCTGGAATTAGCATCAAGCTTGGATCTTTCATCTCTTGGAACATGAACAAATCTCTTGCAGTCAAAAACTCTCAAGTAATCATATGAAACATCTTTCCTTGTCTCAACCCTCTGTGGAGAATCTTCATCAAGAGGAACTAAGGAGAAATATTGATTAAATCGACTGTGGTTCTCATCCCTTTACCCCAAAAGGCTTTAGATAAATTAGCATGAGAAAGCATACAACGAATCTTGTCATGAATCATTCGACTCATTCTCTCAGCTACACCATTGTGATGAGATGTCTTTAGAATGGTTTTCTCAAGCCTGATACCTTGTTTTCTGCAATAATCTTCAACTAGGCCCCTGTATTTACCATTATTATCTGCTCAAACACATTTCAATCTTGCTCCTATTTCTCTTTCAATACTTGCTTGGAAGTTTGAAGACATCGAGCACCTGACTTTAAAATTTCAAAACAAAAGCCCAAACTTTTCTAGAGTGATTATCAATAAAAGTTACAAAATACTCGACACCACCATTGGTTTTAGCATCCATAAAGCAAATATCAATATGAACAAGATCTAAAATATGGCATCTCCATTTAGGAGGTAAATTGTGAAAAACTACTCTATGATGCTTACCAACTAAACAATGAGAACAATTAAGAGAAGTACCATTAATAGGGAGAAGGTTCTTTTTGGAAAGGATAACAAGTCCTTTATCACTCAAATGACCAAGAGCACATGCCATAATTGTTTTGGAGGAATCTTTAGTTGCATTTACTTCTCCTTTGCACAATTTTGTCTACATGCTATAAAGAGTACTGATCTTCTAGGCTCTCGCGACTATTACAGATCCTTTGAATGAGCTTTCCATTTACCTTCATTAATGTAGGTTGTATAACCCTCACTGTCTAGTACTCTAGTCGATATCAAGTTGAGACAAATATCTAGACACGTGTCTGACATTCCTTAAAAACGGTTTTTCTAAAAAAAATTTCTCCATTGCCAGCAATCTTGCATCCTTAGGGCCAGCAAAGAGGAGCAGCCGTGATGACAAAACCCCTATCATCTTCGTCTACAACGAGTCACCAAGAAGAACACCTACAATTGTAACATCCCGAATTTTCTCTTTACGAGAATTTCGCGAAGATCCCAATTTTTGGCTTAATTAAAAGCACATTAGATGCGATTATTTGGACTGAAAAAATCATTTAGAACATTAATTTCTTCCAAACGCCAGTCAAGTAATTGTTTCTTGATCTCGCGGAGTGCCACGAGGTCCGTGCCAAATTTTGACAAAAATCAGAATTTCGGTGGACACTTAAGGTATCTGTGAAAATTTCCTTCGGGTAATAAATTTACGAATACCTTAACCGGACATACCTCTATGATCCGGGAAATTAGTAGATCGCGGATATGTGCTCGGAATATTTTTAGAATACCCGAACACGAGCGAAAAATGACAAAACACGATCAAACATGATCACAAAAATAATATATTACAAATTGGAAAAAAAAAATTAACCCACGGTTAGTAAAAGGAAAATAAAGAAAAGGCAAAAAGGGAATTAATTAAAAAGATAAAGGACAAAAAGGGGAAAAATAGATTTAGGATATAAAAGGAAATAAAAATTAAAGGAAGGGCAAAAGGGTAATTAGGTCTAAAAGATAAATTTTGAAAAAAAAAAAGAAGAAAAGAAAAGGAAAAGCAGCAATAGCTTCGTAAAGAAGCAAAAGGCATCCCTGATGCCTATATATATAACCACGGCCTCAGTGCCATTTTTACTTAAAAATTTCATCTGCTGTGCTGTTATTCTGTCTAGTTGTGCGCGCGACGATCACTCCACCGGACTCAAGAAAAATAGTAGGATTATCCTAAAGCTCTCGGGAGTCATTTCTAACAACTTCCAAGTGCGCCTGGAAAGTGGGTAACCCTAAGTCTCTGTCTATGTGAATTTATATGTGATTTTATATGTGTATTTTTGTGGATCCAATTTAGAAAACATCATGTGAAAAATATAAAGATTAAGTTGTGAAAGCGATTTTGAGTAGTTTCGACGTTAGAAAAACTTAACTGTACTAGTTGGAACATATGGAAATGACATCTGAAGTTACGGTGCAATCAGGAGGAATTCATCAGATTGAATTCCTCATTCATCAGAATGAATTCCCCAAAAGGAATTCATTCGAATGCGTCATCAGATTAAAATCCCCAGGAGGAATTCATTCGAATGCGTCATCAGATTGAAATCCTCAAGAGGAATTCAACAGATTGAATTCCTCATTCATCAGATTGAATTCCTGAGGAGGAATTCATCAGATTGAATTCCTCATTCATTCGAATGAAAGTTGAAGAATTTGAGATTTTAGCTTTTCTACATGTTCCAACAAGCACTAAAACCCTAAAGAATGAGTATGGAAGTAACCATGAACTCATTTTACTTATTTTAAAACATGCATCATGAGGATAGATAACTAGAGGTCGCCACTTAATGACTAAACAGAGCATAATGAAATGTAGGAAACAAGGGGAAACACTAAAGCAAAGATAAGAGTGATAATGATTGTTGTCAAGCAAGAAAAGAGAGGTAGCAGACAGGGTAAAGGGTGGGAATGATACCATGCCCAAAGTGTGCATGATGTTGATACGATGCCACGCCCAAGTGTGCATGAGGAATGATATGATACCGTACCCGAAATTGTGTAGGATGCACAGTGACGATACCCTGCCCGCAGTTCTGTAGGACGTACTGTGATACGATACCATGCCCAAGTGTGCATGATGACGAGTCTCATGCATGGATACCGTGCCCCATCGGCATGATGAACAACTCTTGCATTGATACCATGCCCAAAGTGTGCATGATGAAATATCCCGTGCCCGGCAAGCATGGTGGAATGATCCCGCGCAACATATGCGTGATGAACAGTTGTGTCTGTCAGCATACATGTTTATGATGTGGTTATGTAACGATGGTTAGGAGTAGAAAGCGCGAGAACCTAGATAAGCAAGACTAGTTCCCTGATCACGTAGTAACATAGATAAAGCTGTTCAGGATCCTAGGTCAACATAATAATCAGTAGGATTTTAGTATGCATGATCAATTAGAGATCTCCTGAGCGGCCTGGAGGATACCCGAGTAAACGAACAGTAGTTAGTGCTAAGGAACCCCACTGAGGACCAAGAGTTCTCACCCCCACTCGGTTATGGATCCAGCAGGTGTACGAGGTGACTGGACGGACAGTTGATTGAAGTCAAGACCTAGGGACAATGCTGACACGATGAAAATATATGTTTTGGAGAATATATGTTTTGTATTATGTATTAGGACTTAGATCCATTTTGTGTACATATTTATTATTATGACAATGTGTACTGATGCTGGACCTTGGTTGTATTTATTTATGTATGCACATATACTCTTTATGTTCTGCTCCAATTACCCTGAGCCTATAGCGATTGTTGTTATACGTTCTCTAAATCACGCACGGCCCCTAATTTACAAGCTGATATTGTAAAAGAATAATTTTCAAATTGGTCCATATTTTCGTATAAGAACTATTTGCAAAGGTAAGAGTAAGGGTAAAAGTTAACCTGGCACAACGCACAATAACCCTGTGAGCATTGCTTGCTACCATGGAAGCAGGCAGTTAGCAGGGGTGTTACAACAATCGCCATCCTTGCCGACGATCACAAATCGTGATGCAACTCAGCCACCACACAAGAAGTCCTTTATCTCCGATGATGAAGCACCACCACGAAAACATGCCAGCGCACCACACGGCCGCCGACGATTGTCTCCGTTCCAGGCATCAACTGTTGAGAGAATAGAAAGTGTTGATGTGTAGGCAGAGGCTATGAGAAAGCTTGAGGGAATTGAAATTGATAGAGAACCTCTATTGGTTCTAAGCTTCTGGTGATTGTGTGTTATTGCGATGTATTGACATTAAGAGATGTTTTGCATATATATAGTAAGGCTCCCTTCCTCTTTCGACTTTTGTTCTGTTTAGGTGGGTTCTATTTTTCTATGTCATGGAGGGTAAAGAAAGGCCAAAAGATTATAACTGGTTCAGTAAACTGGATTTCTCCAGCAATGCAAGAGGAATAGATTGAATGTTTATTTTGATTCAGTTCATTTTTTAATAAGCTAAACTTTTGGACACAAACAAACTCTTACCAAAAATACAGGGAAATAGTCTCACAAACAGCCCTTTATCTAAATAATAGCTTACCCGCTCAGAATTAATAAAGTTATTATCTGATTGAGAGTAGCAGTATATAGAGTAAGGGGAATGGAGTGTGTAGATCCACATCAACCAACTAATGGACGAAGTTGTGCATTTTAGGCTCTCTCGATTGCTCCTTACAGGCTATGTTTAGATGGTGGCTAAGGAGGAAGTGGAAGTTAAGTAAAGTGTGTTTGTAACTGATTTATTAAGAGGGAGTCGAATGGCCAAGGAGGGACACCTTGTCCCTCCCTTTCCATCCAAAGACTTCATTCTTTGACCCTCCAAATGGGGGGGGGGGGTGGTCACTGCTTTTACCAAGCGTTATTGTTTTGGTCCATATTTTCCTTTCTAAATGGAAGCTATTGATTCAACTATGACTAATTTCAAAAAGGGACTTCTTGTTTGCTTTCTCAGAGTTATTGTTGAACGGTGTCTTGCTTGTTAGCACAAGTTCATATTTATTTTTTTATTGCAGTCAAAACTTCAACATGTATTATTCCTGCGGTATGTTCAGCAGATTTTGATCCAAAAATCTTTAGTAGTGATCTCATATCTTGCAACGATGAAATGCTTAATTGTTGCTTCTTTGATGTATAGTAATGTTTATACAAGTAAATTTTATGTGCATTCATGCTCCTATAATTTGATAACATGCCCCACCGACATTTTAATTTCAATGCATACTGGCTACTGTTCATCATAGCATGTTAGCATCTTCCCTAAATGTGAGCAAATCCAGTTGCGCAGTACGGAAAGCATGAGAATCTTTGGGAAGGATTAGGAAAATATAAAATTATATCTTAATAAATTGTTATAAAATCAAAGATACATGTTACAGTTTTCATTATTGTCTAATTTATAGTAAAGAAGTTTGTATTTCTCTTTTTGCTAAAAGAAAGACAACATAATATTTAGGTCCTTTTGGCAAGGTCAATTGGTTAATAGTAATTAAAAAAATATAATTAAAAAATTAATCACATTTTTTTAAAAAAAATATAAATACTAAATTTCCAAATAGGAAAAATTGCGGACGTTAGAAACTGCTGCAATCCTTTTTGTTAAATTTTACATGCTAAATTCTGCGGCGGTTTTGAACGGCCACTAAATTAAGTGATAATTTTTACACTTTGCAGCGGTTCATAACCGCCGCAAAACTGTCAATGCCCTTGCTCTGCTCCAGCTGTTGTTTGGAACAGCCGCTATATGGCCGTCGATGGTGAATTTAACGGTAGTTATAGAACCCTCGCGACTTGCTTTTAGCGCTTGTTTATAACGGCCGAAAAATGCACTGTTAACCGCCGCAAAATGCCTTTTTTTTCTTGTCGTGTCCTTCTCTCCCTTTCTTTTGAATCCTCAAATCCTCCCATGTCTCCTTGGTGTTTCCGAACCCTACTTTAAAACGTGTTCTACTATGTATTTTCCCTCTTCCCCTGTAAACGCGGAGAAGTCAAGATCCTTATATCCCCTCGGGATTGGTCTGGCCGATCCAAGGGTCTAAGTTGGAGTCATATGATCAGCCTGGGTTCAAAGAAGGTTGTGCAAAGCATTTGCCATTTGCAGCTTTGCTTGGAAAGCATAATTCCCGTTTACCAGTTGGTGTTAGCATGCAACCATTTCCTCGGAATTGATGGGTGGGTGAGACCGAGAAGTAAGACTGGTCGATTTTATTTATTTATTTATAGAAAAGAAGAAAACATGTGATACACAATGCTTCTTGTCTAGGTACAAGGGCATGAAAAACACTAGGCTTCAGTACATGAAAAACTTTGATTTACATGACTGAGCATGCATTTGGGTTGTCATCGTTAAAGAGCCCCATAAGCTTCATCTCTGGAGACTTAGGGTCACCCAGTGCCTGAGGGACGCTCCTGACGAAACCAGTTGGCGCTTTGATGTCATAAGCCCCACTCACATATGGAAAAGTCACCAAGTTGTACGGAACAAAGGGCCACACGTCAGCTGTCTTCCCTGTGTTCCGCACTTCTTCCAGCACTTCCTTTGGATCTACATGACCTGTCACAGTCACTCTCTGCATCTTTTGGTTTACATCCACGGATTCCACCCCTGAACCAACACCATTCATTTTAGAGACTGAAATTAAACTGAAGCTAGCTAGAATCAACTGCTGTGACTAAAAAAGTGGGTGTTATTTTAACTCATTTTATGTAGGACAATACTTTACCAACTCACTCATCATCAATTACTGAATAAGATTTTAATGGAACTCACTTTTCATTAAAAATCTCATCTAACAATGAATAATTAGTGAGTTGATAAAGTGTCTCACTTAAAACGAGTATAAAAACATTTCTTCAGAGCGAAAGAAATAATTATATAGTATCAAAGCCAAAATGAATAATCTTGGGTACAAACTAGAATCAATTGATGTCAGAAAAAAAGGGGTTGTTAATTTAACTCATTTTATATGAGACACTTTACCAACTCACTCATCATCGACTATTGAATCAAATTTTAATGGAACTCACTTTTCATTAAATCTCATCTAACAATAGATAATTAGTGAGTTGATAATGTGTCTCACTTAAAACGAGTATAAAAACATTTCTTCAGAGCAAAAGAAATAATTATATAGTATCAAAGCCAAAATGAATAATCTTGGGTACAACGAGAATCGACTGCTGTCAGAAAAAAGGGCTGTTAGTTTAACTCATTTTATATGAGACACTTTACCAACTTACTCATCATCAACTACTGAATCAAATTTTAATGGAACTCATTTTTCATTAAATCTCATCTAACAATGGATAATTAGTGAGTTGATAAAGTGTCTCACTTAAAACGAGTATAAAAACATTTTTTCATAGCAAAAGAAATAATTAAATGGTATCAAAGCCAAAATGAATAATCTTGGGTACAAACTCACAAAAGTGTGGTCCATAATGATCATCATAGATCCCACTCGGTCGTGAGTGTAGTTGTGTCAACATAACCCATTTTAGGTATTACCAAAACATTACTAAGTCAAACACATTTTCATAAATGTGATTGTCTATTTAAAATTATTTATTTTAGTCATCGTCGTATCATTAGTGCATATTATATGACACAGGGCATTGCTACCATCACAATTTTGGAGTAGCGAATTTACAAGGAATCCAAAATTTGACAACTTTTGTGCAACTCATTTTTTTTAATGTATATATTTTTTTCCTTTTTCTTATTCTTCATTTTTTTCCTCTCTTCTTCTCCATTCCCCCATCATATTTTTTTCGCTTTCATATTATTCTTTATGAATCCAAGAGTTTCCATTTTTATTTCCATCATATTCGTTGTTTTTAGTTTTTCAAATGTTTGTATATTTGTGTAGTTTGTTTGTGCATATCTTGTTAATCTAAGGTCTGTGCATGTGTATAAAAAAGTTTGTGCATTTTTATTTAAAAGTTTATGCATGTGAACATAAAAGTTTTCTTCTTCGTCTTTGTCTTTATTTACGCTTTCTTCATATTTTTGGTTTCTAGTTGTTAAAAAGTTTGTGCACGTCAGTTCAAAAGTTTGTGCATATGCTTAGAGTATGAATAAGAAGATGGAGAAAGTGTGACATTTACTTTTCGTTATTTAATGCGCCACAAATTCAGTTTGATTTGGTTTTATATTTTAAAAAAATTGTTCATGTGTATCCAAAAAGTTTGTGCATATATATGTAAAGTTTGTGCATTTAGTGTCACTATGTAAACCATGAGTTGACAATATGGTTGATTCCATTTAGATTATACCCCTAGCATTATTCCAAATTTATACAACTACATATTTTCTCAAATTTAAGTTTAATAATTTAGTTCGTAAGCTTTATTTGTTTGGTTTTGAAAGACGACTTGGGGTTTTACTCTAATATTAATTGTATAATTCAAAGTTAGATCATAAGGAAATCGAAGTTCTCGGAAGAGGAGCTCTTCGGACTTGCACCCGTAAATAAAAAATAAATAAAGCGTACATGAGTAAGATATCAACCAAGTTGGTCTGTGTATTTTTATTTAGCCTTTTTATTATTGGATTATTTACAGTGATCTAGCGTCCGGATGTTATTTACTCAGCGACCGCTATAAGTTCGACTAAACTTATATTGGTTTTATTAGTTTTAAAAGTTTTTCTTAATGGTTTTCTAGATTATCACGAACAGTATTTGGACATGAAATTAATTTATTTTTTTACTACGGAACAATATATTAAGGTAATTTGTCAAAATCATAAGTAATCACGCATCATAAATGGGCGATTTTCTATTGATTTACAAATGCAAAATTAATCTATTGTCATTACATAAATTAAAATTAAATTATTACTTGAATCTTTTGTAAAGTAGAATGACAATATAATTGAACCAAAACATGAGAACAAATTTATACGCAAAACATTATTATTTGAATCGTGGACTATTATTATTATTGTTCCAAGCATGCATGAAAGTTGGGTGTCAAATATATAGCAACAGGAGAAATTCTTGATTTATTTAGTTTATTTGTTCACTAGTACTCATGGGATGAGCAAAACAGATTATTTTCCAGAATCCCGCAAAGCTGATAAGTTGTACGAAGCTATTAAAAGTGGTAATTTACCAAACAGAGATTATATAGTGGTGGAAGTGATAACAAGGAGAGAGGGTTAGTTTATATACACCTTTCAAGTCTTCCACTGCATTTGTAACTTTTCTAACACAGCCTTCACAGTCCATTTTCACCCTGATATTCACTGTCTAATGTCATAAAACAAACAAAATCGGATTTCACGAGATTAGAGTTTGACATACATAGAATATGTGTCAAAATTAAGGGAGACACGATAAAAGAATTAGTAACACGCTACAGAAGTTGAAGATAACCTGCTTGGGCAGGCGTTTCTTCTTTGGTATGGAACAATCAGTGAAGCATTCTGGAAGATGGTCGAGAAACCCCATTGGGACAAGCCGATCGAATGTTCCTCCGAAAGAAAATTGGTTGTGCGCTTGTATATGATTTGGTCTAATGATGATATATATATATATATATATATATATATATANCATTGAATTAAATACTCGGTTTCTCGGAAGCATCATATCGTATATTTTATGGTATGATGATTGACTTGACTTTGGTTTTGGTGGTTGAGTGATAGTTTATTGGTGGTTTATCAAAAATATCGTATAGGATAAATGTCTCGTGCTACTTCATTTACTTATTATATATAATTTTTATAACTAAATTTATCAAATTTTATTATCATTTATTGATCTAATATGATATATTAATGAATTATAAGATTTAATGTAATAAATTAATACTTTTCTATACAATATTTGGAGAGATGCATCGTAATCTCAAATGGTCCTCAAATCTATAAATCTCTTATAAGTTAACTCTTTCAATAATTTGACTAATGAAAAGTTTATTACGATCATATAAAACGTGAAATGATAACAAAATTTGATGAATTTAATTAATTATAAAAATTATAAAAAATAAATGAATTAAGTAACATGAGATATTTACCCCACTAAGTATTTAAGCAATCACCTTCTAATTTATTTGTTCACATATTGTAAATATAGTTTTTTTTTTCTTGCCATGATTTAAGTCAAATATAAAATTAGACCCAGTGATCAACTCGTCCAATGTATCAGATCATTAAATTGCTGGTTGAACTAGTTGAACCAAATGTTTTTCTGGTACATCGGTGAAAACGAGATTTAAATTTGTGATCTCATTTAAATTATCTAAGCTCTTCACTACTAGACTTTATTTAAAGAAGTACTCTAAGAGAGCGAGATAGATTGTGACACATCAACAAAAGAGCACTAACAATATAATACAGGCAATTAGGTAGTAACTTGGACAAGCGGCTGTTTACTACACTTGCATTATGTGTTCGACTTGTTAAAGAAGGAAGCTTAGGGTATTCTCTCTCCCATTTGAGGTCGACGGATCTAAAGTGCAAGGCTTAAGGCTTAAGGCTGTGGACAAACCAAAGACTTGCTTCGATAAAGATTTGTTGGTTACCTTATACATCCAGATCGTATTTTTCAGAATACCAGCATTCTTCTCAACCTTCCGAAGCCATTCCGAAGTCATAAAAAAAGATTAGAAACTTAGTTTCAAAAGCTTCTAAGGCTAAAATCCTTTCACAGGTTGTATTAGAAAACATTCTCTTCCATGATTGTAGTATTGTTATCATCTCTGAATGATTTAGCAAAAGTGTAAACCAACCAAAAACAAATTCTTATATTGGGCGCATTTGTTTGTCACTACTAGAAAAACGCTAAATACCGACAAATTTTACTGGCAGATTTATTGCAGATGTTATTGATGGATTTTATATACCTAATCTATTGAAAAATGCATTTATCAACTTTGGTGATGAAGAACGTCAACATTTTTAGCAAATATTTATCTACCGGTGTTTGCGCCAGTGATGAAGAACGTCAACATGTTCATTGTCTAGGACATTTTGAATTTGACGGAGGAAATGACTGTTACTGATTTGGGTTATGTGTAGCTAATATAGGTGTTAGGGCCAATGATTACTTGTTTGTGGTATTAGCAAGCAGGGGTCTTTATGGGGTTTCTTTATGAAGGTGGCAGATCTTGACTTTGGTGTTAATTAAGGTAGAATCATGATGAATTTCTTAAGTGGTGGACATTTGTCAAGGTGGATATTTGTTAGTATTTCTGGCTCATGTAAAAATTCCTTAATTAAGAGTTTATCAATTTTATTTTATTAGCTATTACTTGATGGGAAAGTTGGCTTGGTGAGAAAGTTTGCAGGCTAAGTTTACTTGGTGGGCAAGTCTAGCAACTTGGAGGCCAAGGATTGAGTGACTATAAATAGGATCAAGGCCAAGGGACGAGGACATACACACAAATAGCATTGTTGTGTGCTATGATTATTAGCAAGTGAGAAAGATAATTTCTATTTATGAGAGAAGTGTACAAGGAATTTGGGTTAGATTTTGGTTAAAACTTTCTGTGTTCTTGTAAGATTAAATTATTTCTCTCATAGTGAAATAGTTTCCTCTTGGATGATGTAGGCAATATTTTACCAAACCACGTTAATCTCTGCATCCACTCTTCTGTTTATCCAATTTTTCTTTCCATTGTTCGCGTTATATATTTTCATAATAATCGCTAATGATCGTGTGGGGAAAATTCGCTGCATGTTTTTCCCAACAAGATAGAGCAATAGATGAAGAAATTAATAAGGATAATTTTATAAAGTACTATTAAGTTTTCCTAACTTTGAAATTATCGTGACTAGAAAAAATAGAATAGGAAAAGTGGAATCATGAATTGAATGAATAGATTGATATTGAAACTTGAATCAGAATGTATTACAAGAGTTTGATATTTATACAAGAGAAAGAGTAACTTGAGATGTTAGTTAATTATACAAAGTGTGTTTACCTAACTTAAATAACTCTATTAGGCCTCCTCAAATTGAAAGTGGGGATTGTAGGTTCAACAATCCCAGTTTGTCGAAGATTTGTTGGAGTTGAGCTGGTGGTAGTGGTTTGGTACAAATATCTGCAATTTGTGATTATGTTCTGATTGGCAACAAGTGTATCAATCCTGCCTTGAGTTTCTCTCGGACTATTTGATGGTCTAACTTGATATTCTTGGTTCTTTCATGGCAAATAGGATTTGATGCTAGGTGTAATACAAAGGAATTATCAACGTAGAGTAATGTAGGGGATGACTTGTAGGTCTTGTAGAATGTACGTTAGCCACTAATTTCGCAAGTTGTTACTACCTTAACTCTTAGGATAAATTTGATAGATGTTTGACAATTTTAGAGACAATTTTGATAATTTTAAAAAATTTAAAAATAAAGTTGATAGAAACTACTAACTTTAGAGACGAAATTGATGTCTTAGTCTATGTTAAGATGTGACGAGCAATCACCACTTCTCTATTGGGCCGACTTTGGGCAACCTCTTACCTCTTACCCAAGAGCCTCAACCTAAAACCAGAAGTTTGGGAGAAAATAAGTCTATCATCTAAGCATTACTGAATTCATTAAAATTTAGCACAAGTTGGGGCACAAAACATTGTTCCCTTCGAAACGTACAATTGGTACCCCAGAACTGTCCTAGACTGGATAGGAACCCCTTGTACACCCTTTCCCCCTCTCTCCCCCTTTCTCCGTTAATTACTCGAAACAGAACGCAAGAAATGGGTGTTCTTGATTATATTTCAGACTTTTTCTCAGTTTCCGCCACCTCGGGAAAGAAACGGAAGCCAATGCAGGTTTGCATCGGTTTCTCAATCTGTTTAACTACCCAACTACTCTTTCAACGTGTGTGCGCGCGTGTGTGCGCTAGGCCTCAAGCAAATAACACTGATTTTTATTTTTGTCTCTGTTACAGACGGTTGAAATCAAGGTGAAGATGGACTGTGATGGCTGTGAAAGAAGAGTTAGGAATTCGGTTGCTTACATGAAAGGTTGGTTTATATATCTGTCCCTTTCTTGGTCTCTCGTATTTTCTATCTCCGGGAAGTAGAGTTCCCGTTTGAATTGTTCATCACAGCCAAAATATTGGAAACTCTGTTTCCATACAACAACAACAACAACAACATTGCTTCATGTTTTTGCAAAAAGAAACAACGCTAATTTCATCATTTAATCAGTATGATAATAATAATAATAATAAGGGGTAATGACATTTATGTGGCTTTGCATGGAATTTATTCTTAATATATGGGTCAGATTGAAAAATTACTGATGTATGGCCCTTTTTATGAAATTATCATCCTAGGTGGCGATTTCAGACTTGAAAATAAAAAATAAAAAAAATTCCGATTTTTTGAAATCACCACATAGAGTGACGGTTTCAGAGTCTGAAATCACCACTTTGGGTGGCGATTTCAAATCTAAAATTTTTTTAAAAAATTAAACCGAATTTTTCTAAAATCACCCGTGGCGATTTCAGAAAATTCACTCGTACATCTGTAATATTTTTTCAGCCAACATATTATGGGATTAAAAAAAGTTAGCTCTGATGTATATGTAAAAAATCCTAATCCCCCATACTCTTAGAACAGTAAACTTCCTTTGCGGAGAATAAAATATTTGAATCCCCTTTTCACCCAAGAGCTATTCACAGTAATAACTCTTGACATGACATTTCCTTTCCTTCTCTCTCTCTCTCTCTCATTTTATAAGTATTGTTTAACATATAAGCCCACAAAAGTACAAGAGAAATCATGGGAAGTCAAAGAAGTAAACTAGTTTCAGCAAGGAAAGTGCAGACCTTTGAAATTATATGGGTTTTGCTTTTAACGAGTTTCGAACAGTGCAGGTGCGAAGCAGGTAGAGGTGAATAGAAAGCAGAGCAAGGTAACTGTGACCGGTTACGTTGACCGAAACAGGGTGCTGAAGAAAGTGCAGGGCACGGGAAAGAGAGCAGAGTTTTGGCCTTACATTCCGTACAATCTGGTGGCTTATCCTTACGTGGCACAGGCGTATGACAAGAAGGCGCCGTCTGGTTACGTGAAAAACACTTTGCAAGCACTCCCTGCCCCAGATGCGCTCGATGAGAAGCTCACCTCCTTCTTCAGCGATGAAAACCCAAATGCATGTTCAATCATGTAATAACGATATTTCAGAGCCAAGTTTTATACTTTATATATGGATTAATTGTGGGTTCTGTTGTAATAACACAGACTTTGGTGAAGTTTGACTACACCACTCCTTGGTGTTTAAATTACGTCACCCATTGATTGAATTATGCATGAAATTCACTTTCATAACCTTTTTATTTTCTTTTTTGATACTCTCTTAACCTCCTGTCATTTTGTGAAGTGTACATGTTAGGGAAGATTTCATCTTGATGGGCATGGCCTCGCATCCACCCCACTTGAACAATCATTGTTAGTTGGACTCGGAACAATTCCACAATAGGCCGCTACTCTGGGACCTCTTAAAAGCATCAACGCCATTATCTAATAAAAAGTTGTGAAAGTAGAATCCAATGCTCTGCCAAGATGCTGGTTCCTCTTCGCCAATAGCCAAGCATTGAGAACGTTTTCCCATTGGAAGTTCGTTGTAAAACTGAACTCATTTTTTTCCATAGGAAGAAATAGTGACATGAATATTCTAGAGGTGTCACTACAAAAAATAAAAATACAATTTTCCACTAGTTCAAAACTGGGTTTTGCGGCGGTGAGAATCGTTGCTAAACATATTTTGCGATGGTTTGCTTTCTGCTGCAATCCGAGGTGTCGGCAAACTATTCGACGACCGTCTTTAGTGGTGAACATGGGTCGAGTCAGGTAAGACTCGCTCATGTCACCGATCTGACCCGCCTATCAACGAATAGGTCGGGTTAGGCGGGGTCAGCGGGTGACCCGCCTTTCCTTTTTAAAAAAAAATTCAATTTGTTTTAAAAAAATCCATTTTTTAATAGAAAAAAGCTATGATTTTTTCAAAAAATAGACAACTATTTTTTAAATTAAAAAATCTATTTTTTTAATTTAAAACAACCATATTTTAGTAATTAAAAATTAAAAATAATATATATAGGCGAGTTGCAGGTCGAGTCGGGTTGAGAAGTAGGGACCCGAGACTCAACCCATATAATATGGCGGATCCATTGGATCTGACCCGCCGACCAGACTCAACCCGACCCAAGCTGGTTGGGTTGGGTCAGATTAGCGGGTCGGATCGAACCCATGTTCAACCCTAACTGTCTTTAGCAAACGTTGCTGCAAAATAATTAGCGGCGGTTATAACCGCGGCTAAAAGGAAATATTATTAAAAAAAAGTGATTTTAACGATAGTTTTAAACGGCCAATGATACTTTATATATTAAAAATAAAAAATAAAAAATGAGAAAGACTTAAGAATAACCTGCGTAAAATGTCCATTTATCTAATTTCATCTCCATAAATTTTATATCCTGAAACATCCCCATGACTTTAAAAGAAAAGTTATATATTAATGAGAATTGAAGTGAAATGAATAAACGAAAATAAATTGAGTTATTTGCTCGGACAAAAATACAAAATGTGCAGGACTTGGGAACTTAGGGTTAGCAATTTGGTCTACCAAAATGTCGTCTATATTTTTTATCAATTTCATTCTCTCCGCACAGTCGTTGAACTCTCCATCGCTTCTCTTTTCCACTTTGGTCGCCGTTATTAGACTTGTTTTAATAAGAGATGAAATGTTATTCAAAATAACATATGTTCCCTTATTTTCATTTCTTCATTTCTGTATAATGAAAATATTTAATCAACGGGATCATAATTTTGTGGATGACACGTGTTCTTAGAGGTTCAACTTCAATTCATTTGAACTTATTATTATGCATGTGTTTTATGTTATGGATTTGCTGTATTAGTCACTGAATTTACAATTACTTTTACTCCATAAAAATAAATTATTGTTACCTTGTAGGACTTATATTTTTGTACGGACAATATAAAATGATCAGGGAACTTTTAACTTTGCAATGAGTTGAGAAGAAAAAAGAAATAAACATGTACTTTTACAAAAAAAAAAAGAAAAAGAGTAAGTACTAAGTTTTTTTTTTTAAAGGTGTCCCTTTTTATAAAAATTGAAAAANTTTTTTTTAAAGGTGTCCCTTTTTATAAAAATTGAAAAATATAACTTAACATTTCACTTGTAGGAAGATGGATTTTAGAGGCTTTGGAATGCTTGGAAAGATGAAGACTCGCTCATATCAGTTAGACCACATGATAAAAAGGTAAAAATTGTAACTAATACTATTAAATATTATTTACATCATCATGCACAGAAATATTAATACTTTCATATACGCACTTGCTTACGTATTTATTGAACCAGGTTCATCGTCTCAGAATTGCAATATATATTATAAACTACTACACCAAATAGTTGACTACAATGAGTATTAGTTTTTCTTCTCTTTTTTCGGTTTTAATTTAGTAAACTTCAAGGTGAGACTGTCGCATTATAGTTGCAACAATGGAAAAAGCAAGTACATACTTTTTTTTTAATAGTATGACTATGTGTACAATTATATTTCGTTATTGTTGTATATTAAAATTGAAACTTTTATTGGTTTGACTTCAATAGGAAAAATCAAGTCAAACATGATAATATGCATTTTACAGGTATTTTTGGGTTCTACTGTATACTAATTACATAAATAGTATGCAAAAACAATATGATCAAATAATTTTTTAAGGAAAACTAATTTATGTTATTTTATAGTTTTTCATATTTCAGTAACTTGTTGATTTGTTGATGATGAGATGCATAAAGAACTACTACGTATCTTTAGTAGGTATATATTTTTTTTTTACACACGTATTCTTTTCCAAAGTATATTTTTATGACTAAATCAAATTAATGAATGCTAATTTCATCTACTTTAGTTGACTATTTGTGGGGAAACGAAAAATATTGCCGATGTGCACTCACGCTTTGGCCCCCTAATGAAAGAAGGCATCACCCAAAAATATATTCAACCATGTATGGATATAACATTGTAACTATATTTATATCGATATTTGTATTTTTTTTTCCATTGACACTATTGACGTGAATCAATCTATTATGTCAACTTTATTGTATTATAGTAAAGCAGTTAAAACATTATATCAATCAACTAGTGGCTTAGTTAAGCCGCTTTTTTTTTCGTGTTTGGTATAAATAAATATCTGTGATTAGATTTTTATGCAAGTAACTCTTCCTTTATAATTCTTAGCCTGTTAAGCCACTTTTTTTCTATTGAATTTTCAATTTTTTTTTAGGTTACGCTCAGTATCCAAGGCTTAGCCTTGACTAATCCGAGTCGACCTAGGTCGCGCACCTGGCTATGGCGAGTGAGTCTCCTAGCGAGGATAACTGCGTACACAAGGTCTCGAACTCGGGACCTTGCTTAAGGGATACCAAGTCGCTTACCACATGGGCCAACCCTCCACGGCTGAATTTTGAATTATTATTGTCGTACTTTACAGTTAGATCGTAGATTTAATTATTTTAAATCCATAAAAAGCGACATAACAAACACATGAAAAATTATAAATGATGACACTGTGGACGTCAATGACACAATCACAATCACTCTTGATCCAGTTTACAAATAATACAGAGGATACGGATGACACAATGTCTATATCCGCACAAAGTCATATTATGACATTACCAGAAAAATATAAACACGCAGAGTCAACAAACAGCAGCTGCTTCAGGACATGTGCTGAAAAGCAGGGAGTGCTAAAGCCAAAGAGTGGTCAATTCAAATGCAGGCGAGGAAAACTATGTTCCAAGGATAGATTAGAAGACATCCTAGTGGTGGTTTTCATCTTCTTGATTTGAACAAGCTGATGGTAAACACACCAAGGGAAACTTAGGTAATGGTCCCTATTCATGCCTTCATTGTAGCAACCCCAGTAACTAGGATGATAAGTAACATGATACCAAGCAGAAGCTTTTGCATATTTGTCATTCATGGAATCTTCAACGCCGTTGCTATCATTGAACCAGGCACGAGCCTCATTCCTCAAGGACCTGACGGCCGCATTGATTGCATCCTTCAGTGCATCCGAATCCCTTCTTCTGGAGAAGGACTTTGACATTTTCATGATGTTGCCGCTGAGGATTTCTGCTTCAGTTTTGATCCCATAGTAGTCCATGAGATTTCCCAACTTGTAGTCGTAGTTGCTTTTGTGATAAAAAGCATCATCAACATAATCCAGAAAGCCGTCAACTTCCATGTCAGGGTCATATGACCGCGCAGCCACTTCCGGAGTGAAGGACGTGATAGAGCCGGCACTAGTTGCGACTCCTCGCACTTCCCTGAAAAGCTTTCCTATTACATTATTTGACTCATAGGTGGGTTTATCAGGCTTCTCCATGAAGTCTGGATATTCTTTAACACGAAGATGAGGAGGTATAACAGCTGGGACACCAGTTTTCGGAAAGTCAACGGCTACCGAAGATAGCTTTGCAAGCTCGATACATTGTTCAGCCATTGCTTTCGAGGGCTCTTTATCCGCAAAGACAGTGTGTGCGTTGCAAATTATTCCTAGACTGTCATTGACTATGTAGTTGGCAAAGTACTCCTCAACCTCCTGCACCAAGAAATTAAATCAAAGGGAATAAAAAATCATATGGCTTACAAAGACCATGGACAGTACTATATAGTAAGGCCTTTCTGAGCAATAACTTTAATTTTTAAAGTAAATAATACTCCATGAATCCATACAGTTTGGGTTTTGGACCTAGCTAGAGATTCAAGAAAAATTAAATGGGAAGTTAGAGATGTGAAGACAAGGTAGCAAATGGATTTTGTTAAAGTAGAAGATGACATAATATGGAGTGTATGGTTAACAATAGACATGCTTATTCGATCTAAACACTGGAGACCATATCATACCACAAGCCACACGGTTTAAATATCTTGGGTCCATTATCCAAAATCCCTTCAAGGTGAGCCGATGAAGTAAAGGTGTGTTTCAGATGTTATTAGTGATGGAAAAATTATACCGCACAACTCTAAGACTTGCAAAGTTCTATGTGATAGAATATTGAATGGTAAAAAGCAAACAAGAGAGCAAATTGGTATGAAACAGTAGTAGAGACGAAAATGTTGCCTTGAATAAATCGGCATTGATAGAGTCGCCAAAGAAACCACCCCCCAACCAACGGGGGGTTGGTTCAAGTGATAAGCGGCTTGGTGTCACATAAGCAAGGTCCCAAGTTTGAGACCTTGTGTACGTAGTTATCCCCGCTGGGAGACTCACCCGCCATAGCCAGGTGCACGACCCGGGTCGACCCGGATTAGTCAAGGCTAAGACTTGGATACCGGGCAGGCAACCTAAAAAAAAGAAACCACCCCCCCCCCCCTCCACCTAGTTGGACAGCTGATTGTTTTGCTACTTAAATACTTTATACAAACCTATTAAATATCACCAAAAAAAAAATTGAATACATATTTAATTTAGTTTTTTTTAGAGAATCAATAATATTTCTGATTTAGATAATTTTAAACATAGTATGCTTTTAATGGATCTTAATATGGAAATTGATTCACAATACTTCAAATTGATGTTGTGATATGGAAATATAACACTATAACTAAAATATCGTTACTGTAGATAAAACACAAATTCAAGTTCTAACATGAATTTTAAGAGCACTCTCACTCAAGCAACCAAATTAAGATAATGGCACCAAATCTAGCAAAATATGTTAAACGTGACATTAAATTTTAAACAAACATAGAATGGGATCAACAAATTTCATAAGGACAACAGTTAACATAATAATTTAAGTTTTCTTTAAATATTAAAAATAACACATCCACTTGCTGTGAAAGCTGGGAATGTTTTGGAATCAAAATGTGAGTAAACGAGTGAAGCAGGATAAAAACAAGTTTGTTACAAGTAGATAGGGTAGAATTATGAAGCATGCGCCCTTTACGATATTGACATGGATGATAGGAAAATTGGTTAAAAAATGGAAATCCATCTGGCATAATCAATTCAAATGAAATCATAGATAGATACAGCAACAGACAGGAATATCAAAACAAGTTTCAAGATCACATATAGTAATAACACCAGGTCTAAGAATGATACCTCAATCATCACGTCATGATCCAATTCCATACTTGGTGCAGGAGTGTAGTCCATTGGTTGGATTTCCCTAGGTGGAATCAATTCAGGGTCCCAACAAACAAAGTAGATGTCTCCATCCAAATCACTTCCCGAACATTCATTTGTATGAGGTCTTATAATGAAAACCAGTTATTTGTGTCAATATAAATTTTAAAAGGAAATTTTAATAAACTAGACAATAGATAGCATCTCAATTTACATACGCGAAAATGCCAAATATTCAAAGCCTAATAAGGTACTTGTGTTCTAATCATAATTCACTGGATGTGTTTCCTTCATAGGAAACAAAAGTTGCAAAACAATTCAGGTAGATGCTCACTTGTGAAAATTTTAGCAAACATTTAAGAATGGAAACAATTTCAAGCATATTTAAAGAAGATTAACTTGCAACTGTACTATTCAGATCATGTCAGGTTTAAAATAACAAGCATGATTTCAAAGTCATAAGCATTTGAATAACATGGCCAAGAGAAACAAAAATGAGCAATCTAGAAGCCTCAAAGAAGATAGCAGGACACTAATAAACTGCAACTGCCTTGCAACTTCTTCTTGCAGCAAATATGCCAGAAAACCTAAGAAACAATCTTTTACTTATATAACGCGTAAAAAAAATATAGAAATTAGTATCTTTACAGACTGTAGACATATTTAAACATAGATTATTCCATGTTAAGTAGAAAGCAGTAAAATAAGCCACCATATATTGTTAAACTGCAAAGTCCCATGAAAGAATGGAGTTGATACATTGTCAAGAAAACAGAAGAAAGTAATGCAGCAAACAAGTATGGATGTGTGTGTTTCTAGAAGTAAATGTAACATAACATATCATATTTATTAAAAATGATTTCCAATACTTGTGAAGCTGTAAATACCTAATGGAACTCCTAGTGAAATAGTCATGCTATTCATTATTTCACCAAATTTGATTATTTAAATTTTAGAGACTAGGATTTTGGATTGGATTCAACATTTAAAAGTCAGATCATACACGATCCTATAAAATAGTGTCTAACATAAATAATAATTATAATGTTAAGAAATATATTTACCTGAACCCTTTCTGAGGGAAAACAACACAATCCACCATGTGATGCAAAGCTTGCACATTCACAGCATTTAAAACACGCACATCACCTGGGTGCAGGCAGGGGTTTTTTGCTACCACTACCCTACCTGTAACTAAGTTAGGCCTAGCCAAACCATATGAAGAAGAACCATCAGATAGAGTCCTGTGCCTATTGTTAGAAAATTGAACAAATACTTGACCATATTCTAGGGTTCTAGTTTCGTCAAGACAACCCATCATTGCTCTTCCATTTCGAATAAAGATCCTCGTTTTGAGCCGCAACTCCAACAGTTTTGATTCCCTAAATGTTTGCAGCATCATCGAAAGAAATGGTTCTGCATTCGGCTTGTAGCCACAAATGAGCATCTCCTTCAAAACATTAGTGACTTCCCCAGTATACATCAAGTCCAGAGCCTCCTGCGCCTTTAATGAATCAGTTATTATGCCATTCAGTTGACTTACAACCTCTCTTTGTTTTTTCTCGAAAACATTATCCTCAACACCAAGAGTCGATAAGAGAGTAATCAACTGCCGATTTAGATAACAGGGCTGAAGTTTACTAGTTGCCAATACATCCAACTTTGTGTTATCTGAATCATACTTGCACATACTCTTCCTCAGTGATAGCTTTACTGACGATGCTGGGTCAACAGCCACAACTCCTTTGTACCCACCGTATCGGATTTGAAAGGCAGATGGCGTGGAATCATAACCACATTTTTTAGCCACTTTCCTGGCAAATTCAACAGATATCTTCCCGATTCCATCAGAGAAGACATAGTGAATTCCACCATGAGTAATCTCAACATCAGGAATGAGTTCAATTTCATGTCTGCTAACACTTAGAGATTCAGTAGAAGAACCAAAAGATTGGCCTAGCCTAGCGGCATATTTAGCCACATTTCTAATATTGCGAAAATTTCCCATCCATTCTCGAATGTAAGCAGCAGTACATCCACTTGTCGTAGGAGCAAACATCCAGAGAGAATTTTCCCGCAACTGACTCGATGAGAATGCTAGAAATTCAAACTTCTTGTCACCAATAACTATACCATTTCTTAGGACAGAAAGAATTCTTTCGTATATTTCAGTCTTCCTGTTCTCAGATGTACGTGGAGATAAATCTGTTGAATAGAGTCTATCTAACTCCTCATCAACAAATGACACACGAAGAAAGTTATCAATATATTGGTGGAAATGGCGCAGAACACGATTTGAGACATTAACCTCTGGATCACAAAAATACACTTTGCATGGCGTAATCTGAACCCTCCTTACATATACTAACCCATCATCCAAGGATATTGCAGGTGACCGAGCAGGATTCCGCGATGCAATGCGTGCAAGGTACCATGTATACTGATCAGTCAGCCACTTTGTGGGTTCATAACAGAACTCCTTTGAATGGTACATTTT
>QANU01003491.1:0-53705 GCA_003254905.1 Nissolia schottii
AATTACCGTCGGTTCGTTATAACCGACGGTAAATTGGTTTCCATCGACCACTTTATCGTCGGACCGTGTCCGACGGTAAGTCCGTCGGAAAAACGAGAAACCGACGGTAAACACGAATTTTACCGACGGAAATTCCGCCGGTAATAACCAATTTTCTTGTAGTGAAAATTATATTTAACTAGAAGGGCTTGACCGACACGCCTACTAAGCAAACATTTATTTTTTTAGGGAGTAATTATTTTTAATGGTAATTTTAAGGGTAAAAGTAGTAAGTAGTTAGTGAGTAGTTATTATAAATTGCAACTATAAGGGTAAAAATGAAAATAAAGTTGAACACTAAGGATTAATTATTTCTTGATATCCTCTTTATTGTATTGTATAGATCACTAACCTTTATATTTAGAATAATATAATCCCAAAGGACCTTTTAGAAAAATTGTTGACTTAATGAAACTCTCAATTTGTCCTAAACTAAAAAAAAAAAAATCCAATTCATCAGAAAGAAAAAAAAAAAAATTAGATACTTTTCTAAAGTCCCTAACTCTCATGAAATCCCCAATTAAATAACCATAATCCCTAATTCAGTGATCCTTATAAATCTTCCATGTATTGTTTATTGCAATTGGGTGTTTATAAAGTTGTTCGTTGTTAGCAAGAATTACTAAGATCCTTTTAGGTGCGAATTGGTGTTGTTGGACATGGCTGTATTGCCCGGGGCTCCTAATATTCATTTAGTTGAATATAGTTCCTTTAAACATGTTGTAAAGTGTAATGAGTATTTTAATTTAGTTGTTCATTATCTAAAGTTGAGGTGTTAAAATGAACTAAATTCAAGTGAAAAGAACTAAAATACAACCATTCTATAATGTCTCAAAATATATCATATTCAGGTTTAAAAAGGTGAAGATGTGAAGGAGAAGGCGAGAGAAGTTGGAGATAGAGGGATTGTGATTATTTTTGAATTAACTAGGATTGTATTTATTGAATTAGGGATTTTAGGGGAGTTAGAGATTTTAGGGACTGTGTTTATTGAATCAAGGATTTTAGAAGAGTATATAAATTATTTTTCTTCACAATTTATTTTTTCAGTTTAAGACAAGTTGAGGGTTTCATTAAGTCAACAGATTTTCTAAAAAGTCATTTGGGATTATATTATAAATATAAAGTTTAATAATGTTGATAATGTAAATATATTAAGTACTTGTTGATTGTATGCTGACGCAGACTAATGCACCAAAAAAATTATGACATGTCACAATATATTTCAATACTATTCACTTAACAAAAGTATCATAGCAAACACCATATAGTACCTGTGTATTACACAGTTATTTTAATATATGTGTTCGTACTATAATAAATTTGAACAAGTAAAATTAATCAAAATTTTTTGTTTTTAAGTACATGAGAGTAATTTTGAAAAAAATTAAAATTTAGAGTTTTTTTTATAAGAAATTTTTTTAAAATAGTATTTGGGTTAGTTGTTAGGAAGCTCCTAACATTTGAATTTGAAAAGATTATATTAGAGAATTAACTTCAAAATTCAGTTAGAATATTTATTTTTTAAAAAAAATTAATTGAATTATGTTTATTTTAGATGTTAGAGAATGTTAAAATATAAATTAAAAAATATTTAGTGAGGTCTAAAACTTTAGTGAAATTAGCTTTAGCAGGAAATTTCCCTCCAAAAGTAATGGTGGAAAAACCCAAAAATTTGCCGCGACATTTGAGATGAAAGTCTTTTTGTAGCAGCCTTTGTGAAGAAATTATTTGTGACAAACTTAGAGGCAAAATTTGCAGCATAATCATTTTGCGGCGGAAATGTTCCGCCGCAAATGATATTTCTAAAAATTGTTTTTCTAAATTTGTGTCAGCATACTCCCATGCAAACATTTAATTTATTTTTTTGTTTTTAATTTTATGTCATTTGTGGTGAGACTTTTCCCCCGCAAAATATTTTCACCACAAATTTCAACACTAAGTTCACCACAAACAATTCTGCCACAGTTTCCATTGCATATTCCACCGCAAAATGACTTTCATCACAAACGTCGCCACAAATTTGTGACGGAAACGCACATGTTGCAAATGTTCCACCGCAATTAACCATTTTTCTAGTAGTGGTTTAAACCCTTTACCCTAATTGAAACCCTCTATACCCTACCTCATACCCTCAATGCATACAATTTGTATCTAACTATTTGCTCATATGCTAAGATCTCCTCCAACTTATTTACTGAATTACTCTTGGATTCTAATGGTATTTGTTGTTATGTCTGGATATTTTTCAAATAACTTTATAGATATTAAAATGGGCAATTTTAATTTAACTTGCACCCATAAATCCTAAACCCCAACGGGCTTAGATACTAATTTTCCTAATAAATTATAATGTAACTATTTTTTTGTTTTTGGGCAAGAAAGAAATAACTCTCATTCACGAAGAAAATATGGTGACACCTACAAATTAAAAAATAACTTCATATCTAATGTTAATAAAGTACAAATGTATGTTACATTCTGTAAATACCATAAAAAGAACAAAAATATCCGTAAAAAAACAAAAATATCACAAAAAAAAAAACCACTCACAAAAAGGAACAAGAATACAAGCAAAATTCCAAATTAAAAAAAGGGTAAATTTGCCCAAAAAAAAGGGATGACAATTCTACTGAAAGCACTTACAAAAATAAAGATCAAAAAGAAGAGAATAGAGAATACAAAACAATAATAATTATAACAAAATATTATATACAAAGAAAGAAAAAATCAAAATATATCAGATTCTGCAAAAACAAATCATACTCTGACTGGGGTTAATTTAGAATTTTAACAGATTTCAGAAAATGCATGTTTTGCAACCAAAAGAAAATTGCATGGGTTACGACATTGTGCAATGTTGATGCCACAAAGCACTAAAACCTCTTCTCATTGGCTAAAATGGAGGGGTCCGCCATGTTCCCTTACTAGAGGGGCCTAGTTTAAATGCCACCTATACTTATAGTATTAATTTGGTAATTTCCTTTAATGATTGGGGTGAAGATTTAAACGAGATAATGCTATTTGTGCTCTCCAATATCTACGTTAGCTGACGAAGATGATGTTATTGGTATTGATTTAGTATTTTATTTTTCCAACAACTAATCCTTATTCAGTAATACTAGGGGGTACACTTGCTGTGGTCAAAATGAGTTTAGTCCGCGAGCCTGATTAAATGAATGGATTTACATGCAAAAAATAGGTCTGAGAAAATTTGAAAAAAAATAGCTCGGCCCATTTTAACCCGTGAATTAAACGGGTCAGCCTGTGACTTTTTTTTTTTAAAAATACCAAAATTATAAAGTTTCATTTTTTACTCTAAATTTTATTTTGGAGTTTAAGAGTTTAGAGTTTAACTATTTAGACTTATAATTGAGCATGTTTAACTATTTGTTATGCTTAACTACTTAACTATATTTATATTGCTATACAGCTGAAGTTCTATGACATAAATATTGATAAATTTTACATTTCATTCATTCAATGAGTGCCTATGCCCTACAAGTTGATATATGGTTTCAAACATTGTTTATTATTGATTAATCTACAAGAAAGAGTTCCAATTGTATTTTTTGATTAATAACATAACAGTACTTACATCAATGTTATATGCTGTCATTTAATTAATGAAAGTTGTATTAATTCATGAATCGATTTCAAATAGCATTTGATAGCATTTGATAGTTTTCAAGCAAGATAGTTGAAGGAACAAAAAAGATAATATAATCTCGCAATTAACCATTTAAACTATTTCTTTCTGATTAATTAATAGATAGACGATAAAAAATAGCTAAAAATGATCGTGCATACTTATTTACAACTTTGTATTTAAAATCATAAAAAATAGACTAAAATTTTAATTTATTTTTAAAAAATAATGGGCTGGCAGGCTGACTCGTTTAGGTTCGCAAATTGATCATAAACGAGCCGAACCCTAAAAAGATGCATAATTTTGGCCTGACTCATTTAGGCCTATGGGCCCAAACGGCCTCGACTGGCCATTTGACACCCCTAGGTACACCATTTGTGTTGCCATTGTACAATCATCGTATGAGATACGTATGGTATAGACAATGACACCAAGTGCATAAACTTTTGCGCACATGCACAAATTTTTTTACACACATGCATAAACTTTTTCATATACGAAACCACATTAAATCAGATTTGTTGCGCATTAAATAATAAAAAGTAATTGTCACATGTAATATCCCACTTTTTCCTTAGCAAATATTTCACAAAATAAATAAATATACGAGTGAATTTATTAAGACTGAAAATTTTAAATCACCAATTATATTTTCCCAAAATGTCAGTCAAGCTAATAGTTTCGTGATCTTGCAAAGTTCCACGAGATCTGGATCAATTATCATTCGTCGCCAGAATTTAATTATGTATCGAAGGTATCTATAAAACACACTTCTACGAAAGTTTATTTAAGAGTACCTTAGATTAATTTAAATTCCTTATAAGAAAAATTAGTATAATGTGTTTCTATGTTTAGAAAATTTTTAAGATATCCGTTAAATCGACGCGCACGTACGGCAACGCACGTACACGAAAATATAACGACCAAACACGATCAAACATACTATTCACATTTCAATATTTAATTGAAATTCCCTTCCATTTCAGCCATGGAAGTCGTGAATGACCATGGTTTCACTCCCAACATTAATTAATTTCTCTAAACCATGAAGTACCAAAGCCCATACCTTGTACTATTCATACCATACTTCACACTATTCTTCCAATTTCTTTATTTATTTCATTTCCTCACAAATTTGTGCCACAAAACCGTGGCCATCCCTCCCCATCAGCCCTCTTATATTTTTATTTTCTTTCCTTAATAAAACAAGTCAAAACAAGGCCATGTCTTGCACTATGTGCACCTTACCTTACACTATGCACACAATATACATTATTGACTATTTTGGACAATTTCCCCCCAAAAATCTGGGCATTTAACCACAGCCCTCTTCCACAAATCTCATTAATTTTGTCCCTAAAATTAAAGCTAGGTCACTCCAAAATTGATCAAGAACAATCACACACTCTTACACTTTTCCATACTATCAACTACACTCTCTTAATTACTAATTTCTCTCAAAGATCACCACACGCAGACGGCTCACATTCAGATTTTGCAGCCTCTCAACTTAATCACGCTCCTCAAATCACTCACTAACACTTACACATCTCACTTACTCTCTTACAAAGCCATGCCTTCACTCATACCTCCATCACTTCACCATTTTGTGTAAATTAGATTAAAACTTTAGTGCTCATATACACAAACTTTTTCTCACACATTTACAAATTTTTGAACAACCAGAAACAAAAAAAATGACGGAAACAAAAATGAAAACTCTGGGATCCATAGTGTCTTACGAAGAAGAATTTTTTTTTTTAAATGAAGAAAAGTTTATTTCAAGATAGCGTATGTGATAATGAAGAAAAATGAACAAGACTGAAAAAATAAAGAAAAAAGCATTTGTTAGGGAGAGTGAGGGAAGGGGGTGGGGGAGAACGTGAAGGTAGGGATGGGAACAGACTAGGCTAGGCCATACCCTTAACAGGCCGAACCTGTGTTATTAATTTTTGGCCTGAGTCTGACTTGTTGTTTGTCAAAGATTTTTTTTTTGCCTGGCCTAGCCTGTTTGAGAGGCCTAGCCTAGCTTGGAGTCTAATAGGCCAACCTATTTTTTTTTCTCCAACCAAAAAACCTATTTTTCAAGCCTATTTACTATAGTCTGTTTATCATGACCTGTTTACCATGACCTGTTTACACACATTAAATAGGCCATCACATTGATAAATAAATGAAAATCCAAATTGCAATAACAATCTAATATTTAAACAAAAATCCATACATCAATCCAAGTTTCCAACCAAGACCATTAAACTCCATAGATCAAGAAAAAGTTTCAACATCAAGAACAAAAATTCAAATTTCCAATAATGAAATATCTAAACACATTAGTCTAACACAAACAGTTAAATAAAACATACACGAATAAGAACAACCATGTTTGGTTTGTTTATTCACTAACAACTATCAATCACCCAATGAACCAATGAGCGACCAAAGTATCAAATCTTCAATATGATCTCCCCACCATGTTCATTGTCAATTGCCTTAAAAATAACAAATTATTTAATTTTAAAAAATATAAGATAAAATAAATAATAAGATATACCTTATATTTTTTCTTTATATTATACTTGTTGTGGAGCCAATCCCCACCACAAATGAGTGCTTAAATAGATTATTCACTCAAATTAGCGCAATATTCATCAATTATTCTTCCCCCTGCACTAAATGTGGACTCTGATGCTACTATTGAGACCATAATAGCTAGAATGTCAGCAGCCATATTTAAAAAAAATCTTATAGTTTAAGTTGTTTGTTTCCATCATTCCAAAGCATTGAAAGAGCTTTTGGCATCAGGAACATATACCCCTTCCTCAAGATAACCTTGTAACTTTGACTTCATTGGAAGAACTTCTCTTTACAAGAATAGCTCATAATTTCAGCTATTGTGTTAGACACACTTGAACTAGGCATAATAGAATTAGAGTTGTTGCCTTCTACATCATTTTCACCACTTTCACTAGTTAATGCTTCTTCATGCAATTTAACATATTCATCATATAACACCTCCAATGAAATCTTTGCCATTTGTTTATTTTCTTCCACTTGTTCAGGTTTATATATGAGACGAAAGCAAAAGTTGACAACCTGAAATTTGAACATAGGATCGAAGATACTTGCAAGGATCATTAGAAGATTACATTTCCCCAATATTTATCAAACTTCTTTTTTATTAAGGTTGTCATGACTTTCGTGAAGTCGTCCTCATCCTCTTCCACTTTATCAATCGATTTTTTCCCCTTCGAAACTTCATCAAGATAGAGATTTGTAGTTGGATAGTCACTACCTAAGATGATCTAAGTGGCACCATTGAATGCTACTAAAAGTTGAAAAATTTTATCAACTTCACGTCAATCCTCTTCAGAAGGTTCATAACAATAATGATGCTCCCTCTCCTTATAAGTTGAAAAGACAATTTTAAACTTCAAGGCAAGAGACAACATCTTGTCTTAAATTAATATTGGCATGAAAGAAGTAAAACAAAAGTTTACTCAACTAGATATTTTAATTATTTTGCGTGACTGGTTAGACCATCCTGGTTCAATTATGTTGTGAAAAAAAAGTTATAGAGAACTCACATAGACATTCATTGAAGAGCTAGAAGATTCTTCAATTAAATGAATTCTCATGTGTTGGTTGTTCTTAAAGAAAATTAATTATGAGATAATCACCAATTGAATTTGTGAGAGAATCATTTACATTTCTAGAATATATTGAGAGTGAACTATGTGAGCCCACTTATAAATTACATATGCTTCTAATAGATGCATCAAACAAATGATCACATGTGTGTTTATTATTAATTCGTAACCCGAAATTTACGATATTTCTTGCTCAAATAATTTAAGAGAAGAGTATCCCAATAATGCCATTAAGACAATTTGTCTTGATAATAATGGTGAGTTAATGTCTCAAGATTATAATGATTATTGTATGTCAGATGGAACAACAGTCGAAGAGCATGATGCTCCTATTCATGCGTGGTTAGAAAAATTGTTTATTAAATGTCTCCAATTAATTAGGTAGACCATTACTTATGATAATTAAACTTCATGTTTGACATGAGGACATGCTATCTTGCATGTAGCAACACTTGTACGCGTCATGCCAACAAGTTATTATAAATTCTTTCTATTGCACTTGGCTTTTGGCCAAGAGCCAAATATTTACCATCTTAGAATTTTTATGTACGGTTGACGTCCAAATTTCTCAACCAGAACGGACAAAGATGAGAGCTCAAAGAATGTTGGGAATATATGATTGGTTGATTCCCTTTTTATTGTAAATTATCTCAAACCAAATATAAATTTATTTAAGACAAGATTTTTAATTGATATGAAATAATTTTCCCAATGTTAGCAGGAGATAAGCAGCTAAAAAAGAAAAGCATATGAAATAAATTTTCATTATCTCATTTAAATTCTCGTACAAGGCAATGTGAAAAGTAATTCATTTGCAAAATATTGTAAATTAACTGTCAGATTTATTTATTGACCCAAAGAGTTATCAATCCTCATATACTAGCTACAAATTAATCCTCCAAATTAAATTAGTGCCCTTGAAGGAAAACCTATTTGTGCAAATGAAAGTAAGTCACACCTGAAGTATGGTAGCACAATCGGTTCTAAATATGAAATTTCTTTTAAGATGGAAATGGGCAATTAATGAAGATGGTCATAATATAGAGGCAAATGCTCGAGGAGAGCCCTAAGACATAACTATTGATGAAACCTTAGAAGTGGTTAAGGTACTTGAAAAATGACAAAAATAAAGAGATCTTGATAATTTATGTTTTCATGAAAAATATGGAACCGATCAAAATCATATTGTTGTAGACAACGTTGTTTGCGCATAATGTTGCTATTGAAATAATTAAGCAAAAGAGGGTCTTGAATAAAAATCTGTCGAAGAATATATATAGAGAAATGATTGGCCAATGTGGAAAGACGCAATTTATGTTGAATTAACTTCACCTAGAAAATATGAAGTTTTTTTGGGATCTATAGTTAAACAAATGAAGTTGTAAAGCCAGTGGAGTACAAGTGAGTTTTTCGCGCAAAAATGAAATGGGGAAAGATGAACTATAAAGCACGACTTGTAGCATAAGGGTTTTCAGAAAATATGGCATTGGCTATATGGAGATATATTCTCCCATAGTGAATTAATTTTTTTTCTTCTTCTAGAAGTTAATAAAAAAATTAGACATGCATCTATAAGCCTATTTATATGGCATACTAGCAATTAAATTGTTTTTTATTAAAATCCTTTGAATGATTTAGAATGAGTGAAGCATAATATTGCAATGTAGAAGTACAAGTATATAGACTAAAAATTACATAAACATAAACTGAAAGTAAATTGCATAAGTAAAAGAAGAACTAAAAGAGATTGTGTGAGGAAATAAATAGAAGAGGAAGAGAATTTACATATGGGGAGAAGAAGAAGTAAGAATGGAGTACTTGATTTTCCCGAGGATGTGTAAGGTACTCCTCAAACAATTCCAATCTAATCTAATTTTGATTCCACTAATCCTATTTATAGAAAATCCTAATTTCTAATAGCCTTGAGTGGTTACTTTCTGCCGCCTTGAGTAGTTATAACTTCTCTTTGCAATAACCTCTTGATGTTCACGTACTAATGGAGTTGTCTTGAATTTTGATTTGGGTAGTAACTTGTTGAAACTGCACAAAGTAACCTCGTGCAACTGTTGTACTGTTTGAGTAACCTCCATAATTCACGTGTGCTGGTTCCAATTGCTTCACTTTGAATTTGAATTAAATTTTCACATGCATTATGTTGCCAATGAGATCATACTTGACTTGTCTTTTGCTTTCGTTTACTCCCTGCCTTGGTCTTGGTCAACCATTTGCATTCCTTGTGACCAATATCTTTCATGTCTTGGTCAACCATTTGCATTCCTTGTGACCAATATCTTTCATTTACTTCCTGACCAACCATTTACATTTCTTGATGGCCAATATTTGATGCCAAGTTATTGATATGGTCTGGCACCCACAATGATCATATATATCCATTAGGGTATTGCCACTTAACTAATAAAAACTCAGTTTTTATTTTTTAACACATGCGCTCATGATCTACTTGCTTTGAGACATACTTTCATTGGCATTTTGGTCGACCTTAGTGACTTATTTATATAGTCCACTCCTATATATANTATATCATTGTGTTATTACCATGAATTTTTGATATAAACTTTCTTTGAATTATTTATCACAATTTATTATTAGCCACTTTAAGATTATTAATAGGTCGTCTTTATGACTTAATATTGGTCGCCTCAAAGACATCATTAGGTCATCTATCCTAAATTGAGACTTGGGGACCCTTCTCTTAACTTAGTAAAATTTTTGGTATAACAGTACGTATCTATTGTAGTTCTCGATAAGTATTTGAAGGTCTACATGTGTCGGAATGTGGGGAGATCCTGGCGCTCAACCAATTCTCCCGAGATGATTTCTTCAAAGCATTCGGATATTCATATTGTGTGCTACTTCGTCTTCCTTTTTACAGTTTTTGTTTGTAGGTTTAAAATTTCCTTATGAATCTTTATATCGTTCTTGCCTTAGACAATGATTTTAGAATCCCTCACCTTCTCTTATTTGCTGTCTCTTATTTGTTGTGGTTCTTAGAAACTTATCTGCATTTGCTTCTCATTTTAACGAGTGAATACAAAATATGAATACAAAATATTTATCTTTGTAAAAAAAAAAATTATTTATATATTATACAAAATTCCCTTACAACATCCTAACTATTTGTGGAATCAAATTAAAACTTGCTCGAATTTGCTGCTATGAATTTTAATTCTCTAAAATGATATCCTCGCTTTAGGAAAAATAAAATAAAGGGTCTACGCCCTTAGATCAATAAAGTAAAATTAATCTAAACACAATGCACTCTTAAGGATATTCTTCACAGATTTTTTTTTTCCTTCCCTAAAATAAGAATCTCATTTTAAACGATATATGTAACTATATATTAATCTTAAAGAAAAAAGACCAACACTAGCTTAGATTAAAAAAAGCAAAAAATTCATACAAAGAAAAGAAAAGAAAATAAAAAATCAGGAGTCCTTTCGAATGGATGACGATTTGTCATCACTTTCTTGAAAGTTGACAAATCAAATCCGGAGAAATGGGAATCTAGTCATTTCTTGTATTCTTCCATCATATACAAACCAAATATGTTGCCCCGAGCTGAAAAGCTGCTTTAAAATATTTTATTTCATAATATTTCTGTTTCACCCCCCCCCTCCTTCTTTTAACTAATTAATTAATTGTACTTGTTAGATTAATCAACATGATCTAAAATCAATTGGCCGGTTGGGAGGGTCAAATTAATTAATCAGACCAAGTTCGCCGGAGTTCTAACTTAAATAATGCACGATAGTGCAAATAGTAAACAAAACAACCACGATAATAATCAAAATGTAGATAATGAAGTGTATAATTAATGGCCACCAATTACTTTCTAGCAAGGATGGTCACTATCCTCTCATAATTTAATTAGTTGAAACGTAAACCGTACATCACATCGCGGGCCATGTTAATTTTTCATTTCTTTGATTCTTTCTCTTCGCTAACTCATGCTATTGAAATTTATACACTTCTCATAGTTTCATTCAAAATTAAAACTAAACTTTAACATAGTAATCAAGAAGAATTACATAACAAATACGCATACATGTGGTCCTCTTCTCTTTGATCTTTTCTTTAATTTTTTTTTCTCTCTCTTTCTTTCTTTCTTGTTTGTCATTTCATCCTAGCTGTGCAATTCTCCCTCGTTCAAATACAACTCCACGAGATTCCTTTGGTTGCTGATAAAGCTCCAAATCCCGCTGATACTGTGTTGTACCTTTACGTTAAACCAACCATTAAAACCATTATTAAATCGAATAATATATACTTAAACACCAATCTCAGTGCATGAAGGTGCATATTATATGCCCATCCCCTGATCGAGAAAACACTTAATTATTGAACATAATTGCTAACCCTTAGGTTACTGTCGCCTAATAGTTTGCGCCGGCAGCAAATCATACAAACAAGATATACTCTACCAAGTGATTAGGGAGTTTAAATAATGGCATGTCCTAATCTAAGATTTATTGATTATTTATATATATTTTCTCTTCATTATTATTGGGATTATTAATTTAGAATAATTATTGAATGCATAAACATAAGTTGACGCGTTCGATGGGATCACTTTGAAAATAATATAGGAGCTATAACCTATGGCACGCATATATATGGTTGGGGAATGGGGGTGTGGAACATTTCTTCACGTAAGAAATGTATGAGGCATTGACCCAAGGCTTTTGGCTTAGGTGTCTCTTGCCGCACCCTCTAAGCTAGCTATGTGTTGGGGGGAGGTTGGGGAGGGAGGGGAGGGGTAGGGGGTCTTTTCGTCCCAATTGGCGAATGAACGATGGGAATAGTAATTAATAAGATACCAACCCTCATTTGGATATAATTCGACACTTGTTTCTTTTAGTCAAGTCATGTGAATATAACAAAAAAGAAAATGTTGTCTAACATGATAAATTTTACAAACGATAATAACCTTGTAATGATCTGTTTGAATTCGCTTTGACTAGTCAACAAATAATATGATCGGTGGTGATTTGTTTTATTGTTTTTTTTTTCTCTTGATAATTTGTTGTGCCATTGAACACTACTAAAAATAACTAATGTAAAGAGAACTTTATCTCTAAAGTACTAGACTGAGTTAACTCAAGCTTTATCAATTCCTTTTTGCTAGTGTTTGTGTTGTCTTGGCTTGATATATTCTGACCTTGTACCTTTTTGTTTTCATTTGTAGGTATAGTTAACAATTTAACGAAAGGGAAAAAAAATAGTTCAATAAACTTTAAATAACGATAGTTTTGATAAATACCGGTAATTTCAATTAAAAAAATATAATACTAATTAATGAGGATCTGAATTACGCCTTCAAACCAAAGGGACTCGGGCACATGAGTGATGGTAAAAGTTTTCTAGCTGGATCACCTAGAGTTTTCGACATCGTGATCGCTGGAATTAATGTAAATTATTATTAGTGAAGTTTACATGTTGCCCACAAGTCTTAAATTTGACTCTTCCAAAAGTAATAAGGTACACTTAACCTTTGGTTACATGTGGGGACAGGTCTCAAAACTCTACTATATTACGCTACTTGGCTAGCTAAGTAAAGGCTACCTCAACCTACACCTGCAGGAGGAGCTACCTAGCCACAAGGCCTTGAATTATTACAGGGATCATTGGAGTGATCCCAATTAATCAACATGATTCGGTTCTCCGAGCCTAAGCCAAGCATAATTCAGGTTTGTCGGTTCAAAATGTTAATACAAAAATGAGATCTCAAGAATCATTTCTTAAAAAAACAAAAACTTAAATGGTCATGTAAAAGCGATTGACTATATATAATTTTTAGAAAAAGTTTATGTGTGTAATAAAATGGGTTCTAATGTACAGATAACACAACGTATTATTATACGTAAAAATAGTCATAACTAACGTGCAAATCGGGAGCGATTATTTCATTAATAGTGGGTCAGGATGCATTTAAAACAATGATAACTGTATGTTGGTACAATATTTGGTGTATACGTAACACCAATTCAAAATATTACTTGTCCATCATTTTTATTGCCGTCACTTATACACCACATTAAATGCACATTTCTCTCTTCTATCCCTCCCTCGCTCACACTCTTCTTCTTCTCACTCTCCCTTCTATTTTTTTCTTCCTCTTTCCCTCTCACTCTCACATTTTTTTTTGTCGATTTTTTCATTTATCATAGACTTTTTTTCTTCACTTTTTCAATTTTTTGTTTGTCTTTCTTCATTTGTCATATACGCTATCTTGATATAACCGTTTCTTTAATTTTTTTTCGTTTTTTCTTTTTTGCAAGACGTTATGGATTTTAGAGTTTTCATTTTCGTTTCCGTCCTTTTTTTTTGTTTTTGATTATTCATAAGTTTGTACATATGTGAAGAAAAATTTGTGCATTATTGTACAAAAGTTTGTGTAAACGAACACCACAATTTTCTTCTTTGTATTCATTTTTGTTTTCGTTTCTGTCATATTTTTTGTTTATGATTTTTCAAAAGTTTGTGCATGTGTGTAAAAAAATTTGTACATGTGAGTACCAAAATTTTTGTATTCTTCGTTTTCATTTTATTTTTGTCGTTTTATTCTTTTTTTTTTCTACTTGTTGAAAAGTTTGTGCACGTTATTTAAAAAATTTAAGCATTTGCTTTAAAATGTTTGTGTATGATAGCGAGTAAGCCCACACGCTTAGAGTGCAAGTGGGAAGTAGGAGAGAGAATAATGCATTGCACAACCGATTTGATTCGATTCTATATTTAAAAAGTTTGTCCATATGTGTCTAAAAATTTGTGAACTCAGTATCGTGGTATATACCATTCAGACGTCATACAATAGTGTATACAGTGACTGCAACAACAGTGTACCCATAGTAGTATTCCTGATATAGTTTTATATCTTACCAAAGGTTCTATATATATCCAAGTATACAACATAAACTCTACTTCACAAAGAATCAAATTCCCACCCATATATATATACGGGATCTTGATTGAGGATGATTGAGATGAAAAATTAAGTAATTTGAAGGCGTGGGACTTGAAACATGGGTCTCGGACCACTTTCTGTTGCTACTTAAGGAATATATAGATGTTTGGTTCTCTCATCTTGATTTTTTTTAAAGTGGTAAAGGACTAAAGGAGAAAAATTGGGGAAATTGCCTATTTATGAGATACTTAGAGAGTTCAGAGTATCAATCATAAATTGATCAAAAATTAGAGACGAGTAAACACAACTTGGCGATCGTGTGTGAAGATTCATGGGTCGATCATGCTTTGAATAGATAAAGTTATGCTAAGAGATTAGGTAATAATTCTAAGAAAAGATAATTGCTTAACCTTAAAAAAGGTTAGTAATTAGGTAAGGAACCTCACCGTTAATTAAATGAGTTAATAATTAAATAACTAAAACTTGATTAACAGAGTTGCGTAGGTCAAGTCAAGTTCTCTAAACTTTTCTCCTATTTGAACCAATTTTATTCTAAATTTAGTTTTTTTTATTAATTTTTTGCACTTTAATTGACATGCATATTACGTTTATCCATATTTATGAGCTTCCATGGGGATAATGTCCTTACATGCGATCACAACCAAATTTGGGTCGTGACAAAGTGTTATAAAAATATTTAATATTTTCTTAACTGGTCTGGTTTCTTGGCCGAACAGATCCTTGACGGGAGGCTGCTTGCAAATTGGGACAGTCCCTTCTCATGTGGTCTTCTCTTCTACACTCGTAACAACTCGAAGTACTGAGCTAACAAGGGCCAGGGTGGCGCTTCCCACAGGCCGGACAAATGGGAAAAAAGGGTGTCTGTATTGAGGACTGCGCCCCTGATTGTTGACTTCTTCTGTTCTGAGTTGTGGTGGCTGGACGGACTGGGCTAGGCTCTGAGAAAGCATCCCACTTGGGAAAACTCTGATGGGGGCCTTGCTGGCTTAGGCCCTTCCCTATGCTTGCATTCATGAAGGCTCCTTGTTGTTTGGCCATCTTTACTTCATTGGAGGCCCTCTGAGCCATCAAGCTGGTCTCAATTCGGATGGCAGCGTTCACTATCTCTAGGTAGGATGACCTATCCACATGAGTGGACAAACCCACTTGGTACTGGGTGGGGAGGTCACCTACAAAGCGTTGGACTTTCTCTTGGTCCGTCATCATAAGCTGGTCAGAGGCTTGGCAAAGGTAGTTGAAACGCTCATCATAATCCACCAACCATCATCCCTGGAATAAGCTTTAACTGCAGGAACTCATCCACCAAATAGTCCATGATATTGGTGGGGAAGAACCTTTCAAGGAGCTCGACGGAAAACTCTTCCCATGAGAGGGGAGGTTCACCCTTACCCTTGTTCTTCTTTAATCCACTATACCACCATGCTGCGTGGCCAGTCACCTTGTATCCTGCCAGTTCCACTTCCTTGGAGGAAGAGACATGGAACATCTTTGCCAGTTGTTCAATCTGGAAAAGGAATTCTAGAGGGTTCTCCATTGAGGCGTTGCTTGTAACATCCCGATTCTTTCTTGTACGAAAAACCTGTAGACGACATTGTTAATGACGGTCAAAAGCCGTTCAAAAGGGCGAGAAAGTGAGATTTGACCTCCAAACTCCTAGGAGTGGAGGTTAGGGTTAGGTCTTGTCATCTCGTGAATTTTCCGAAGCGTTCGAACGAGTTTCGGATCGAACGGAAATTGTTTCGGATATTGGCAGACACTTGTGGAATTTCTTGACGCGATAAGAAAGTCAAAAATCCCTGGGTGAAAGCCTCTGGAATGATAAGAAAAATTAGTGGGTCGCGACGGTATGTATGGAATATTTTTCGGGCAACTGAGTATGAGATATTTTGCACAAAACGTGATCAAACGGGACCAAAACTGGCTGTGGATGGGATTGCTAACTCCATCAGGAGATATTTTCTCCAGAAAACATATAATCATAATAATAAAAACAATTAAAAATAAAGAAAAAGAAAAATATAAAGGAAAAGGAAAAAGCCACAAAACGTGGCTATAAATAGCCACTTCACTTTCAGAGACTTTACATCTCTTTCTTTCGTTTTCACAAACACCAGTCCCGTTCGGACACATCTCGGTTACTTTGTTGAGTCCCGAAAAAATTCTCGGAGCATGCCAGCGCGAGCTGAAAATTATCAACAGCAAAGCTATCAAATCAGAATCTTCATCGAATGTGGGTAACTCTAAGCCCACTGTCTATGTGGTTGACTTTATGACTGTGTATATGTATCTGTGTATATTTGACTGTAAAACTACTTTGTATAAACTATAGGGAATAAGTTATGTAGGATGGTTTTTGATGATTTTGACGTTTAGGAACCATAACTGTACCAATTGGATCATTGGAAAATAAGAAAAGTTACGGTGAGAAGCCCATGGGAGAAAAGGCTCTCGGGCGCCAATTTTACACTATTTCATTCAATTAAATTCCCAAGGGATTCGAATGAAAGAATTTTGGATTTCAATCGAATGAATGAAGATTTCAGTCGAATGAAAGCCTGAGAAGGATTTTAATCGATTGAATTCCTTGATCAATCGATTGAAAGAGTCATTCAAATGCACAACCCTAATCATTCGAATGCTCACTGAAAAACTTGGGTTTTAATTATGTTATGGGATCCATCAGGCACAGCTATGCGTACCCTAAACCATGAGAGCATACATCATGAGGAAACAGCTGGCGTAGGGTTTAGGGCGACCGTAGATAACTAGAAGTCCCCACTTAAAGTCCAATAAGATCATAATTGAACCCTAGAGAAAAAAGACGAGTTAGAGAGGTTCCGACCCTAGTTGTTGCAGAAGACCTTAGTTAAACAGTATAGTTATATAACTAGCAAGTTCCCCTATTCACTTGGCACGTCTTACAGACCTACTCCTCACCAATTCGGCAAGCTGGGTTGGTCATGAGCAACGCAGGTAGATAGACCTGATTACGATAGTAACGGGCCAAGGCCCGAGATTATGAGAACAGGCCAAGGCCTTACTATACAGAGAACGGGCCAAGGCCTGAAGAAAGAAAGAAAAAAGGGGGACCCCAGTCAAAGTAAGCAGTAAGATAGAACGTGGTCGAGTCCAGGGGCTGACCCACGCGTCCACATCTGATCAGTCCAAGGTCTGATCCTTTGCCATTCTTGTCAAGGGGGTGGTTGTACCTGTCGCGTTCGATGTCTTCCTCCTATGAGCTTTACGTGGTTAGCTACCACACTGGTCAAGAGCGTGGCCGGGTCGGCACGATAGGGACAAGAAAAAGGTTGTAACCCAGGCCACAATTACAAATGTGCAAAGGTCTAAGAAGGACGTAGCCACAGGGCGCGTAAGAGATCCCCAGATTTTCCCCCATGCACTATAAGTATATATATATATATATATATATATATATATATATATATATATCCACATGTATGAATGAATAAATGAATATATGTATGTATGCCTGCATGTACGTACATATGTATCTATATATGTTTATGCATTATGTATCGTCAAGGGAACGTCCCGAGACGACTATTATGTTCCTAGTAGTAATGTAAAGTTAAAAAGCACGAAGCCTAGTTAATGACAAGATTAGTGTCCCGATCACCTAGTAACTTAGACAAAGCTGTCCAGGACGTAGGTTAAAGATAGTAATCAGTAGGGGGCTAGCATGCATGACACTTAGAGGTTTCCTGAGTGGCCTGGACTCTACCCAAGAAATGAACCGTAGAGACCACGTAGAGTTTTCACTAAGAATGAAGTCATTCTTACCCCCACTCGTATATGAGTCCAGATCAGCTAAATGTCATCTCCGCCAGCAAAGGACGTTTGGCTATTCACTCGCACATGTCAGCATAACTTCTGCACGAACACTCTGATAGAGACTTTCATGTTCGCTCCCGCTAACTTACTTTCAGAGCCGCAGCCACAACTCGTGCAGCCTCCCCAGTTACCCCTAGGACTCGGATCCTCGCCGCAACGTCCTATCTCGGTGGGCGAGCGTCCAGGAGCCAGCAACTACGACCCAATCCATCTCAATGGTGAGAATGAGGTTCCTCCTTCCGAGCTAGAGCCAGAGCCCAACGCTGACCCCGTAGTGGACCTGGGATTGTCCACTCCTCCAGCTCAAGGACGCGGTCGCCGGACCACAGCGAGAAAGAAGGTGACTCCCACCTTGCCGTGTAGATACGCCCACCGGGACTTCATGGCGGTGACAGCCCTGTCCAGCGACGACGAGCCCACAGGTGAGGAGGATCTAGCAGAGAGGAGGGAGGAGGATTTCGACGAGTAAGCAGTGGCGAGGAGGTACGCTTGATGCATGACCCCTGGTAGAGGGAGTGTTAGTAGGTTTGTACCGTACACGCAATGTGTAGCTACCATCCGTGTACGTAGGTTATATAGACGATTATGTATATATTAGGTTAGTTTGTATGTATAAACTGGTATGTCTATTGGTAACTGCTAGCTATTATTAGTAAGAACTGTACTTTTGGACTATGTATATGTGTATGTATGTGACTTTTCGAGCCCTTATGTGTACTCCTTCAAATGGTTATTACGTGGCAGGTATGTACCCGTACTCCCTTATTCTATTGTTATGCCATTAAGCGAGTTATTATTCATATGGCTCTCTATTTTCTAGCACCAGTAATTGCGAAAGGAGTTTCAAAATGGCTCATATTTTTGGTAAACCCTAGTTTGGAAAGATAACTTAGAACAGTAGTAGTTCACACCACCAGAAGATCACCACCTAGTCTGGAGGGCTTATGACTTAAGCATAGGCCAACTAGCTAGGGTGTTTCATTGCTGCCAAACGTCGGAGGACGCATGTTCCAGAAACGGCCTAAGATTGCATCATCATAAGTAGTAAGTGGGTCATGCATTAAACTGGGCTACATTTTCTACAACTTGGGCCATGTGGGTCACGACCTTTTCTAGGCTGGTCAAACAGGTGTTGTCGCCCGAGGTGGCACTGATAAGAGGTCTCTTGCATGTCATGATACCCTGAAGGTGTAACCAAGAGTTTGTTAAGAATGAATACGTAAAAAGACACTGACTCTAGACTGATGACTGACTGTTCTAAAGGTTTCAAGTACCATTGCATACCGTACAAATGGACAAGCTTCCATTCTTACAGTTGTGGTGATACTTGAAGTCCCTATGCTCCAGATAATTAAGGGAAACCTATGGCTCTAATACCACTTTGTCAAGCCTTAACTTAGGACATGATTGCACATAGGGTTACTGCTCTTCAGAAGCTCTGATGTGGCATACATGCATGAAAGGCTTATAAAATAAATAACTTTATTCCATAATAGCTAACTATATACAATATTTGTTTTCATATAACTGGTTCAAATTCAAAATATTGAGTTACATAGTATATGATATCATAGCTGAAAATAAAATATTGAAATACTAAATGAGGGATCTTTCCCTAGACATCTAGAGCATATCTAACATGACTCTAGTAGACCCTACTGCGAAGCAGAGCTTACCACTGACACCGAATCCTCTCTTCTACTAGACGAGGGGGACATTCTCATTGTCCTCTACTGTATCTGAAAATGATATTTACAGAAGGGTGAGTTTGTCATCTTAGTGGTGCGTACCTTGGTAGCACACAAATAAGATATACTGCATAATAATCTTGGCATGTACTTATATTGAATAAATATAACACAAAAGCTGAAATAAATCTGAGTAAACTGCTGTGAAGTAAAACTAAATGAACTGCTGAAAAGTAAATCTAATCTATCTGCAGTGTGTGCCTGCCTCCCTAGCAGAGGGGCGTGAGGAGAGATGTCTCTCGATCTTCGATTTAAGGGAACCTCAGCTTGACCTTGGTTCGCCAAGATAAATCCTAGTAGTTTTGGTATGCTCAACTCGAATACTTGTGGGGGTACGCATACCCTAACCTGAGGAGCCTGACGCTCATATATTCTGGAGGGGAACATATGCCATAATCTTAGGAACCTGACGCTCATAGCTATCTACTACTGAGTCTGATCTATTTGGTCGTTGACCTCGTACTATTCTAGGTCATCTATCCTAAGATCTACTGTTTGTAAAGTCTTTTAGGTGACCTTGCTTGGTTACCCAAGTTGTTAGGATCTAAGTCTACCAATTATGACAAGGGTATCCTAGTTAGTTTAGTTTTATTTATTTGTCCAGGATCAAGGACTGAGGTCCTATACTTAGGGGAGGATTTCCAGGTAAGAGAGGTGTGCCACAATGGATAACTTAACTACCAAGTCTTGCCTTACCAAAACGTGCCCTTAGTTAGGGTCCATTCCTTAACCGGAGACTTTATTAAGGTTTGTTATGTAATCCTAAAAAAATAGTTCTAAGGGATATCATACCTATAGTCTTATGTCTCTGCCTTGCCATAGCATAAACGTATCATAATGTAACATATCAGTAAGCATGGCAACTGTCAACTACTAAGCATATATATATATATATATATATATATATATATATATATAAACATGTTATAATGCACAACTAACTCTATTGACAGACTACTAAAGTGGAACCATTGACGCGTCGGGACCTCCACTCACCTGGAATAACGTGGAACTGAGGAGTGCCTGCGAGTTCCAAGCGGTGTAGTGTTGGCACCTATAAAGGCCAACATAAACCAGACCATCAAAAAGCCATAAGGAAAACATAATTGTAGGCTCTATGGTAGCGATCTGGCATCACTACGACGATCCAACATCACCACAGCGACCGTGGACCGCTACAGGAATGCCACTACAAAAGTAGCAGCGCCGCGACTTACTACCCTAAGATATCCTTAAAAGGACTGGCTACCTACCCTAGGTGAAGACATTGCGTCTTTCACAAAGAGAGAAAAGAAACTAAATTATTTGGAACCCATACCAAATTATTTCTCTATAATAGCACAAATGAGAAATATGTCCTAATTTTCCACAATAATTGCACACAATAGATTTTGATGATGATTTGATACTATTATAACATTCTAAGCCATATTTGTTGCAAGACATGCTTGATTTTTCACATTTAGAAATATTTGTCTTCTCTTCATTATCAATGGATAATAGACATGTAGTCTCTTCTTTTTTCTCAATTTTAGAAGACAATCCCTCAACTTGATTTTCAAGATCAATGCAATTTTCAAACATAGTTAAGGTTTCATATTTCAAGGTTATCTCCTCATCAAGAAAAGAATATTTACTTTTCAATGATTCAATTTGATTTTCAATAAAGGAAATATTTTCTAAGCAAATCAAGCTCTTATTTCTATATAGCAACAAATCATCAAGCAAATCATCATATGCATATTTAATATTATCATAGGAAGGACAATGGTCAATTTTTGCATTATTTACCTCAAAGTCCTTTGAATCAACACTTTCCTCAATTGACTCCTCTTGATAATCATCTTTATCATTATGCTCATCCAAGAAGGCTTCAAGAGGATGTCTTTTTGGGTCTTCCTCTTCTTGCTCTCTAATTTCAAATTTGTAATAAACATTGTCATAACAATAAAGAGCATTAAGAGTTTCCCAAATACTTTTGGCACTAGAGCAATGTCTAACCTTATCATAGATATTTTCACATAGACTATTTCTTAAGATTTACATTGCTCTAATGTCTAAGGAAAATTGTTTCTTATCATAGGCATTCATTTTATGTAGGGGTTTGGAAGTATATCCATCAAGCATGATATCCCACATATCAATATCTATTGCCTCTATATAGATATTTATTTTTGATTTCCATATCACAAAATATTCACCATCAAAGAATGGTGGTTTAATAGATTCATACCAATCCATTTCTAAACACTTAATAAGGTTACCAAACAATTAAGACCTTTAACTCTAAGTGGTTAAGCTTTTTCCAGAGCACGAAGCTCTGATACCACTTGTTGGTCTTGGCAACCAATACCCAAGAGGGGAGATGAATTGGGTATTTGAGAAATTATTCCAATTTCAACAAATATTGCATTTTCATGCAATTAACGTTACTATGCAGCGGAATATAACAATTAAAGATTTAATATAGGCATGCTCAGTTATGTTTGTAATAAAACAATAAGATCAACAAAGCAACTTATAAACAATTATCAACATATGCAATTCTCAAATATGCAAGACAATAATATAAGTTTGCAATAAATAAAGAGATAGAGTTAGAGAGATTGCAAACATAGATTTATCCTGGTTCGACCACCCTTGTGATCTACGTCCAGTCCCCAAGCGACTTGCTCAAGATTTCTCCACTATCATCAAGCTTCTAACTTAGGTGCTTGACAAACCTTTACATCCAAGAGCACTCCTCACACTTAGGATCCCCCACCTTTGTGTAGAAGCCTCAAGAACCAAACCTTAGGGATGCCACACCCTAAGCAACTAGAGGGATACCTCACCCTCTTTACAGTGTATGAATTTGAGTAGAAAAAGAAACTCTCTCAAAGAGTGGATAATACAAATTGAAGCACAATATTTGCTTTGCAAATATAACTCTCTTGTAGAGTAGATGATACAAGTTGAAGCTCTACTAGGAGTATTGACAATATCTCTCTTTTGCTCTTATGATGATGGAAAATATTAATCCATTGATAGTATGAAGTATGAGGATGATAGGAATCAAAGGCTTGGCTAGAAATGAGAGTTTAATGGGTATTTATAGGGTTTCTAAGTACACTAGCCGTTTATAGCTGTTACCCATTATTTTAATCAATTTTATCCATTGAAAAACTAGCTGTTTTTGGCTTTAGGACTCGAGTCATTCGAATGACTCATTAGAATTCATTCGAATGACTGATGTAATATAGCCGTTGGGGCCTCTGACGACTGAGTCATTCGAATGACCATTCTTGAGTCATTTGAATGACTCAACAAAAATGACTTGATCTACAAATTTGTAGATCTTTCTCTTGGCTTTATGTAGCAATTTGAACCACCTCAATTGGAGTTCTATAGCCCAAGATATCATCATTTTACTAACTACTGTGCAAGTCACTTTGCTGAGCGCGCCACTCATCCATTTTCTTATCTTTCTTGATTCCTAAGTTTGTCTAATTCATTTTACGTCCTGGAATCAATTAAGATCATTTAAGAGCATCATTCTAAGAGTTTAGAGAGAGATATATATCAATTATCCTTTGACAAGAATACCTTAAGTCCTAAGAAACTATTTCCCTTTTTACCGTTTGCTTGGACTTGGTATTCTTCATGAATCCTATCTTCGGCGTTACCATGTTCTTCATGGAATTGACATTTCATGTTTTGCCTTTTGACTTTGGGCATCATATGAATGTTCCTTCTTGTTCCATCTTGTTCTTGATGCCTTGGACTTTCCTATACACAAGATAATTCACTAGAAAGCATAATTAGTCCAATGTGTTCCAATATCTTCATATGCATATATAGATTAATCAATGCATCATACATAGACAGTTAGGCAACGATCAAATTATATTAATCAAATAGTATTCTTTGCCTAGCATGCATGCATTGTAACACTATGGCATTTGATATTCATGCATGTACACATATAGACACAAATATATCCAATAGTTAATCCATCAAGCACATATAGAGAGTTATTGGATATGTTCTCAAAGGGATGTTTTTCATATATCATTGTATGATGTGTAAGCCATATGATTATCATCAAGTTCAATCATATAAAATCAAATGTATTCTATTTAGCACACAACATCAAATGTATTCTATTTAGCATACAACATCAAATGTATTCTTTTTAGCATATGACATCCTTTTGCATTCTAATTGTCATTATCTATTTGTTATGTTCTATTTGTCATCATCAAGATATAGAACAACTAGGGAACCTAGCTCTACAAATATAAGCATATAAAATAAGCATAGACAATTAGAACATATTGTATTTGTCATCATCAAAACATATTGTATTAAACAATTGGAACAACTAGGGAAACCTAGTTCCACAGATATTAGTTATTTTGGTGTTCTAACTACAACTCATGTATACTAAATTTACTGTTATATCTGTATAATCTATGTTACTACTGATTATTGAAAGTCTGACATAATCCTAACATGTCATAACTAAATATACGACCCTCTACCCAAGCCTACACATGCAAGAAACATAGGGCACATACTAAATAAACAATCAATTAAACTAATTAATTAATTAATGAATTCATTAATTGAATAACTGAATAATTAAATAAATAATAACTAAATAACTAATTAAATAATGAATAAATAAATAATAAATACATAAACTGTTGAAATAAAACATAACTGACTCAATTGACAGATCGCTAATGCAGCACATCATCGACCCATCGAGACCTCCACTGACATGGAAGGGAAAACAACCGAGGAGCACTGCACTAGGAGCTCCAAGTGGCATAGTGTCAGCATCCAAGGTGGAGACACTACTTCCTCGTAGAATAATACTAGAGTCAAAAGTCCCAACACCGGGTGGAACCTCATGAGCTTTGAGTGGAATTAGCAACTAAAGCTCTACCTGAGGATCTTTATTTATAGGAGGAGGAGAACTTCCTCCTCAAGTGACTTGAGCGATGGGACTTGGATTTTGAAATCGTCGTCCCGTTGCAGTGTGTATGCACCGCTACTTTTTAGTGTCGTTGTAGGGCGTTATACGCACTGCAGCGCCTTTTTGTTTTTCAATGACCTTTTCTAAGGTACTTAGGAAAATAGGTCGTCACACTATTAGTGTATATAAGAAATGTAATCTTAGCTGAAAATAACTAAGTTAGTTTGCTACATAGCTCAACCATATAAACAGCCATGTTAGTTAGTTATAATTAGCTAACTTACCATAGTTAGCTAATCACTTACTTAGAGTTTGTTAGGGTAGAAAACTATTACATATTCTCCGTAACTTGTATCATTGAGACTCACTTGATTCAATACACCCTTTCATTCAACTGGTTTCTCTCTCCATTAGCTTCCCAATTATCAATTTGAATGACTAACAAGCCTTTTTTTTCCTTCCCAAAGAATAGGTTGGACATAAACAAAATTGGACATGAACCCAACATTTTATTTCAACCCCTCCCAAACATAATTCAGCAGGGTGCTACACACAATAAAACCCCTTCATGAGGGAATTTGTGAATGCAAAAGCACGTGATCTATTATGTATATCTTCGTGTGGATCTCCATGTGTTTGTGCATATATAGGGCACCAAAGAGGCACTTTTGTGCAAATTAAATTATCCTCTCTATCTTGGGGTTTGGATTGACATGAGAATTGAGTGAATCAGAATTCCCTGCATATCTTGGTAGAGATTCCACTCAACTGACATGAACAAAGAGGAATCCTATGCCTCTCTCTGTTTCTATTTTGTGGTTGAAAAAATGCAATTCATTCATTCTAGTAATTAAGTGGATAGATAAACTGTCAAAAGTCTCATTGATATGATCTTTGAATGTATAGTCCAAATAGAATTAGAAATGTGCGGTGGGCATTACCTAATGACTTTGCCTCTAAATAGTAAGTGCTTGATCCCTTCATATATAAACGTCCTCTCCCAGCCACTATGCACTGTCAATATATCTGACTTGCAGTAAAAACCCTTCAGATCCACTAACCCAATGACTTATCTGTTGTTGCTTGTAAATATCTCGAATATGAATTATTAATTTTTTTTTGGATTAAGTTGGTTATAACTTATAATATACTAATGCCTCAATTGCAAGTGGTGCGATGCGATTTATTATTTTCTTACAAATTATTTCTAATTTCTTATTCGATACAGCTGGATGATGATGAGTAAACTACACGAACTTGAAAAATCTGAACATGCTAAGAGAAATTCTTAGATCTTGTCATAACAAGAGAAAAACATTGCTTTATATTATTATTATTTGACAAATTAATTTTGTGATATATTATTGTCTCACATTTTTTTTAATAGAATAATTGATGTATCAAATAGTATAAAACAAAACTTTTATTTTACGATCATGTAATAAGTTCTCACTGGTTATTCTCAGATTGAAGCACCAGACTCAGACGTCCTAGTCTGGTTTATCAAATATAAGTTATTTCTCTCAAATTAATTAATATAAGTTATCATACTTAATTATGTATATAATGACGAATATTAACTAAAATTCTTGGGAGATTCGATGCGCTCGTGACTATAATTAATTATAGTCAAACTAAGGTTTGATTTGGTAAAAAAAAAAATTGAGAAGATATTCATGCTCTCAAAAGATATATGCCAATTTTTTTTTTGGTGTTTTGTAAATAAAAAATAACCGTGTTTTTGCTATTAGCTTTTAAAAGTTAAAGGTGCTCTTGAAAACTCTCATAAGTAGCTTTTTAAAGTTGACTTATACTTTTTAAATGTTTAAATACTAATAAATCCTTAAATTTTAATGGTCGTTATTACTCTTCTTAATGTTTATGTTTATTATAGTAATTTTAAATTATAAAAAACAAATTTAAAATATATGTACCAAACATTACTCTTATAACTTGTGCCTATTGAGAGTTATTTTTTTTATTTTTTTACCAAATAATAATGCTACAACCTTTTTATAATAGCTTTTAGAGAGTCGAAGAGCTGAATAGTTCTTAAAAAGTTATAACATTACCAAACCAAGTCTAAGTATTGCAACTAGATATTTTGCTATATTCCTTCAATGGTTTTGCTTGGTGAGGATAACATAGGTTAATCACCCTCAGTAAATTGTTCATAAAATTCAAACTAGTCCTAATTTAACTAATTATAAATGAACATTAATTACTTTTTGTAAACAGATAGTCAGACTATTTATTTATTTATTTATTTTAATGTAAAATCACTTATTATTCTTTTAATGTAAATCACATAAATAACATAAATACCATTACAATCTCGTAGGTTGTCATGTTATCCTCCAAACATAAATAACATAGTCAAAATAGAACAAAGAAAGTTCTATCACAACTAGCCGAAGTGACACATACGAGGCTCAAGGAATAGTGGAAAGGGAGGGCACCCCTTGCACACGCCACCTACAGTTGGGAAATTTTGGGCTCTGTGGTTTGGGGGAGGGAGAGACGGGGCATCCCCTTTTTAGATAGGCAAGGACCAAGGGTCCAAAATGGGGGGACTTCACCTGATGAGGTTGCAAACAAGGAAAGAACTATGAAATAATGGGAAAGGAGACAACTTTCCATCATCTATTTAAGGAAACAAAGAGTTGGCCCTAATATATAATTGCACTACTAGTCAAAATGCACTACCCAAGGACATGACAACCTTAGACCAGGAGTGCACAAACTGGCTGGGGGGAAACTCAAGGCTCTACCAAGTCCTTCTATAAAAGAGAGTGACAAGCAACATGAATAAGGCAAAAAAAAAAAAAAATGAGCGTCTTAGCACGTAAACCAAGCAGGGAACTAGAGAATAAAGAAGAACAACCCAAAAAGAAATGAGACACCAAGACAAGTAGTGATCCCCACTACCATCCTTAAGTCTCTTTTAAACTCACAAAAGGAGTTCGTGAAGTTCATAGAGGAAGCACGTAAAGCTAAGAAGACAGGTGAAGTCGAAGGAGTGGTAGGCTCTAAAGAAAAAGGGCTTGCTCACAAAGAAAAATGGCTGATAGAGGCAAACCTTGAAAAAATGCTGAAAAATAGAAAGGAGTGTCAACTAGACTCCCTCGAAATCAAATCTCTGCTTGTGCTTGTTGTTTCCAAAACCATATCCCCTAGGTACCAAGAGGAGCATTTCCGAAAGTTCGTCAGAATCGAAAATGCAAGGGAGCACCTCATGTCATTTGTAGAAGACTTGGGGATCTATGGGAATGATAAAAACTTAAGGCTAAGGGAGTTCTTGATGTCCCTAGTGGGGCATGCCTTCACTTGGTACTCCAAGCTTCCCCCAAACTTGTAACACCCTAGATAGCTATTTATGCAATAGGGGCTAATTACACAATAGTCGATACGTCAATTAAACATAACTTAAGAAGTGTTTGATATCTACTAGTCTAACTATTCGCCACATGTACTAGTACATTTTGTTGATCCTTCACAAAAACCTAGAATGACAAGCAAGTGGGGATGAGAATTTGCTTTCTCAGTGGAAAACCATACAGAAACATTAATTTAAGTCTTGCTTATTATTTCGCCGCTTAGGAGATCTCTAAGTGACATGCATAACATAACAATTTCATTATTCGTTAATATTATAAGCTAGTTCCAAACAACTTTATCCTACTTTACTATGTAAGGGAGAATGACAACTCAAAACAACTAAGCACATAAGCGCGTAAGCTTGACTACCTATATTTCTTGTAGAAGAAACCTCTTCTGTACACGTACAAAAAGCTTTCTATCGAGGTACAACCTTCTTAATTGGTATTAAGCTCAAACCAATGGAAGTAATACACAACACATATAGTGTAAAAGACCAACTAAGCTTAATTGGTAAGGGGTGGTGTGTGTGTGTCTATATATATATATATAAATATATATATATATATATATATAGGGTTTAGGGTTTAGGGTTTAGTGTCTATATATTCTAAAGAAACCCCTTCTATACCCGTACAGAAAGCTCTCTTTTGGGGTACAAACTTCTTTAAAGGTATTGGGCTCAAACCTGTGGATGTGACCCACAATACATATAGTGTAAAAGACCAACTAAGCTTAGCGGGCGAGGTGCCTAACTTAATGAAGCCAGACCAAGGGGAGTCTAAACATCTCTAAGCTTAGAGATAGCCTTATACTAACCTGTTATCTTAACTAGGTTTAACTAAAATGGAGGAAACCTCAACTCTGCTTGTCTTAACTAGCATTAACCTGATATCTTAACCAGGTTTAACTGAAATAAAGGAAACCTCAACTCTGCTTGATCTTTTGTTTCTCGATTAACTGTCCTTGTTATCTTAACTAAGGTTTAATTAGAATAAAGGTCACACCAACTCTGCTTGGTTGATATTTCCTGATTAAATGGCCTTGTTATCTTTACTAAGGTTTAACTTGACTCAACTCGACCGATAATCCCCTAAGAGTCTTATACTTAAGAATTATGATAAATGATAACTTGATAAGCATAAAACATCACACTTCTTGGGTAAAATGCCACATAAATAGAAAGGGTACTCCCAAATCTCAATATAAGGGTTTGGAAAAGTTTCACAAACAAGAATTTGCTACATTTCTACTACTCTTCCATATAATTTGATTTTTCAAGTCAAAAAGAGGTTTTCAAGCAGACGGTTCAGAATAATAGATCAACACATACTCGAGTGATTAATAACAATAAAATCAGAATAGACTGAACATTTAACACTACTATCATGTGGATGGGCAGCAATTGAAACATTAAATTGATTAATTCCATCTTCATCAAACAAACAAATACAATTCAATTTTTGTACAAGTAAAACATGAAGGTAAGCTAGTGCTCACCAATTATAACCCAAAGAAAATTCAGCAAAACTCTCTCGTTATATTATAACTAGCAAGGTAATTAAGTACATACACAATCAAGTTTCACTACAATGTATAATTTGATTTCCATCATATATACAAATAAAGCCAAGTTATCCCCTCATATTCACAACTTTCTAAAATTATTTCCAACTCTCCAAAATATCAATTTAGCTCTTTTCACTCGTAAGACTCATAGAAAAATCCCAAAATTGTGAAACTTAGTACCCCCACTCAATTTTTTTGCATAGATTTCGAAAATGGGGTTAGATGGTTATCAAAATCGCGTGTTAACTCGTAAACTCATACGAGTTTACGTTCCTAGGTATTAAAATCGAGCTAACTCACATGTAAACTCGTTTTTGGGTAAACTCGGGTAAACTCGCATAAAATCGCGAGTTTACTACCGAGTTCACGATTTTACCAAATTGTGGAGTTTCTTTCTTTTTTTTCGGTTAAGGACAAAGCAAGAAAAACAACGTCGTCGTTTTGCACGTCTCTGAGTTTTTAGATTTAGGTTGTTTGGTATTTCAGAGTTGCCATTCACAGTTGCGCCTGCAATCGTGCTCCGTCGTGTCATCGTGCTTTGTCTCTAATCCATTGTATGTATTCCATCCTTTGCTTAGAGATTTTTCCTACCAGGGTGTGTGGCATCTGCATTGCTATATGTGCTTTAGTGTTTTGGATTGGAGACATCATTGTCACATACTCACTTCTTGTGATGCTCAATACTATGGGACTCGCTATTATCTTTGGTGTTTATGTTGTTGTGTGTGCCATCTCTTGGATATTTGTGCTCTTGAAGGTTCTAGAAACAAAGGCATGCCCCTCGAAGTCATCACCAAGCTTGAGTGAGTGACATTGTTCTAGAAACAAATGTTGTCGGCTCGAAGCAGGCTACTTCTGTTAAGAATAAGTGACATTGTTCTTTATATACATTTGCTACGTTGGTTGCTCAACACATCGCCTCTCTCTTGTGTTAATATATTTTGCTTGTCATTAAGTTTATGTGGAGGAGGATATGTTCTGGTTCAAACATATGTATTATATATTATGTATGAATTGAACTTAAAACTCATATATTTCATCTTTATTTGTGCTTTGTTATGGATTTCAAAGTATTTATGAATTTCAAGTTTTATTAAATATATTTTTGCAGCATAATAGTTTTTTAAAATATTTTTGAATATTTTTTTAATAATAGGTAAACTCGTACGAGTTTATGATCCGAGTTTACGGAGGATCCACGAGTTTACTTAAACTCTCGAGTTTGATAACCTGGGTAGCTTTTCAAAATAGAATCCCCTTCTTATCTTGGCCGAATTTCATACCGCATAAATTGAAATTTTTTAAACTCTTTGTTCAAGGTTTTAACTTGATTTTTCCTTAAGCCAATTTTCACAAACCACAATAAATCAAACCAACAACAATTCCATAATATCAATCAAGAACATATGTGTGTGTGTAAAGAAAAAAAAACCCGTTTTTACCAACCACATTAAATCAAACCAACCACAATTCCAGAATATCAATCAATAACACACACACACACACACATATATATAAATATATCAAGAACAATTATTTTAACAAAAATTCAATTGAATCAGACATAGAAATTTCAAGCCTTATCTTTGTAGGCTTTTGCCTAGTTGACGCTCACCAAAACGTCGTTAGATTTTAGTGTGCGATCAAATAATAATTTATAAACCAAGTAAACCCCAAAAACGTAGTAAAGGGGGTTAACCTAGGTCGTTTCCCAAAGAAGCAATTTAGAACCAATTAATAGTTAAGTAAATCGGGGGGTTTTGTTTGATGAATTTAAAAGAGATTAAAACGAGAGTAAAACACAATGATAAAAGCAATATCCTGCATACGGCATTACTAGATCAAGGATTAATTCTCATCGGTTCCTAATTAATTATTCATGAAGGGAGATGTTGTTTATTAGTTGAAATCTCTAACTAATATGTAATTCACTTAAGAAACTACGATCGTCAATCCCTTAAGCATTTGTTAATACAGGCATTAAAACCAAGATCTCAGCATTAAGACCCATATTAATTAAGCACCACTTGCACAACCTAATCAAATCTGATTAGTTCTCCAAAAGTTCCTTAATCATAGTTTAATAAATCATACAATCGTCAAGATTCATTAACTTAGATTTAACCTTAACTAATAACATGCAATCGCTATATTATTAATTAAGGGTGGAACGATTCATGCATAATCATTAAGCGCAAGACCTCAAATTAATCTTTAACCTAGCGTTACCGCATGCAAGATATTAAGAAACTACTCCTCCATGATTGAAGGATTAAAGCTCATAACAAGTAAAGAAAAGGAAAGAATAAATAAAGGAAAGGAAAGAGTAAATGAAGAGAATGAAAAAGTAAATGACAATGGAAGATTAGAACAATAGAACCTGGATTAAATTCGGCAGAGCTTCGCTTACAATTCTTGAAAGGAAAAGACTTCTAACAGGGCACTTACTAACATAAACCTAAAGTGCTTCAAAATGGAAATGTAAAAAGTGTAGAAATATGGAAGGAAATGGTGAAGTTCTCGGCCTAAGAGAACTTAGGGGGAGGGTGGAAGAGGATATATGCAAAATGAATGCCTTGGCCTCCTATTTATAGGCCAAGGTTCGACAGGATCACTCAGCAGTTTAGCACCGTCGCTGACCGATTTAAGCACTTCCGCTGAGCGATTAGGCGGTGGCGCTGAGCGGCTGAGTCAATGTCGGCGGCTTTTGCAGCTTTTGCAGGGCGGCGCTGGAATCTGAGCTGGCTCCAGGCTGGCGCATTAAATGCGTCGGTACAAGTTGGTACTTTCACTGAGCGATAAGAGGTTCACCGCTGAGCGCTAAGGTCAGTATCGTTGAGCGGTAGATTTTTATGCGCTGAGCACTGGTTGCTGTTTTCGCTGAGTGCTCCTTGTTTATCCGCTGAGCGGTGTTGCTTAAATTCGCCATCTTGCTTCTTTTCCTTTGTTGTCCTTGGTCACCTCTTCTCTTTACATCTTCAATAATCTTCTTGAATTTTCATTTCCTGAAATCCAAAATAGAAAACTCCAAAAGAAATATCAAATTCTAAAAGTAAAATAATGCCTAATCTTACCATTTTTCTTAATTTCTCTCAAAAGAGGACAATGTGTAAAACCATATTGATTAAGTGTTAAACCCACACATTTTAGTATGCATTTGTTCACTTATAGAGTAATAACTTAGGGTACAAAATCTACTTATCACTAGTTCAGAGCCAAGAAACCCACCTAACATAAAATTGATAACTCTGTTTGGAAGGAGGTCTTGGCTGAGATGTGATTGATGATGATGGAGACAATTTTGGTGGTGGTGTCGTGATGAATATTATTTGCTTGGTGAAGATTTTGGCATGATGGGAAACAAATAGAATGAGAGGAAAGTGAGAAAGAATTCTCAAGTCTTGACTTAGGATACTCAGAGAAATTTTTGTAATCACTGAATTGAATAATGACAAGGCTTTGTGATATGTAGATAATGTTGGTGGCTTCAGTAAGAGGATAGTGAGACAATGATTATGAGAAGGAGGTGATGGAGAGAAATTTATTCTCTTAATAATTCTTTCTAATCGATTTTCAAAGGATTGGAAAATTCTCCAATAAGTTTTAACTAAAACGAAAGAATGAAATTGAAAGGTAATAAACGATGGTCTTGTGCTTGCATGGGCAAATGGCCATGTAGGTTTGGGGGGCTGGTTTTGTGACATGTGGCACTGCTTAGCATGCCATGTGTCACATGATGGAGGGGTGGCAGGGCGTGATGTGTCGTGCGTAGGTTTGACGTGTGATTTGGGGTGCTTCAGAAGACTAAAGCGCGACCATTTTAATAGTCTAAGAGTAAATTAAATTAGATGAAGGTAAAATTGAGTCAAATACTATAAAAGTGAGTCTCAAGGTAATTTTAATATTTAATTAAATCTAGACTGAGAGACATTCAATTTCAGGCTCGTAGGACCACGTAAAAAGCCTAAACCATTACTCATGTTCTCGTAACGTTAGAATTTTTCTGTGACAGCTTCGAATTAAGACAAAGATATTTAATGTAATTAATGCGGCATGAAAACTCATACTAAGACACCCATCGAGGCTATAGGAACAAGTTTATGCTTATCGGGGTTATTGGTTGACAAATGGGGCCCACCAGTAGCTTATTTGATAACAGGAGACTCTAGAAAGGGTATTGTGCATGGTAGGGACACTTGTCACGCAAGGAGAGTGTTTTGAGACAATTGTCTCATGGAGGAGAGGTGGTTGTAACATGTAGCACCCATGCATGGTGTCATGTGTTGTGACTTGTTGTGTGTTGGTCTGACGTGCAATTCAAGGTGCGTCGAGAAACTGAAACACAACCATTTTTCTTGTACAAGGTTAGTATGGATTTCAAATAAAAGAATAAATGTATATAAAACATTGTGAGAGTGTGTCTGACACTCGGGCTTGGACTCAAAAAACTTAAGACAGAGAAAACAAGTTTGGGGGAAAATTCTAGTTCTTAAATTAAAACTCATATTTGTGAGTCAAAAAAGGTTTCTGCATCTGCAAAGGACAAAGCTAACAATATATATATACTCTCTCAAGGTGTATGACAAGTCCTGACACCTCTTCTGTGGGTCTCTAGCATACGGATTTATTCAGTAGGAAAAGCGGTTGACTAACAGAATGTTGAATGGGCAAGCCGACGATAGACAATAACTCAACTATTCTAGTTCCAACCTCACAGTAATATAAACACAATTATATTAAACATAACCCCCTCCAGTGTTATGGTTCAAAGGGAATATGTCGCGACAGAAAAATTGTCACGACAATAGCTATTCAACGACAGAAGTTGCTGAAGGATAGCTAAGAGAAGTAGTAGTGAGGGGGGGCACTCGTCACGACAGAAAATCAAGAAATAACAAAGATCAAAGTGATTGAAATGTCACTAATTAACTAAGGTGTTGACACTATAGTTCGACGAACAAGGGAAAACTGTCACAAAGATGGCAATTCATCTAAGAATTGTCACGGTCGCTTCATGGTAGTAGCCTCGTAGTGGGTGAACATTCGCGACAAGTTTTGAGACTTAGGAGAAAATCATGGCATTACGCCAGTCCTATGGAGGGAACGGTTGGCAAGTTTGAACACAAGTAATAACCTCCAATCTGACGTGGCCACAAGGGGAAAATAACTTCCCACATTCAGAAAATGGCACGGCTACTAAGGGGCACTATAAAGATAATTGTTGCATGTCGGGTCACACATGCAAGCGTAACTAGTCAGCATTATGCGAACTATGACGATCGAAAGTAGTAACCATCGACGGCTGGGGCAAGAACGATTATCAAAAGTAGATAGCCCTAAAATTCTATAAATACAAGGCTCCTAGGCTAAACTAGGGGTGGTTTTCCTGACAATCCTATTGACTCAATCTAAAAATGGTTAAGATTGACAATAGGAGTCAAAAGAATGGGAAAAAAAGGATGATTTGGTCCGGGAAAAATTTTGGTCATTCAAATGACCAGGGTTTGTCATTCGAATGACATGGTGAAAAAGCCATAACAGTTATATTTTCTTGAGTCATTCGAATGACTAAGACGTGTCATTCGAATGACCAAGCTCCAGAAGCTAAAAACGGCTAGTTTTCAACGGACAGAAATGAGAAATTAATTGGGTGACTGCTAGTAACGGCTGGTACACTTACAAACTCTATAAATACCCATTAAACTCACATTTCTAGCCAAGCTTTTCACTCTCATTATCCTTATACTTCATACTATCAATGGATTAATATTTTCCATCATCATAAGAGCAAAAGAGAGATATTATCAATACTCATAGTAGTGCTTCAATTTGTATCATCCACTCTTTGAGAGAGTTTCTTTTTCTACAAAATTTCTATACACTTGTAAAGAGGATGAGGTATCCCTCTAGTTGCTTAGGGTGTGGTATCCCTAAGGATTAGTTCTTGAGGCTCAAACACAAAGGAGGGGGATCCTAAGTGTGCTGCTCTTGGATGTAAAGGTTTTTCAAGCACCTAAGTTAGAAGTTTGATGATAGTGGAAAAATCTTGAGCAAGCTGCTTAGGGACTAGACGTAGATCACAAGGGTGGTCGAACCAGGATAAATCACTATTTGCAATCTCTCTAACTCTATCTTTTTATTTATTGCAAACTTATATTATTGTCTTGCATATTTGAGAATTGCAATATTATACATTTGTTGATAATTGTTTATAAGTTGTTCTATTGATCTTATTGTTCAATCAACATACATAATAGAGCAAGCTTATAATTATATCCTTAATTGATATATTTCATTGCATAATAACTTTGATTGCATGAAAATGCGATATTTGTTGAAATTGGAATAATTTCTTAAATACCCAATTCGGGTCCCTTGGGTATTGTTTGCCAAGTCTAACACATGAAAATGGAAAACAAACCAACATGAAAAGAACAACGAAACCAACATTACAAAACAGAGCATCCAGCATGAAAATAAAAAAGAAACCATCATGAACATAACAGAGAAATCAACATGATTAGACAACGAAACCAGCATCCAAAAACATAGAAACTGCCATCAGTTCTAAATAAAAAAACACACCAACCTTTTGGAACAAAAAGAATTCAACATCAACACACAAAGAAACTAATATGATCATACATATAAACTAACAGGTTGCTAAATCAATTAACCCATCAGAAAAAAAAAATCAAAAAAGGAAACCAATCATTGTCCTCAAAGCCACCAACGATTTCAAAGAACCCAATAAACTCTATACATTGCTCAACCTTAAATCATAAAGATGGAGACTTTTAAACCCTTAACCACATGCACACGATCCTAAACCTTAAAACCTAGTACTTGGAATGAAAGAGAATACCTGGAGATTGCCTTAAGAAAGAACTGCGACAATGGCAAGCTCCCTGAACACTCCGCCTTCTTCTTCTATCTTCGACAAAGGTGAGGAGTGACAACAATGTGCAGAGAAAGCAACTAGAAACTGAGAGAAAGTGACGAGTTTCAGAGAGAAAGTAAAGGAAGTGAGCAGTTTGAGAGAGAATCGGAGGTTTGAATCGTGTAGGAGGTTTCGCTAGAGAGAATGGGAAGAGTAGGGAGTGCACGCATGAGAAGGGGGAAATGGGGGTTGAGGAGAGAGAACATGGGTGTATGTGTTTTTTTTGCAGGTGGGCCCCCAATATATATCTGTATTTGTGTATATTATACACAAGAAATACATTGTCCACGTATTGTTGTCCCAATTTATTGTACATATAACATTTTCGTAAGTTATAACAACTGATGGGGAGCCTTCATTTGTCTCTCCAATTGGCTTGGCGGAATGGCTATAGACAGTTGATCTTAGAAATGGATTGGACTCTATTGCGACTAGGCATCTTATTCATCACAAAACAGAATTAGTTAAGCATCCTTATGCTTTGATGGTTGCTCGTGTTCATGAAGTCTTATTCATCATGGTTGGAAAATTGGTATTCATCATGCCTATGGGAAAGCTAATAGGGTTGCTAATTGTTTAACTGCCTTGGGTCATTCCAAGCAATTGGGCATTTTTTTTTCTTATCTTTTGTATCTCCCTAGTTGTGGCGGGGAAACACTAAATGGATCTGGAGTTTCTGATCCAACTCATGGATAAATTATGGCAGCATGAGAAGGGACATTGTTTGCCTGGGAGAAGGGTTGCTTGAAGGTCTAGAGAGTGACTCATCAAACATAATTAATTGACTTACAGATGGGCAGATGAATCTTTCTCTTAATGGCTCCCTAATTACAGACATATTTTCTTATGTTGTTTGGTTTAGGAGATTTGAAGCAATTCATGCAATTAGAAGTAGTAAGGTAGTTGTTGATGATATAGCGAATTTTGCTTAGGACCCCCTAAATTTTTTGGTCTTATTCCTAATTGGAGATTTGAATACCGGATAAAATCATATTTCCCATAAAGAAAAAGTTACGAAATATTCAAGAATGAAATTAAGACCCTTTAAAAAATTTATTTATTGTATATTATTATTATTAATCAATATTTCCGCCTGCGGAAAGTAGTATCCATACTCTAAATATAATGTAGAGCTCACTTTTTAGGTAGCATCAACCATTAGATTCAATTTATTGATTAATTAATGGTTAAATATAACTGAAGCATGGTGGTCAAAATTGACGTTAGGACCATTTTAAAAAAGGGTACATAACGTTTTCTTTTCTCTAATTCATTGTGTTCCATTGATTCACCCGGCATTAAGGAAACAATTATGAGCACGTGGTTCACGGAATATATAACATTTTCATGAATTTAAGTTGGATATTTCTACGTTTGGTTCGTGGTATTTAAAAGTAATATAGAAAAGTTATATTCTTAAGAATCATAAAAGTCTTATTTTTTTCTATTTTCAATCTCACCCTCCACAATGGAATCAAACATGCCCATGAGAAGGGATGTTTTTACAATATAAATATGTGAATTTATTTTTATTTAAAATTGAAAACCCAAATTTACTATTACAACAACAACAACAATATTTGTCGGAGTTGAGAAAATAATTCATAATAATAAATATGAAATAATAATAATATTAAATAATAAATAATAATAATTATTACTAAATAATTATTTAATAATAAAAATAAAATTATTAATAACATTAAATATTAAATAAATAATAATAGCATTAGTAATAATAAATAATTAATATTAAATAATAAATAACATTAATTAATATTAAATAAAAATAATATTAATAATAATAAATAATATTAATAATAATAATTTTTTGAGAGTTAAGAAAATAACTATTAATTATATGTAAATTATATTTAAATATAGGTTTAATACATGTAATGATTATTTTTTTGTTCATTTGTTAGGGCATTTTTTTAAAATAAAAAATATTCTCAATAATATTAGTGTCAACTAAAATTATGAATGGTTCATTTATATTCATATTTTATAAGATTTCTAGGAATTGAATGAGTGAATCAAACTCATTTGAAAGTCATTCTTAAAAATAACATTCCTAAAAATAATATTTCTAATAATGTGAACTACACACTTTCAATTTCCCTTAATTGTGACCATACAAAAGGGTGAGGAACGTATCCTCCATGTGCATCATCAATCAATCAAATGTTGCACTAACACATTCTTCCTACATCAGGGTCACTTCTCTATGTACGAACCCAACCTGAGAAGAAGAGGGCACTTCCTCATCATATCTTCAATTTGTGATTTTTGGGTCCCAAAAGCCTAAAACAAAGCAAGGACATGCAATTTTTTTGTGCCACTGTAGTTTGAAGCAACTTTTACACTAAACAAAGGGGAAATTGAACGATAGGTGAGGAGCAAGGTGCACTTTATTAGGACAGGTCATTGCTTATCCAAAACAATCCCCACATGCACGCCGTCCATGTGATTTTGGTCACGTTTTGGTTCCTTGCTGCTTATAATGATATATACACACACATAAAAAGTTGATTTAAAGCCAAATTACCATCACATATGATTTTTCTTAGAAAAAAATTTAGGTAGAGAGAAAGATTTTTAAAAGTCTAAGATCAATGTATGCCTCTAAAATACATCAAATCTGAACGTTTATAGAAGACTCAACAATAAGAAAACCTTTAATTTAAGTTATAATGATATATGAGTGAAAGTTTAATTAGACGAGTCTGACTTTACATCATGGTTTTTTCCTTTTGTAAAGAATATTGCGCACGTGATAATTTTTGTTTGCTTTCCTTCACATATGAATGCCGGAGATTCTAAAAGTATAAATATTTGTTAAGTACTAATTGAGAATATAAAATTTAGATTTCTACTTGCTTCTGCATTCACATAGCTAAACGTGATATGTTACCCGAAAAATAATTCCAATATTCTATCAAAGTATTATTCCAACACTCCTGCAAACCAGGAAAAATACTAGTCACACTGTCCTATTTTACCCCATTCTATATATCTCATTTTTTTTTTTTATTATTATTATTATTATTATTATTATTATTATTATATAATGAACTTTTTTAGTTCTTTTATTTATTTATTATTATTGTTGAACCCGTTTGCTTCACACACACGTACGGGAGTACACCAAAATTGCTTCCACTATACAATCACCGTGTAACTACATATACTATACACAATGACAATCACATGCACATACTTTTCTACACACTTACACAAACTTTTTCAAATACATAAAACAAATTAAATCAGATCCACGCCATAACGAAAAGTAATTGACACACATCCTCTCCTACTCCTCATTCACACTCAAAGCGTGTAAATTCACTCTCAATTATACACAAACATTCTAAAACATATGCACAAACTGTTGTGCTCACATACACAAACTTTTCAACAAACAAAAACAAAATAAGACAATAATGAAAACAAAAAGAAGAAAATTTTAGCGTTCATATGCACAAACTTTTAAACAAACGCACACAAACTTTAGTGATCACATATACAAACTTTTGAACAACTAAAAACAAAGAATATGTCAGAAATGAAAACAAAAATGAATACGAAAATGAAAATGAAGAAGAAAAATCTGGTGCTCATATACACAAACTTTTTAATAAGCATGCACAAACTTTTTCATACATATATTATATGCACAAACTTTTGAATAGCTAGAACCAAAAAATATGACAGAAATGAAAACGAAAACGAAGACGAAGAAGAAAACTTTGATGCTCACATGCACAAACTTTTGAACAAATATGCACAAATTTTTTTACAAACAAGCACAAACACTACTAAAAAAATGTTAAATATAGACATAATTTACAGGCAGGAAAATTCTTTATGTATTACACAAAAAAAATTAATTATAGACAAAAAAAATTGTCAATAACAAAAATTAAATTTGATTAGTAATAAATCATAATATTATAGACAAATATCAAATTCTGTCTCAAAATCTATTTGTTTTATATTATAGACAGATTTTACAACAAAATTTCTATCTATAACTATTAATTAATTCTTTTTTTTTTACTTAATTAATTCTTTTTGTTGTATTTTCAAATTTACAGACAAATTTTTTTGTCTAAAACAAATTTAATACTATAGATAAAATTTGTTGTCTATACCAAATCCCTAATTCTTAATCTTTCTCACTCACTCAGCCTCATCCTCTACATATTCGCGCAAACACAATTTGCACGATACACACTTCAAAAGTTATCTTTGAGTGTTTACTTAAATATTTATGGGTCAGCCACTTAAATGGTCCTTACATTAATAATAGAAATCGAACTTAAGTTCATTAAAGTATGAGCCCTTTCTTCACTGTGTGTCAACTATTAATACTCTATTGCAACTTAATTTAAGAAACTTGCTACAAAACAATATTCGTGGATCTATCAATAATAAAAGACTAATGGGGCAACGTATTTGTGTTGGGCTTTGTACTCAGGCTTAAACGTCAGAGAAGTTTCAGCTTAGTTGGGCCAACAACAGTCACGTCTTCCTCTCTAATCTTTTTAAATTGTTTGGACAAGTTAGATATGTAATAACAGAGTTGTTATTCAAGTTGGTTTTTGTCCAATTTATCTAACGGATTATGCACTATATATAATTGTTAAGATTGTGCCGGTATTAATAGTTGTACTTTGTTCTTGTATCAATTAATTGATTTAAAGATGAAAAAAAAAAAGTAGCCAATCAATTTGTCATGTTTTTATGTCTTGTCATTATAAAATTAAACATGACACAAATACAGTAAATTATGTATTGTATATCATAATAGAATACATGATTAACTTTTAATCTTGTATTTTATGTGTCTATTATCATGTTTCTGTATTTTAATCGAGTCTTCTTGACTAGCACAAGTTACTTGCTTGATGGATGACGATCTTTCGTCAATGCAACACTGTACACAAGAGGTATGGAAGCAGATTTTGAGGATCCAGGTTACTATGAAGAAAATCTTAGTTATCTTCATGTCGACAAAAATAATGTTAGCCAAGTTAATCATGTAAACTTCGTTATTTTAAATAAGGGTTCCAGTTTTTAGCTCCATTTCAAATCTCCCCTCCCCCTTTTCGTTTTATTTTTGTCTATCTTTCGTTACTTGTGCTTTTCAATCTTGCTTTCTTTTCAAATTTTGTTTTTCTTATATTTTGATCTACTCAATTATGTTAGGTTTTGTCACGATCCAACCAAAATCATGACCGGGACATAGGGGACCACGGCCTCTAGCAAGCCTCGCTTACCCAAAATTTTCAGAAAAACAGACATAATTTCCTTTGTATATAGGCTTACCCCAACAAAGAAAACAAAGACTTGATATCAATTCACAATTCAATAAATCCATCCACAAAATCCAAGAGTTTCTCAAACAAAAGAAACACAATAGTTTGCAAGTTCAAAATAATTCCTCTGCAATCTAAGAGGCAGGAGGAATGGAACTCAGACCCGCACTTGTATCTGAAAGGGGAAAACAACGAAAAGTGAGTTTAGAAACTCAGTTGTAGATAGATGTAATTATAGCACACAAGAGACAAGTGAGAGAAATGTTATGATATTTACAATATATGTATCAAATAGAAAATATTCTTTTTAGTTTCAACATAAACTTTCCATAAACCACATATTCAAGGAATTTCATTATGTCAGGATATAATACAATATCAACGTGCTAGAGCCGTTACTCTAACATACGCTTAACAAACAGAAGACATTTCAATGTTTCGGGCTAGTATGATCTGTCCCTTACTAGCGAGGGCATATAATCGAAATGTGGCCTATGTACCGAGCTAGTATGATCCGTCCCTTAATAGCGAGGGCATAAGTCATGGTACAGCAAGTCCAACGCCTACTCTCGCTGGCTATAGATACTGACAGGACTTCATCCTAAACCATTTTTCTAACACTAAAAATATTCTTTTCCGATAAAATCCATTCATTAATCAAAACCAATTCAATCTTTCTTTTCTCGGCATTTTAATCACAAAGCATTGGTTTCCAAAATGATCATAACATTATCAATGTAAAACGATATGCGGTATATGATTTTTCATGGAATGATTACCAATAGGTCTTGTCCCATGTGTTAGTTCATAAATAGATTTTCCTTTCAAAAATATACAGTTCACATTTCTTCAATTTCTCAAAAGGGACCAATTGATTTGGACAACACTTTCAAAAACACATTTTCAATGCACATTTATATTATTATAGAAAATAAACTACAATTACAACTAACTACTCACAATACAAGCCTCAAGGAGGTAGAGAAATTGATCTACAGATTGGTCAGAACTTGGGGAAAATCATCGGAGCCTCCCAATGTTATAGACAAAACAATAAGGTCATGGGTTAGGGTCAATTTAACCCAAATCACTAATATTCACAAAATCCCAACCTAGGATTCCAAGAAATCAAATCATAGACTTGAATAATCAAGTACCGAACTCAATCACAACACCAACAAGAGATTTAAGTTAAGAAATTACCCTTGATGACCCAAGAAGAGAATTTTCAGGTAGTCCTAGGATCACCTCCAAAAACTCCAAGAGAGCTCCAATGGAGGTTCTAGAGGGAGAGTAAGGAAGGAGGATGATGATAATGAAGGTGGAGTGAATGATTTGAAATGATATGGAAGGTTTGGAGGATTTGGTGTTAGGGTTTTAGGTTTTCTAGAGAGAATGAGGAGAAAATGAGGTTAGAGAGAAAGGGATGGCTCAATAGAAATGAACCTCTCGTGTGTTTAAAACGCCCTAGACACAAGCATCTGCTTCTAAAACCAAAAAATTGCGAAATAAATCAAGTCATTCGAATGACATGGAGTCATTCAAATGACTCAATTTCTTTGGCCTTGGGCCTCATGGGGTTTGAAAATTCATTTTCTAAGACTATGTTTGGGAGTTTTGTAGATGATGAAAATGAGGGGTCATTAATGGAGTGGCAAATAATTCTGATTGTAATTACAAACAACTTTTATTATTTAATTGTGTTTATAATATTAATTAGTTCTATCTATAATATAGATACATTAATTTTATCAATAAATCTGGCTGTTGTTTCTTTTTTTTTTTTAAATTACAATCTATTTTACTATTTTATTTTTAATTATCTAGAGCCTAAACATTTAAAATTTGGATGATGATGTTAATGATGATTATGATAATAATAACAGCAGTAACAATAACGATCAAACGAAAATCAACAGTTAAACCACTAAAGAGTTAATGAAATTAAAGAACAAAGAACTAAATGACTAGCTAGCAATGTTCGCATGAATAGTTATTAAAAACTCAGTAGGTTGAAAATTATCAATGACTAAGGTGGTTGAAAACTCAGCCATCGTCGTTGGGATCAGTTGGCGAAGGTGAAATGGTGAGATCCCATAGTCGAACTGTTTGGGTACTAAAGTGAGGAGGCTTTTCAGGGAGGCGGGGACAGATTGGATGGCGGAGGCCGAGGTGGAGGAGGAGGAGGAAGCAGCACGCGGAGACAAGGGGCATGAATTGACCTTGGTAAAATAATCAGTGTCAAATTTAACTAACTTTTTCTTTTATAAAAATAAAATAAAAAAAGAGTATTAAAAATGTCATAATCATAAGCATAATAAGAAAACCAATATTTTTTTTAGTAAGGAAGAAGGGGTTTCCTCAGCTAGCCTCCCATAACTCCACTAGTTGTTATATGGGTCATTGGGCTCTAAAGTTACAATGTCCTTTTTTTTAGCCGCAAATATATGCGGAACCAATATCACCTTCCATTCTACAAGGAGCATCAATCTAAAACTTAGCTTTAAAAGTACTTTTGCAGTTTTTTTGTGCCCAATCTAAAAAAGCATCTTCCTTGATGATGGTACTAGATGGCTTGAACAAAGGAGGAGTTTGAATCAAACCCCTTTTAAATTCTTTTTTTGCACACTTAACAAATTTTGTAAATACGATGTCTCTTGTTTGACGGGGAGGCAAACTCGAAGTGTCTCTAACATGATTAAGAGATAAACATAGATTAGAAAATGAATGAACAGATAATTGAAACAGAATGTAGACACAAGTTCAAACGATTAAAAGAGAAGGGAAAGAGAAGCTTTCTGAGTAGATTTATCTTGGTTTGATCTTCGATGTGGAGTCTATGTCTAGTCCCCACCCAAGTAAGTTTTTTCCCACTAATCAACGAGCTAAGAAAAGAGACATTGAAATAGAAAGAATTGCGGGTGATATTGTAAACTTGAAGAAGCTCTCCTTCTCTTTTCTCTTCACTTAATTCGTGGTCATGTCTCCCATTTAAAGCGAATGATTTTCATACCGTTCTAGACAAAGGCAACGTTGATTTACATAGATTGGATGAATTGATTTAATCATTTCCTTGTATGGTGGATTGATACTCTCTGTCTTTCCTTTCCTACGTTTTGACGTGCTTTTTTGGTGTAGACCTTCCATCTTTGATAGAAGTCTTCTTTCTATGGTTTGATTTGACATGATAGCATCTCCTTGAATTTTTCTTCATGATTTTCTTGCATTAATCCTCCATTATGAGATGACTCATCATTTATATAAGTTTCTTAAATTTTTTTTTTTTTTTCTATTGCAACTTCTAGCAGGGATATATATATCTTCAGTGCTAGAGAGACAAATCTCTTGTCATCAGGCTTTTGACAAGATCTTTCTTCAATATAAAACTTCTATAGTTGACATAGTCTTCCTTTTATATCCTTGATTTTAATTGCATATGATTTTGTTGATTGTCTTCTTATAACTTTTTGATCCTGAAATGATTCCATCATTAACAAGAGCACTTGACAATAATCGTAGTTTCTAGTGGGAGACAAACCTTGATCTTCCTCGATTTGGAGACAAGTCTCTTATCGCTAGGAACATTTGCTAGTTGGAGATAATTTTGGGTTTACTCTTGAAATATTAGCGCAAACATTAAAACACAACTAATGTTGGTGGTCATTTAGAATATTAAAACACAACTAATGTTGGTGGTCATTTAGAATATGGAGGCTGTGAGAAATAATAGTCGGAAAATATTATGTATATCTGTATATTTCAATCTGTATTCTGTACATGGAGGCTAAGTCTATTAATAGGTTGAAAACCTAATGGCCAAAATACAACGGCCAAGAACAAATTATAATCAAATCAAATCAAATCAATTTATAATTTATAATTATTAAATACAATTATTAACATCCCCCCTCAAACTCAAGTAGTCTTTGATGAAACCAACTTGAGTTTGGAGACCAAAGTGTTGAAGCGACCGGGATGATGTGCTTTCGTGAATATGTCGGCAGGTTGGTCAAGGGTTCCAATTGAGATGAGGCGGAGGGCACCACGCAAGATGTGTTGACGAATGAAGTGACAATCAATCTGTGTTTGGTACGCTCATGGAAGACATCATTATGAGCAATTTGAATAGCACTTCGATTGTCACAATATAGGTCAGAGGATTGAGAGATGCCCAGATCATCAAGGAGCCAACGTAACCAAAGGAGTTCAGAAGTGGTGTCGGCAAGAGCCCGATATTCAGCCTTAGTACTAGAACGGGCAGTCAATGTTTGTTTCTTGCATCGCCATGAGATAAGTGTAACATCCTAGCTAACTGCATACCCTCGAGTAGTACGCAATGCTCACTAGATTGTTAATCATTTGGTGGGATTACTTATAGTCCTTTATTATCTTTTGAGAATACATGAATAAGGAAAATAGGGACCAATTTAAAACTTTTCCACTTGTTACGTTAATTGCAAAATATGAGCCACGCGTGAATCAAAACATATAATACAAGCGATAGAGCCGAAGCTTATCAGTAGTAATCATTACTGGCATAGTTAATTACATCACAAGTATCTGGTCCATCACAAATTACAACCAACATAATATCATAATAGTTTACATGTACAAGCCAAGTACATCAAAATACATCTCAAAATATATCAAAATATGGCAAAATGTCCATCTGATGCCAAGCTAGACTGGCTCGTCCTCGGTCCTCTACTACTCCACGTGCGGCTCCTCATAGGGCTCCTCGTAGCCCTCATAATCTTCGCCTGCTCTTGGAAACATAAGCGAGTGGGGGTGAGAACAGTCGTCCTTAGTGGTTAACCTTAGCATAGGGGATTTCTTTTTCTCGCTTATCAACCCGGCCGCTCAGGGGTTACTAAGTGAACATGCATACTAACCTCCTACTGATTATTATCTTGCCTAAGGTCCTGAACGGCTTTATCTACTTTACTAGGTGACTGGGGAACTAGTCTTGCTTATCTAAGTTCTTGAGCTTGTTTAACTTTTCTTGCGTACATACATAGTCGTCTCGAGCGTTCTCTTGACGGTACTTACTTCATACATAAACTATATCATATACTTATGCACCACATACTTGTTCATCACATATGCATTTATCATATACTCATACATCACCTCATTTCCTACACCTTCATATCATACTCTATGCATGGGGTTCTCTTACGCATACCGGCTTGCCCGGGTTAGCGTCCTTCTTTTCTTTTCTTACGCATACCGGCTTACCCGGGTTAGCGTCTTTCTTATTCTTTTTCTTATGCGTACCAGCTTACCCGGGTTAGCATTTTTCCTCTAGTCGTTTGCTCATGTAGTCGTGGCCAAACGACTACATCCACTTCTGTTCCCAACTTGACGACGACCCAGCTGCGCTCACACCAGAGTGGTTGCTAACCACCGATGGGGTCTAGTGTCCATCGCCGCCAATCAAGTGGGCTAACCTCCACTAGGTAGGAGGCGGGGGCTGGCCCTTGCGACGCAACCAAGCGTTGGACTCATACATCATCATCTCATAACTTTAGGTGTGACGTCACCCTTTCTCATTCTTCCTTTCTTTACTTTCTTTCTTTCTTTCTTTCTTTTCTTTCATCATCATTAACCGATCNCTATATATAGTGTTTGGTTTGATTTGACTCTGAATAGTTAAAATGGAATCAGGAACGTATTAATTAGGATGCAGTGCACAACATTTTTTTCAAATTTTATACCCAAAATTAATTAGTATTTAATGTACAATACGTAATAAATAAAAAATAATAAGTCTAAGGCTGGCTTCTCATTGTCAGGCCACAGAAACTCAGAGGGTATGTTGCGTTGTTGTGACATGAAAGATGGATCAAAGATCACCTTTTTTCCATCCTTATGATGATCATTCTCTATTGGGATTTCAGGGGAAAGAAGTGTTGGTGGAGGAGCCATTGCTGTGTTTGAAGTGAAAGAGTGAGTTGGTATTAGGAGTAGAGAGAGATTGATAGGTAGTATGAGGTGTGGCAAAATAACAGGGTGACATGTGAGGTTATATAGAGTTGAACAAATTTGGGATAATCAAACCCTCATAAAGGTATAAGACTTTTGTGAGTATGTAATTGTCCAAAAGTTATTCATTTTAACTGGCATACTATCATTTGTTAAGAATAAGTAATTTAGAGAATGCACATGAATTTGTATTCAGATACTTTAATTTATTAATAAACCTAAAAAGAGAGTGATAGATAATATCAAACAAATAGAGTAATTTTCTTTTCACACTCCTTAAAATATAATTATTCATAATAAGTAATAAATCTTAAGTATTATTTAACGAACTACCATATTAATTTAACGAACTACCATATTAGTATTTAATGTACAATACGTAATAAATAAAAAATAATAATTAAATTAAAAAAATATTCCATCAATTCTAATTTATTTGTTACTTTCTTGCAATGAACAAATGGTCAGATACATTAATTTAAAAATATACAAAATTTAAAAATAGACAAATATTATAAAAGGAATGGAGTATATTTTTCTCGCACTCCTTAAAAAACAATTATTGCATAATAAGTCGTAAATAATAATTATTATATACAAAATGATTAATATTAAGAGTTTAATTTCTATCCATTGACAGTGTAAAATATTTTTACACAGTTAACCAATTAAATATTGTCACATTAGCATAAATGATTGACTTTATTTCTCCATCCTTTAGAAGTCATATATATCAAAAGATTTGATTGAATGACAATGTACAACATTGTTGTAAAGACCCAAGTTCTTTTCAAAGGCGCTAAAGTGAATAGGGCAGAAGACGTGCTGCAACGCCCATGTTGCATTGTAGCAACACGGAAGCAGTGACGCACTCCGGCTCCTCGGCGATGATCAGAAGCTCTAATCTGCACCCTTGGGCTAGAAGAGGATCCAACCCGCCCTTTTAGCCCACCTCTCTGCCTATAAATAGAGCTCCCCCTCCTCTTTTCAACTCGCTCAAAGCTTCAGACTCCTCCCCTCTCTAGTGCAAAGTTTCTCAATCATTTTCTTCCCTCTTCTTGTGAAGATGCAACATCTTCACCTAGGGTAGGTAGCCAATCATTTTAAGGATGGCCTAGGGTAGTAGGCCCCGATGCTGCCACTTTGGTAGTGGTGGTCCTATGATGGTCCATGGTTTCCGTAGCGATGTCAAACCGCTACCGGGGAGCCTACAGTTATGTTTCCTTATGGGTTTCTGAAAGCGTGGTGTTTGTTGGCGTTTTTAGGGGCCAATGCTATGCCGCTTGGAGCTTTCAGTGTTAGTGCTCCTTAGTTTCAAGATATTCCAAGTGAGTGGAGGTCCCAGTGCGTCGACAATACCACGTTAGTGGTCCGTCAATCGAGTTAATCATGTTTACAGCATTTATATTGCTATTTGCTTATTACTATGCTTATATGATGACATGCTAGAGTAGAGACTTATGATTATATGATGCATGATGATAACTTTTAGAACTGTATGGTTAGGCTTACATAACAGACCCTAATAAAAATTTTGGTAAAGGAAGGATGTAACATCCTAGCTAACTGCATACCCTCGAGTAGTACGCAATGCTCACTAGGTTGTTAATCACTTGGTGGGATTACTTATAGTCCTTTATTATCTTTTGAAAATAAGAGGTTAAGGAAAATATGGACCATTTTAAAACTTTTCCACTTGTTACTTTATTTGCAAAATATGAGCCACGCGTGAATCAAAACATATAATACAAACGATAGAGCGGAAGCTTAAAAGTGATAATCATTACTAGCATAAATAATTACATAACAAGTATCTGGTCCATCACATATTACAACCAACGGAGTATCATAATAGTTTACATATATAAGCCAAGTACATCAAAATACATCTCAAAATATATCAAAATATGGCAAAATGTCCATCTGATGCCGAGCTAGACTGGCTCGTCCTCGGTCCTCTACTGCTCCACATGCGGCTCCTCATAGGGCTCTTCGTAGCCCTCATACTCTTCGCCTGCTCCTAGAAGCATAAGCGAGTGGGGGTGAGAACAGTCGTCCTTAGTGGTTAACCTTGGCATAGAGGGTCTCTTTTTCTCGCTTATCAACCCGGCCGCTCAGGCGTTTCTAAGTGAACATGCATACTAACATCCTACTGATTATTATCTGGCCTAGGACCCTGAACGGCTTTATCTACTTTACTAGGTGACTGGGGAACTAGTCTTGCTTGTCTAAGTTCTCGTGCTTGTTAACTTTTCTCACGTATATACATAGCCGTCTCGAGCGTTCTCTTGACGGTACTTACTTCATACATAAACTATATCATATACTTATGCACCACATACTTGTTCATCACATATGCATTTATCATATACTCATACATCACCTCATTTCCTACACCTTCATATCATACTCTATGCATGGGGTTCTCTTACGCATACCGGCTTGCCCGGGTTAGCGTCCTTCTTTTCTTTTCTTACGCATACCGGCTTACCCGGGTTAGCGTCTTCTCATTCTTTTACTTACGCATACCGGCTTGCCCGGGTTAGCGTCTTCCTCTAGTCCTCCGCTCATGTAGTCGTGGCCAAACGACTGCATCCACTTCTGTTCCCAACTTGAAGACTACCCAGCTGAGCTCACACCAGAGTGGTTGCTAATCACCGATGGGGTCTAGTGTCCATCACCGCCAATCAAGTGGGCTAACCTCCACTAGGTAGGAGGCGGGGGCTGGCCCTTGCGACGCAACCAAACGTTGGACTCATACATCATCATCTCATAACTTTAGGTGTGACGTCACCCTTTCTCATTCTTCCTTTCTTTACTTTCGTTCTTTCTTTCTTTCTTTTCCTTCATCATCATTAACCGATCTACCCCTTGGGGGGAGACTGGTGAGGGGCGTGTCCACCAAGAGAGATGCTTCCTATCATATAGCTACATACTTGTTCCCTAAGGTTCAATTATGCTCTTTAGTTTTTACGTGATTAACTTCTAGTTCTCATGATGCATGATAGCAAAATCATTCCTAACATACATATTCTACATGCAATGTTCCACATACATCATCATACATCATCATAAACATAACTCATTCATTCATCATACACATACTTGTAATCACTCATCAACTTCGGGGTCCCTCCGCGGAACCAACCCAGCACTCGCCCTCTAGGGATCCTCCGCGAAACCCTATTCAACACCACTACTGGTGCTCACTCAGCATTCTTCACGTAACCCTCCCAGCACTCCAAGTATCCTCCGCGGAGCCCTACTCAACACTACTCCTGGTGATCACTCAGCACCCTTTACGTAACCTTCTCAGCCTTGCTAGGGATCCTCCGCAGAACCCAATCAGCACCACTCCTGGTGCCCACTCATCACTCTTCTCGTAACCGTCTCATCACTCCAGGGTTCCTCTGCGAAACCCGTTCAGCACCATCCCAGGTACCCGCTCATCAACTTTCTAGACTCCTCTCTGTCACTATCCACGGAACCGCTTAGCACCATCACAGGTGCCCGCTCACTAACTCCAGATTCCTCTCGGTCATCCCTACGCGGAACTACCCGTCGCATACTCCTTTGCTTATTTTCTCTCATTTTCTCACATTCACACCCCAGGGATCCTCCGCGGAACCCACTCGGCATCCTTCCAAGCGCCGCTCGGCAATTCTCTCCATACTCCGCTCAATCACTTTCCGCGGACTACCCAGCTACACCTAACGAACTAGAATCTGTTTTCTTTGTTTTTCTTACTTTTCTCTCCCCTTTGCTCATGGATGCTCCTTGAGTTTTTCACACATTTCAGTTATCACATACTAAGCTAGTCCAGGTCACAGGACCCTTCAGAATCATCTCCTAAGTCCTAACATAGCATTTCTAACATAATTTATCATAAGGCATAAAAGCACATAAACACATACAAGCAAATATAAGCCACCAAGGGGTGACCAAGCCAAGTTTACCCACTTGTACAAGAACCTGGTGGTGGTGAGGGATGTAACACCCCTGCTAATTGCCCACTTTCATGGTAGTAAGCAATGCTCACAAGGTTGTTATGCGTTGTGTCAGGTTAACTTTTACCCTTACTTTTACCTTTGCAAATAGTTCTTATGCGAAAGTATGGACCAATTTGAAAATTATTCTTTTACAGTACCAGTTTGTAAATTAGGGGCCGTGCGTGATTTAGATAACATATAACAACAATCGCTATAGGTTAAGGGTAACTGAAGCAGAACATAAAGAGTATATGTGCATATGTATATATAAATACAACCGAGGTCCAACATCAGTACACATCGTCATAATAATACATATGTACACAAAATGGATCTAAGTCCTAATACATAATACAAAACATATATTCTCCAAAACATATATTCCCCTCGTGTCAGCATCATCCTTGTGTCTTGACCTCAATCAACTGTCAGTCCAGTCGCCTCGTACACCTGCTGGATCCATAACCGAGTGGGGGTGAGAACTCTTAGTCCTCAGTGGGGTTCCTTAGCACTAATTACTGTTCATTTACTCGGATATCCTCCAGGCCGCTCAGGAGATCTCTAAGTGATCATGCATACTAAAATCCTACTGATTATTATTTTGGCCTAGGGTCCTGAACAGCTTTATCTATGTTACTACGTGATCAGGAAACTAGTCTTTCTTATCTAGGTTCTCACGCTTTCTACCCTTAACCATCGCAACACCATCACACAAACATGTATGCTAACAGACACAACTGATCATCACGCATATGTTGCACGGTAAACCTTCCACCATGCTTGCCAAGCACGAGACATTTCATAGTATCTATGCAATAGGTCATCGTGCCGATGGGACACAGATTTCAATGCATGTTCTAATACCATTCACCATATCTCTTCCCGTCTGTGTCCCAGTACTCCCTCGTACACCTCAGGACCGTCGTCCCCATGGTGGTGTACGACATGCATTCTCTGTCTGTTTCCCGGGCAAACATGACTCCACCCCCTTCCCGGGTGGCGAGGGGCCGCCCTCTTGGCTAAGCCGGAAGCGGACCATATCATACACATATTCATCACATCATAATCCATTCATTTTTCTATCACATGTCATGCGTCTCATCATTCTTTTCTCTCATATGCACATTTATCTTTTCTCATCATGCTCTTGTTCCTACATTTCATTCTCAACTTTATTCATTACTCATTCATTAGACAATGACTTCTAGTGATCTATCCTCATGATGCATGCTTTATCCACACATAATCACATAATCACCTCAATAGTTATACTCATGTACAATGATCTGAGCCTCTATGCTGGTTGGAACATGTAGAAAAGCTAAGGGACTCAAAGGCTTCAGGTTTCATTCGAATGACTAGGGGTGCATTCGAATGAAACACTGCTAGTTCTTTCATTCGAATCCCTCGAGAATTCAATCGATTGAAATCCTGCTCAGACTTTCATTCGATTGAATCCTCCTGCATTCGACTGAAATCCCTTGGGAATTCATTCGAATCCCTAGGGATTTCATTCGAATCCCACAGTAAAAATCGCCCCAGTGAGAGTAACTTCTCCGTGGGTTTTTGGTGTGTAACATTTCTGCTTCTACATGGTCCAATCAGTACACTTATGATTTTCAAACAGCAAAATCCTCAAAATCTAACCTATGCACCTTATTCTCTATCATTTGTACAAAGTA